>PKRV01000781.1:814664-936347 GCA_003709505.1 Hyphantria cunea
TATGTATGTATGTGCATGTATGTATGTATGTATGTATTTGCGACTGAATATCGTATGTGTGTACTAATATGCATAAGGTATTCAACTGTAGGTATAAAATCAATGTCTATAAATCACTATTTAGAAAACTCAATGTTAGGTTAAGCACGCCTGTTGTCCATGACACTTCCTTGTATTTCTTTCATACTTGTATTTTCAATGTGTACAATAAAGAATAAATACAAATACAATACAATATCTAACCGAGTAAAATAGGCACTAAACAATTTAAAACTTACTATACAAGTAAATTCTAAAGAAATCTCTTTCCAATAATGAAGATTAAACAAAATGGAACAACAGCCATTAATCAAGCTGACCTACAGCGATGTAAGTATATAGATATACCCGTCTACAATGTACGGATATTGAAATTCATCCGAGTGTGTTCGACGCCTACGGCTGATGTCCGATCCCAACGCGTCGGGGTGTACAGAACACCGACAGCTTTCATGCGCTACATTTGTTCATTGATTCCATAGCGACCCGTGAAACCGTTATTCTCTCATATAAAAGAGTGGAACATTTTGCTGATAATAACTGTTATTTTCTAAGGAGTTATTCTATGCTCCGCTGAATATGGAGTTGTAATATTCGCAGGTAATATTCGGAAAGTTACTTCACTCAATAAACGTAGCTATCTTGCCAAAAGACTCTAGTTTGGCAAGTCATTGTTAAGTCTATTAATCACCTAACTTAAAACCAGAAAAGATCCACAGAGAGCAATTAAAACAGAAAATATAAACCGTGGTACACCCTAGGAGACAACTGTAAGTCTCTCCTGTGATAAATAAAATAGTGTGTGAAAAGCTGCAAATATCGGTTAAAAATTATTACAACCAGGCGCTTATTTACATTCTTAGTGGTGTAATGTGTTTTACAGCTCAGTGTAGAAATGGTATTACTAAAAGCTTAGTGCTTCCCATACAGGTAATCAAGTTTAAAAAACACCATATACAAGGAAAAAATTAAAAAGCTATAAACACATATACTGCCAAGCCTATGAGCCTATCTTTTTGATTTGCCGTAAACAGTTAACAGAAAAACCTTTAATATATGCTGAAGTGGGAGTTCGCTACGAATCATTTCTGATGCAATAAGAAATGATATAAACGCCTCGAAATGGTACGCGAGATTTTTATTTCCTCCGGGGTGTACAACGGCAAAAGATCGGAAGGCCCTTCTATATAAAATGTTTCCTAGAGTGCCTGGACTGAATTTCTGTACAACTTTGTATCCATTTTATATATGAGCAGTCTTTAAATGTGAGCGTAATTCCTGGAATAGATTTAACTCGATTTTTGACTTTTACCACTGACAATATTATATCTTGATATAATTTTTTACAAGATTTCTAATTAAAATATACTTACAGAAATTAATATTAGTCTAAGTTGGTGAGTAATAGGAACTATTTCAAAGTTTTTTAACTTTGTAGGCATTAACTAAAATAAATTTAAACCAGATTTAAGAAAAATGGACAATATGTGGTAGTTGTAAACATAGTGTTATATTTTTTCGACGGATGGCAAAGGCTCTAGAGAACAATAAACTTGATGCTTATATATCTAATAACATCTATCTTACCGTGGGAGACCCAAGCTTCGGCACGAATGGGCAGACTTGATCGGAGTGATACCATGGCCTCACAGAAAAAAAGTGTGAAAGAGTGCGTGTGCTGTGTTTCACCGAGTGAGTGTGTACACCGGAGGCCCATACCCCACCCGTTCTATATTCTATAAAAAATCTATTCTTTCTTTTCACGGACTACGCTGACCACAGCAGGATCAAAAGTTTGGCAGTCTATGTATGTTTGTATGTTTCACTGTAGCGCCTAAACTACTAAACCGATTTTTAATGAAGTGTCAATAAGTTCATACGCAGTCCAGGTGACAGGCTACGTAACCACAGGGCACTACCTCCCCGTTTGCTCCTCTACCATAATAAAATCTATTCAAAAGTAATCCAAGGGACCGATGCCGTTATCTTAGCTTAACTAAGCCCGAAGAGAAGGGTGTAGTAAAAGTAGTAGTAGTACTAAATAAAAGGATTTTCTTATCCTAATTAGCCTAGTAACTGGCAGAAGATATGAAATAGTTCTAAAGCGATTCTGGAAAAGCAGCACATCTTGGAGTTACCCGTCGTGGTGGTGGTTCTGTCGGGCGCAAGAAATTTGATATTTGCGTTACTTTTGTAACACGACTTTCTTGTATATAAGTTTATTTTATGTAATTATATCAGTTATATCAAAATACTCCTTGTTCTTAATTGTTTTGACAAACTCTCGAAATAGGATACCTGCCAAAATAATTGAAAATTAAATGAACAGACTAGTAGAAACTGGATGCAAAATACTTTAGGAGTCTTCGTCTTTCAAAATATTTGCTGAATAGAATACTCAGATTGACGATTTTAAATAATTAAATAGTAGTCAGAGCAAATTTAATAGCTACCTAAATTTAAAATGTTAAATCCCTGCGGCCGTAATAAAAGCTTTCTGTTTCACATTGTACTGAGAAAAACGATTTACAGATTGAATTTTTTAAAAGAACACTTTTTTATATTGCTTCTCAGTAATGGTTTTCAGTCACAGCGGTAACAAGAAGATGTTAATTGCTTTCTTAATAATTAAGACATACTTACGCAGTACGCTACGGAGTCAGTCGTTATGGGCTGGGAATGAATACTTATAATTTTCTTCCGTAAGCTATTGTTTATAAAATTATTAAAGTGCCAGGATTTCGTTGATAGCAGCCCTGGTATGGTACCTCACACTATCTTCTTTGTTTTATTACGTGTTTCATAATTTGATTCCGTTTTAATTCATTTCATTTTGTCATGAAATTACAATACGTACATCAAATAAATTGATATTCAGAATAAGAACACAACGATTTCAAATAGTATGTAATTTTGTACATGGTCGTTAATATGTTATGCTCCTGAATGTAAACTGTTTTAACTGGTGAACAATCAAGTTTATTCTATTCTATTCTATTCTATAATAAGGCAGTGCAATGCCATAACAATGGGAGGGATATGAAAATCTCAAACCATATTTTTATATGTTTTTTTATATGACAAACGAGCAGACGTATCGCCTGATGGTAAGCGATTACTGCTATCCATGGACACCCACAACACCGGTGGCGTAACAAGTGCGTTGCCGGCCTTTGGATGATTAGGACGGGGATGGGGGAAGGGCTGGTGTATGTACCTCCGGTATCCTCGCTCCCACACACGTGAAACACTGCGTAGGCATTGTTTTACACCGGTTTTTGTAAGGCCGTGTTATCACTCCGATCGACCCGGCCCATTCATGCCGAAGCGTGGCTCTCCCATGGAAAGAAAAACTACATAACAAACAATTTTAAATTGGGTAATCATCTAAAATTTATTTATCATTAGATGTACATGACATATGTCAAATAACGTATACATATTTCAAGCACGTACATTTTGCAAACTAAAACTTATTACATATCAGAAAATTAGTTAGACTGGGAATGCTAGTTTCAACATAAACTATTTTCATATATTATTAAACATTTTTTCTTAAATCGATTCCATTCGCATTAGGAATATACATCGTATGTCGCAATGACTTTATAAACAGACATGAAACGGACACAAAGAATACCTAGACTCAGGACAACAATTTGTGGATCACACAAAGTGTGTCAAATTTGACACAGTAAAAAGCGGTGTCGCGACCGCTTAAATCAATAGCTTAACCGTGCATTCGCATTATCTCTTATTATTGCCAAAAAGCCATTTATTAGCCAAAAAAGTAACTGAATTTTCTAAGAGTTTAAATACGAAGAAATTTGACGATAAAGTGCTTTAGTATAAAGTGACTGAGACCAGTAATTTTGGTAAAAGCAAGCCTTGATTTATCTTTTACGTCAAATAAATAATTCATTTTCTAATTATATTATCATCCTACCGCTGAATGTGACCTAACAACACGTTTTCAACTCATTACATAACAGCGTTCTTAATTTATAAGGCGCACAGTCCACCCATCATGTTTGTCTTTTAGATACAGCTCACGTAATACGACCGTCACTGTACGTGACACGCCCTCTGTACATATTAGATTTCTCTCTATTACACGGACATATTATGTCCTCTTTCATGACGGGATTCGGTTAGAATTAAATCATTTGGATGGAGTCTGTCTGTCCAGTTTTAATGAAGTCAACATTTATATTTGACCTTCTTTGAAATATAAACCTATGTGGTTTATTTCGATAGAATGAAAGTTCTTCATTATCGAAACGTTTTAGTTCACGCTACTATATTAATAAAAATAATAAAAAATAAAATAAATATTTCCGACATCTAACACACAACGCCATCTAGTCCCAAACTAAGCAGAGCTTGTATTATGGGTACTAGACAACTGATATAATACTTATATACTTTTTTTTTGTAAATACATACATATCATACATAGAAAACACCCAAACTCCGAAACAAATATTTGTAGATCATACAAACATTTGATCCGACCCGGGAATATAATAATATCTTAATAATATTATCTTCCTAGCCTTTATTATTTTCAGGATTATTTGGGATTGGCTACAGTTCAACTGTTTTACCTGAATATCAGTTTCACCACGGAGCGACTGGCATCGGACCTCCGCAACCCTGAGGGCGAATTGATTCAACTGACCCTAGACAAGACGGAGGCCCTATTCTTCCATGGGCCCCGTCGTTGGCCGCCTCCCGGCGTCTCCATAGTGGTCCAATCGATCCTCGTACCGGTTCAGGCCCAGACGAAGACGATTAGAATCTTAAGTTAAAGACTTTAGATCAGTACCACTTATTATAATTTTTATTTCACATCCTACTTTATTTTATGCAAATCGTGTAACTTACAATTTATCAACCCTATTACAAATCCAAGATATTATGGAAATAATAATTATTTGGAAAAATATTTATTCGAAAACACAGAACACAAGACTTCTGTATACTTACTACTATACTAACTTATTTCCATACTGATTTCCATTCATATCACTGTCACATAGCGTTAATCTATTATAAACAGGTATATTACCTCTAACCCAGAAGGGTCTAACCCTTCAGAATCCCTTACATAAACTTACAGCAATAGAAAAGGGAGCAAATGAACAAATAAAGTGGGTGACATTTTAAATAAACCTGTTTAATTTCGATATATTAATGTCATTCTAATCAATTAAAATAATTAAAAATAGATTAAATATCTATTTGTAATTTCTAGTGAACAACCTCACTAAATGCTTATTATAAAATAAAAAGTATATACGGTGCATACCTAAAAAAATATTTAGGTTTTGTTTTTGTTTATCACTGGAACGGTTAGACCGATTTTGATAGGACTTTCACTGATTAGGTTTTAACTTGTTGAGTTTGAGACTATTTATTTTAGAAAATACAGGGTTACGAGAAAACAAAATTAAAACTAATAAAGTGGTGAACAATAGCAATAAAAATAACAATATGCTAGTAATATATTATTATTTTGATTGCTATTGTAATATAATAGATAATACTGCGAGATGCAACTAGTGATATATTATACTTTAATTGATAGATATATAGGTATAACGGTGATGTTGTACTACATTTTTTCTGTTAACTGGTATATTAGAATCTGCTCAAAAATCATTATACCCGCTCCAAATGCCGACTGACCCAGGCCCTACAGTTCTGCAAAAGATTCACATCATTAATGCGTTTGCGACTCCATAATGATGCTCTTACTGTTGCATGTATCTTTAGAAGCGTGTTGCCCAAGTTTTTACGTTAACAACTTCGATACACAACATTCGTTGGTTATCCGTGGTGATTTCCTTTTAACCCTTAACTTAAGAACGCTATATTCTTTTTATTCATTGAAACTAAAAAAGATATAATTTCATTCCACTTATACTGAAATTAATAATTTACTACATTAATTCCAGTTTGAATTTAGAGCCAGCATCCAAGCACTTAAATCGAAATTGTACCTCACCATTTCACGCCACGTCAAAACCCAGTCAGCAGTTTGAAATACATTACGATAACATCAACAGCTATTATTCATTTCACCTGAAACTCTAACAGAGAAATATATAGATATTCTACAATTTAGCGTTCATTGAACACAATGCAAACTGTGATAACCGTGCCTATCAATTTTAATTTAAACTTTAGACGAACTTCTACGGCGGTCTTTTGTTCTCAAGCCTGTAATCAAAAGTTGTTTACTTAGACTTCGATCACGTCATGATCTTGTCTTACTCTGTCATCGGAAAATACTTTGCATTTCTTTGTATGTTAAATAGGGCCAGAAAGCAACAAATAACTACCCTCATACCAAAAGGTATGATATGAATTGTAAACTCTTTTGTTAAATTTAATTAAGTATTTCTGGCCAACAACAAATGTATTTTTTTTCTGGGCGATAAATCAATATAGATAAGATGAATAGGGCAAAGTTTGGTCATTCAGGTACATGCGAATAATAATTATCATCCTCATCGACGTGTTAACGATAATTAGGACAGAATTTCTATTTATGAAGAACAGACGTACATGGTGAAATATCACGTGGTCGTGATTTTTTGTTTCTCCTGCATTTAGCTTTGGTCTTTTGAAAAAGCTTGAACAAACAATCAACCTTCATACTGCTATTAACTAAAATAAATCGACTAGAGAAAAGTAACAAGACTTGCTCTCAATTAACTTTGAAAAAATTAAAGAAATATATAAAATCGCTATAAATTTTCAAGTAAAACAAATTATTTACAACATAATCTAATACCATAAAATTTGTTCATGTAATAAAATTTGATGACATGAAATCTAACAATAAAAGAACTCAATAAAAATGTTCGGTTGCAGGTGTTTACACTTATGATATATATATACATATATGCTACCCTGTTCGACACGCTAGACACTTCCACAACGATACTGGAAAAGGACTTAGAAACCCAACGCCACATTAAGGTTTTTGGTCTCCCTCACGAAAGTATATGAGATGGCCTGAATCGAGGGTTATAGTGTCCTCCCCCTCTCTTTGGACATCAAATCTAAATTCCACCGTCGTCTCGTGGGAGACATCAATTGTTGCAAACAAAAGAAGAGTGACAGATAATCTTAAACATTTTAAAAAAAACATACACATAGGTAGTCAGTGATTTTCACAAAGGAGGTTTGTGCTGAAATTAATATATATATACATACTTTATAAATAAGAAATTAGTGTAAATTGTAAAGTGTTGACTATACCTGACGATATCTATATACATCAAACAAAGTCGTGACAGTAACATCATTATTTTATGATTCAAGAACAGTTCAACCAGTTTTTATGCATTTTGTGTTTTTGGATAAGTTTTTGTATGAAATATGATAATAAGAATTAAAGTGTCATTTTGGTATACAAAAATATAACTTTAAAAAAAACAATATCTGCTTATTCGTTGACCGCTAAGTGGAAAGATGCACGCCTTATCAGCTAGTTAGAGAAAGATTATTATTGAAAAAATAAAGAACAAAATGAAATAACAATATATTTCCATTTCACAACTTTACTAAACTTGGTAATTGGATCGAATGAAAACGTTTATAGTATAGTTTTCAAAAGTATTCTGTCTCTTTTACTAGATAGCAAGCATCAGAGTCAGGTAAGAGTCGGTAATGAGTTCAGACGAAGCAATTAAAGCCGGCAAGTGGGGCGACGTCTCCAATTTGTACCAAGTTATTGCCGACTGAATTAGATTAGGAACATACATTACCGTGTTTGTAGTTCAAATTAAGTAAGAAAACTTTAGTAGAGTAACATTAAACTCTTTTTTTATTTTTTTTTTGAATTTAGGGGCAAACGAGCAGACGTTTCGCCAGATGGTAAACGATTACCACCGCTCCTGGATACCCGCAATACCAGAGGAGTTATAAGTGCGTTGCCGGCCTTTGGGAGATGGGGAGAGATGGGTAATGGGCCTCCAGTATCCTCACTCACTCGGTGAAATAAAGCGCAAGCGCTGTTTCACAATGATTTTCTGTGAGGCTGTGGTATTACTCCGGTCAAGAGCCTCATTCGTGCTGAAGCGTGGCTTTCCCACGGTAGAATTTCTTTTACTGTGTTAGTGAACCAAAGCACCTACTAATTTTAAAGTTTCATTGTCTCAGGGTAAATCTAGAGAATCATATATCGTACTTGAAACTGGATGTTAGAAGATTAATTGAATGGTTTTTACTGATATAAATGATAAATCATTCTATTCAATGTCATTCGATTGACAAATAAGATGATAAGGTAACGAATTGATACCAGATGAAAGAAATTGAATAATAATATTAAAATTTAACATAAAAATTTATTGAACTCATCCTTGTTGCTTTAGTTTCAGCTCGTTTAAAAAATATAGATATGATGTGTTTTAACTTTCTGTCATTTCCACTCAGCGCGTTGTTGTTTAAATCTACTATATATAATTCTCGCCTCACATTGTTGCTGACGATAAACTCCGAAACTATCAAAATAATTTTGTACGATTTTTTTAAATGTGAATTTAGCTGGCGTGCCTGTGATAAGATAGCTAACACCACGCTCAAACAAATAGGAACTAAATGTGATTGAAAAAGACGCATACAAAATTACGTGGATCAGCTAGTATAAATACACAATAAAAAAACTCTCAGCAAACATACAGCTATATATCCATTTCTATAAGTATATTTACATTAGTAATGTATTCGAATTACATAAATTTTGATCCACTTTAATGTCAACTAATGTCGTAATGATATTATATTTCAGAGTATTTTGATATGGTACTTTTGAAGGAGTTAAAAGAAATCCTTTTAGAAACCTTGAACAGTGAAAATACTTACGCCAGTACATTCGAGTAGATAAGTGATCGGACAAACTAACTAAATAGCCGGCACACCTTATGTCAGTGTTATAATATGAGGGTGGGCCCTTGACACGTACTGTCGAGTAGAAATATCTTTTGAGAGTATTATTTTATTTTTATGCGTATTTTTCTTGGTTGTAATATTAGGTTTATTATAAAGTATTACTTAAAACCTTACTACAATGTGTTACATTTTTATAGAAACCTAATGTTGTCAGTCACTATCAATTAACTTGAAGCTGTAGCTTTGTGAGCTTAGATCTTCCAGAGTATCTAACAGATTTAAATGCGATTTTCTTCAGTATGAAGATTTATACGTATAATATATGTATATTGTAATCAAAGGACTTCAAAGATTCATAAGGTGATCTCGTAGAAGTAAAGTTTTTGAGCGCTTACATTAGAAGCAATTATTTACCAAGGAGTTGCATATTTTAAAATGAGCTATAAAAAAGTCAGTAAAGGTGTATAAGTATCTCTTAGCTAATAATTCTCAGTAATATATTTAAAAATGATGAAAAATTAACTTATATAGCTTATCATTAAAATGATTATCTTAAGAAATATCAAAGTTAAAATAGTAGCCGTCAAGCCATACGTTCATCTCAGTGGCGGTATGCAAAAAAATACACCCAGTGAAACTATAACCTCCTCTTTTCTGAAGTTGATTAATTAAAATGCTTTGGTTTATTTAATTGAACGCGCTAATCTCAGGAACCACGGGATAATAAAACCATACAATAAATAAAAATATATTTCCGTGCCAATATCACACTACCATCAGTTAGAGCCAAACATCAATGAAAAAAGATGAAAAGAAGATATTTCGTTTTAAGAGGCGCAAAGAAAGTAGCGTGGTCAAGATTCCGAATTCACGGGAAGTACCCTGTTGGTTTTGATTCCCTTGCGAGTCTCGAAACTTTGCAGTATAAACGGCTGTATTTTAATTGCGTTGAAAAAAGGGGTTTGACAGACAGACGGACAACAAAGTGATCCAATAACGGTTCCGTTTTTTCTTTTGAGGTACGGACCCTCAAAATGAACAAAACAAAACTCTGCTTGTATTCTATCATTTAATCTTAAGTAAACATCACATACCTCACTAGGTAAATAATCATTATTACTTTACATATCTTCAATTCAACGCCACTTCAATGTTAAATTGCCCATTTGATCAAAACCTGTCTGTATAGCAATCTTTCAGCAGTCGAACTTTAAAATAATAAATAATGTACTCAACAACACTTTTGTGCGCAGCTGTTCTAATCGCCGGAGATAGAAGCAATAACGATATATTTTTTTATTTGTTTGTTTAAACTTTGTGTTATAGAACGTACATTTGTTTATATAATTACTAAATGCTTCCTATTCCTATTTTACCTACAAAAAGCATTTAGGAACTAAACAATAATAAAAATATGTTAAGATAAAAATTTGTTATTCCTATTTCTATTTTGCCCACAAAAAGTACTTTAGGGACTAAACAATAATAAAGTAATGTAAAATAAAAAAATTGTTACTGTTTCTTTGTAATGCAAGCTTATATTTTTATTATGTCTACACAGTTCGAATAGTCAGTGAGAATGATATCGGACGCGTTCTGGCGCCATTCCAGGTTTATGCTGTTTAGTAAAAGAAGAAGCTTTGACTAAAAGGGCTGGCCATCCCTTATTCTTATTAACTTTTAAAGGTACGTGCTTAGTTAGAATATACTCTCAAATATTACTATCTAATTAATTTTATTCAGCAAAACAAGAACCTCCCGGCTTCATCATAAATCAGAACCTTAGTCTCATCTAATGGGATTAGTCTAAAGCAGATTTATTCGCAGGCTTGACTATTATCCTTAGGTCAACGAACCCACTCTATTTGTAACTGAGTATCCACAAACGTATTCTTATTACCGATCATATAAACCTCATAAACTCCCACATACAGAGATGTAAGGATGTTATTACGAGCTCGATCGCCCTTTAGTTTTTATGTGCAGATGTTCCAGATAGTGTATGGACGCGTCTTGTTTTAGAATGAAATGCTCTGACAATATACTTTCACGAATTACTATTTTTTTGTGAACTTTCTTGGAAATTATTTACATTATCATCACCAATGTTGTTTCCGCTGTTTTGAATATTCTTTATTTGAGTGTGATAGAGTTAATACTTAAACTCGCGTAGTTTCTATATTTTCAAATGAAATAGTTTAAAAAATAATAAACAAATCACTTTTAGTGTTAAAGTTCTTGTTGTAA
This sequence comes from Hyphantria cunea, assembly GCA_003709505.1. Classification (NCBI taxonomy): domain Eukaryota; kingdom Metazoa; phylum Arthropoda; class Insecta; order Lepidoptera; family Erebidae; genus Hyphantria; species Hyphantria cunea. Next base: position 825,858 of record PKRV01000781.1, read on the forward strand.
TGCAATATAATAAATATTAGTAACTATATTAATTAAAAGCTTAAACTTGGCCAACACGTAGGGTAACCCTTAAGTTTTTAGTGGAACGGACTATTGGAGTTCAAAATCTTGATTAGATTAAAAGCTTATGGGTCAGGATTAATACAAAGAGAGTTGTTCTCGACGGTAAACAACGTTTGAGAAACATTATGTAGATATGTATTCATAACCAATGTTGGAGCTGTGTTGACATTGAATAATTTAAATGTTTATATAACCCAAATCCGTCCACCGAGTCCCTCAAAGGGAAAACGGAACGTGATTAACTTGAAATACCTTAAATAAGGAAGTGTTTGAATTGATTGGTTGTAGTGACTTCAGACTTCAGTTAATCAGTTCTTTGCCCTGTTAATTTATTTAATATTAAATAAATATTTTCAAACATAACACAACGGCATCTATTCCCACACTAAGCAGAGCATGGATTTTGGGTAGTAGATAATTTATAAACTATATTTATACTTTTTTCTAAATATATACATATTATACACGGTAAATGCCCACATTCCGAAATAAACTATTGCAAATCATACAAATAAAATATCCGGGAGAGGAATAGAACGAGACCTCATGCAAAGCAGTCGCGCAGTTGTGAAACAATAATGATTAAAACCTTATAAAACAATATACTTGAAATTTGTTTCTTTTTTCTACATCAATATTCAATTTTTATAAAAATCCATCATGAGTACTTAGATTTTATGAAAACTTGTAATCCTTTTTTTTATCACACGAGCTATTCTCATTTAATTCACCTTAGCACTCATTGTGTGTGTGTGTGTGATTTACTCTTCATAAAAACTACGTAAGAACTCTAATGTAATATCGACAAACTTTAATGATGACCCACTTTCAAACCATCAATACAACAAACGTTTTTCTCATTAACAGTGCATACCGCACTTTTGACGTTATAAATACTAAGGAAGCATTCTTTTTATGTCACTAATACTAGTACTATGAAGTACTCTGGTTATAACTTGTTAGTGAAATAAAGATTATTATTCTGTGTATTTTTAAATGACAGAAAACAATGTCGCTATCGTGGAAATGTATATTTACGCAAAATTTTATTTGAATGTATTTTGCTATTTTGCTTTCGGTGGGTCATGATTCGAATTTTTCAGTCGAATGATGAATTATCCTCCATTGCACCTTGCAGGACACATAAGTATCAATGTTTCTCTCTTTAAGAAAGATCTTGATTGAATATTATATGTTATTTGTGGAATACTTTGTTCTTTTTTTCAAATGTTCAATTTCATTTCATAAAGTTCTATCTAAAATAAAATGATTTTAAAATAAGAACATCTTCAAATTTTTTAACGTAAAAGTAGGTAACGTTACGTATTATTAAATACTGAAACTGTCACTACAAGTACCTCTGTATTTTAGGGATACCCAAGCAAGTAAAACAAAAGCCTAGCCTAGCTAAAAAACTTGGAATATGCAAATAAAATCACTAAGTCGTTTTAAATATATTTATGTCTAATTGTTTTGAAGACTTTAAAAAAGGCAGTACTTTCTATATGTATAAATTCATAACTGTTTGAATTTTATTTTTAATGTTTTAAATAAGGTTTCCAACTGTTGTTCTCAACTGATAATACATTTTCTATTGTACATACACTGTATTGTACATTCTACTAGTAGATTAAGTAATTAAAATGCAATTAACTCAATACAACCTAAGGTCGATTCGACCGGAACGGTATTAACCTCGCACACAAAATTAACGAAAAATAACAGCATTCGTGCCGTCGTGTTTTGTTGGTGAGTGCGAGATCAGAAGCCCAATGATGCAGAAGCCTTACTAGACCGTCATGGTGTGGGGTTCCATGCTGCATTTTTGTATTGTCTGCATTCGCAATGATTAAGGTGATTACAACACTTGGATTATGTTTATGCTTTCCAGCAGGCTGAGAAGAGTCATTTCGGCAGGGCCATACATAAATGTGTATGCATGCTATTTTCAACAACACGTTTGTATATTATTATAAAAAGAATAAACTTAGCATGATAAAAATAAATAAACGAAACAAATGAATACAAGCCCGTCCACACTCGTAATTAAAATAGAGCTTTGCGTAACGGTATAAAATGGTAAATTTTAGGAAAGAAAATCTATTAACGATTCCGAAGCGTTAGTTACCTCCAATGTCCGCAATATAAAATAAAAATTGAAATGCTATTGTTCCTTATTTAGATTTACTTCGTTGGTTTCAGTTTTAGTAATGTTTCTTTATATATAAGCATACAACACTACTACTACACTTATTCATATGCTATTTATCAAATATTTTATTTGTGCTATTAGCTATGTGTACTGTTAAAAAACTGGCCAAGTGCGTGTCAGGCCACGCATAGATTTTCAATAAAATTAAATTATGAATTTTATTTTTGAGTTACTCGCTTATCTTTTATATAGCAGGGGGAAGGGAACGCCATTTTTTCTTTTTGTATCTCTGCAAGAACTTTTATCTTTCTAGCACAAACCATTTGGAAAGTAAGATGAGAATGGTCGAACGGTTGGATACGACGAAACTATAACCTTTCCGAGACGTGAACTGAAACATTCCGTCGTCGTCATTGGGTTAAGGAACCCAAGAAATATGAAAAAGAGCTAATAAACGCATACTTTACTATATCAAACTTAGAATACAAAAAGAAACCTATCATAATTGAAGGAAAATGATATCCGAATTTCTCTATACAAATATAGGAGATTTATGTTTGGTGCGAATGGGCTGCTCCCTACCATAGTTGACATTCCACAAACGTAACCGTTATTAGAAAACTGATATATGAATGGGACTGACGTCATCTCAACGCTAAGTCACGTGGCCTAAAGAAAATATTAACCAATAATACAAAAGAATAGAGGCCTTAGCGGTTGTAAAAAGGGGATCAACGTCAAGAACTTGCATTTTGGCTAAGAGTCTGACGCGTAACACGGCCTCACAGAAAACCGATATTAATCAATGTTGTCTTTACTTTTCAGACAATGGACGGACGGCACCTCACTTGTAACTCTTAATTTTGAGTTGTAATAGTGAATGACTGGACGGGAGTCGCTTACCATAAGATGAAACACGTACTCTGCTACAACTACCATTTGTCAAAAAACTTATAAAATCATTCCTTAAAAATTATAACCTAGATCAAAAACTAGTTAATCCTAACTTTAAAAAGACAGCGTCTTTACGATGAAAACGATTCATGTTATCTCAATTCAACATAAAACACGACTGAATACCTCCTTACGCTTATATCTTAGGCACGTTGACAAAGCACATTTCTGCCATTTCGTCTTTGTGACAGTAGTCGGGTCTATCAAGATATATGGCCCATAAGAGCTAGGGTCCCTGAATAAATGCTTGTTCAACACGCACTTTGTAGTATAATTCAGCAAGTTAGTGTGATACGCTAAGTGGATAAACCTGAGAAATCAAAGATTAAAGCTGTTTTATGAGAGTTAATACTGTTACTGTACTGTACACATAAGTAGTTCTATTATTTGAAATTTGAATACTCTCTTCTATTTCTGACATTTAAAAACTTTTTTTCTTAAAAAATTACATTAAAAATCTCTTGTGAAAGTTGTTTCATAAAAGTAAATGATTTAAGATTTTATTTGTGACATTTTTATCAATATGGTTTTTTTAACCAAATTATTTATTTTATTTAATCACCGAACAATTAGGCATTACAGTGAACATTTATTCCCATGGAGTGCGCTCTGCTCATCAACAATATTAAACGTACAGACTCCAGTACTCCAGAATGTTACGCACATTTTATATGTATTAGCATATAATTTTTTATTCATTAGTTATATAAGCTGAACTCTCTAATAAATAAAACTCATGATGAAACAATAATTAACATGTTCGGTCACATCTTCTGGTCAGAACATCCTCAATTTAGACAAGATTGATTAAGAAAAATTTCCTTTAAAATTGTATTATGTCACACTTTTATATGTATATATTTTATATAAATTACAGTGTATTTTAGAAGCTTATAAGTAATAAAGTCTTAACCTTTGTTTGAGCCGAAATAAACAAGATTATGTAGAACTATTTCTTGGTATACGAATAGAAAAAACATGAATACCTTTACGGTATTTAATAAATGTCAACCTGGGACTCTTAGATGTTGTGGGTAACAAAAGAAATAAATTCCCTTTTATTCCTCAAAGTTATCTTTTTAATCTGAACTTTTATTCAAAGTTGCTGCCTAGGAATGAAAAGCAATAAAATTCAATCGTGTCTTGTAAAGAAACTATTCTTCAAAGAAAAGCCCTGATTAACTATCAACAATCTGTTTTTCAGTAAAGCTACACGTGCTTTTAACTACTAGAAATAAATTTTAATATAATAATAGATAGGATGAAAACTAAGTTATGTAAAACAAGTATAAAGTGGAGGAAAAGTAATCACCCGACGTTCTTGTGTTATAACTTATAAAAAAATCAATAAAACATGGTTCTGCTTGTAAAATATATCTATTTAATTCATTACAATTTAGTCGATCAAGTCGGTAATATGATATCGGCCAAACGGACGCCGCCAGGTTAATCACCCACCCCATCACTCTTGCCACAAGTTCGGGCAATAGGTACTTACGTTACTGGCGAATATTCTCCTAAGGTCTCCTAGAGTCTGAGACTTGTAGATGTAAGCCTGGGACTGCCAAACACCCCATAAGAAGAAGTATGCAATGGTTTTAATCGCGTGAGAGATTAAACGATTGGGAAATGTTTCTTTAGAGTATCGGTTGTGGCTCGAGTCATTCGCGTCGTCGTCACGTGGTCTGTGCCCGGCTCCTCTTCGGCAATAGCTGCAATATTCCCAGCAGAACGGCTGCTCTGGGTTTGGCCAACCCAGAGAACATCTCGTGTTGTCCCAGTTTCCTCAAGGCGAGAGGGTAAACCGATACATGGCTTGTTGACTTGTATTCTTCTTTTTTTATTTTCACAAATGCCTGAATTAAATTTGAAGGACATTTACAAACGTTATAGCGTCATCCAATAGGGTGATGACTTTGTTATGACGTAGACATGATTTAACATATTAGGACTAGACTTAAGAGTGTCATCCTTAATAATTTCTAATAATAAAGCCATTTAATCCCAAAATAAAATATCAAAAGAAAAAATATCATACATGGAAATACTATTTAACTTTGCATGCCTAATCTGAAGAATTTTTTTTTTAACATTTTTATGTCCATAATTAATTAACTATAAGTAGCGTTATTTATTCAAACATGAACTGATTTATTAATAAAAAAATGTGTTTACAAAAGGATATTTAATAAAATAGTATTCAATGTAATATTTGTCAATACTGAACTTTAATACCTTCAAACGAGCAATTGTCATATTTATGTGATTTATGATTCTCGGAAACTGTTCCAACGATTTCCATGAAAATTATGTATTAAGCATGCAGGGTGTTTTGAGGGCAATAAATTACGATACAGATAGGGTTTATTTTCAGAAAATTGACTAAACATGAAAGCTCGGTCATTCAGGTACTTATAAGCAAACATTATAAAACAATCAAACTAAAGTAATAAGTAATTACAGTACTCAATTATATCTCTTTTATCTTTACTTCATTTTTATTTCGCTTAGTATGAGAACATAAAAGTTAATTTAAAATAAATACGAGTACACACCGGTTGAGGTCTAGAAACGACATCTTCATGGGATTAATTTATTATACGTGCGGTTGATAAAAGTGCGTTGTTCCGTTGGCTAAAACTTATTATATACCGATGAAACATTAGTGCCCAGGATTATTTTTTTGCGAAGGTGTAAATAGCCTAAAAACAAGGCTACGTTACGCTATGCTAAACTAAGGCTATTAAGGCTTCGCCAGTTCTCTCAGATTAGATTTAAACACAAGAGATTCACAACCATAACCATGAACTCATAAAATACATGAAAGTTATTATTTTTATACTATAACGAAAAACCTAATTTCGAAATAAACTCAAAATATTATGATAAAAATGTAATCAATTACACGATGAATATTTCATTATTGAAAACTGATTATAAAGTACTCACATTAAGTGTGGTTACAAATTTAAGAACATTTAAACCTTTGACTGCCTCTGTGGCGCAGTGGTAGCGAATGCGACTGCTGTGCAAGAGGTCTCGGGTTCAATTCCTGAGCTGGGCCAAATGGTTGTATGATCTGCAAATATTTGTTTCGGAGTTTGGGTGTTTTCTATGTATAATAAGTATGTATTTACAAAAAAAGTATATAAGTATTAATATCAGTTATCTAGTACCCGTAGTACAAGCTCTGCTTAGTTTGGGACTAGATGGCGTTGTGTGTTAAGATGTCTGAACATATTTATTTATTTATTTATAAAAATCTTTGATAGTGATTTGAATTTACCGAGTACCTACTTATTGTCAAAGCCTTAAATATCAGTTACAGAGGTTTGTACCTTGAGAAAAATAGCACACAATGACGTCATACTTCTAGGGTGAAATTCAATATACAAAGAAATATTACTTACTCTAACCAAATAAAATCTGAAACTTGAGTCTGACAGCAGCGTGAAATTAAAAATGTTTTGCCTTGAGACCTCTTGGGCCCATGTGACATGATGATAGCTATAGGTCGCAATAAAAATCCTTATAATGTTATTTTCTACATATTTCAAACAATCCCCGTATGATAAGCAGTAAAGATAACACGCGTTCCTGTATCGAACTTAAGACCATCATAAAATTATATCATGGGAAAAAGTACTGTTCTCGCGTGTATGAATCTAAACTGCAAGGCAAAAAGCTATAAACAAAAGCTATGATATAAAATAATGAATACTATCATTGACCAATTTAGAGGACAGACAAATCACATCATATTAATTATAGGTGGGCTCAGTGTAATACTTAACATTGCAATGGTTTTGATTGGTTTTAGAGCATGCACTTGTGGACGACATTTCTTATGTGTGTACTTGGAGTTATTTTCATCAAGCGTTGACACCGATCTGATAATTCCAGGTTTTTAAAGCAGAACAGGGTAACGATGCAATTGAAAGAGGCGGACGCCAGTTAGGCATCAGACGTTATCCATTGGCTGTGTTAGAATTAAAACAATGTGGTTTATTTGTATTTTTTCACGTATTTTTGCAATTAGTACAGAGTATTTTTTTCGCTGTAACGGTTTTAACAAAACATTTCCATTTTACATAACAATTCAATTACGACCAATCTGTTTGTGCTCTTCACTCTTTTATGTAAATTAACCTACAGTTATACGGAATCGTCCAATCAGTCAGTTCAATGCAACCACACGCATTGAAAGCGCAGAAGGCCTTGGAATTTTGATGCTATATTCCTAATATTTTCAACAATTCCACATAGATATGGGAACAGTGTTTAGGTTTATTTCACTCCAGATGTATGACGAGTACCTTTTCCTTCTAATAAATGACATAGGTGTTCAATTTCCTGATCGAAAACCTGTAAACTGATTGTAAAAACCGTTCAGAAGTAGAAAAACATTTGTGATTCATGTGTGTGAAACAATTAATCTAAATCCAATCTGATCTAGCTCATCCAATAATACTCATACGTTTACAATATACGAATATGAAACCCCTAAAAACCTCTATCCTAAAGTATAAGAAATGTGTCTCTAATATTCCAAACAAGATTTAAGGTTTGTTTATGCTCAATTAAGGCGTCAGTTATCCGGAAAAAGACACTTTATCTAGTAAAATATCACACACGCCGTCTATCACTTGGATTCTTAGCAATGCGATAACAAGGTGATGAGATAAATTTACGAGCGAAGCCTTTTATGGCTTGCTCCGGGCATGATTTTTACTAGCTACTTATAAATATGTATATACTAGATAGTACAGTTAACGTAATATGTTGCCTTTATAGCTTGTATTTATGTGTATACGAAAGACACCTTAAGCTTTTCGATTAACAATAGCAAACTATACTTTCTGTAATTTAAGTATGATAAACTCAACTTTTAATAAGTGTACCTTAAATAATATTATTGTTTTTATTAAACATTATGCAGCTTAATTTTGTTGTTTGTTTGATTTAAGACGCTAATCTTAACAAATGCTGATTTGATTTGGAAAATTATTTTAGTGTCAAATAGCCCAGCTATCGTGCTACCACGCGCATACATCGCGCTATATATTTTAAAAACGGGGGAAATTATTACCTTCTATTCTGTGCGCTACGTAAATGTCTAAACTTTCGCAAAAAATATGTATGAAATAATTATTTCCCTAAGAATTTCTCTTACACACGGCTCACTATACACCTATTATTTAAAATGAAAAATATTTTTTCAATCGCTTCCATTTGGTACCCATTTTCAGCCAAAGTGAAATTTCTCTACAGTTTCTAAGGTTTTGGGTTACGTGTATGATTGATGTCTTAAAAGATGCCTCTCGGCAAGAATTACAAGATATCAAAAACAAAGATTTCAAAAAAATCAAAAAGTTTTCTCCAAAAATGAAAAATTTTTTGAAAAATGCGACATTTTATTAATGTATTTTCTCCTTAAATCAGCGATTTCTAGAAAGAGAAAATTGGTATCGAAAAGATTTAAAAACGCCCTTCTGGGTATTGAATTGGGGTTTTGAAAGAAATAGGACCTCTCTATATATTACAGCCTAGGCGGGAAGGTGCTCTTTATACGGCGTGAATTTTGTTTGCGCGCGTGTGTTGCGATGTGAGCGCTCGTTCTGTGTCGTGACCTGAGTGTTGCCTCTTTTAGACATAGGATCGATTATATAAGATTGTTGTTTTTATTCGATTTGTAACGCTTAATATAATAAATAAATGTAAAGTTAAATTATTTAAAAAAAAGAAAGTTTTATCTGTATTCATTTTCAATCAAAGGTCGTGAGAGACATGAGATCTGTGGATTTTTATAGAAATTTTTTTTTCACGATTTTATAACATCACGCTACGGGCAATGCGAGACGCAGCCGAGGTTGCGTAGGTCAACTAGTGGGTATCAACACAATTATCTGACGTTAAATATTTCATTAATCAGATCTAAGCTAAATATATATATGTATGTATTATGGGTTCTAAAACATATTAAATGGGTAGGATATCTGCCTAGGGCAAGTTATAGAGTTGTCACGATTTCTTTTTGTGATCACAATCATTTATATCTATGGGTCTGGGTTTAACTTTGTCTCTATGTCTGTGTTCTTGCTAGACATTAGTTGTACTTATCAAGAGTCTGGTTACAACAACATAGGCCCTGCTTAGTTTGGAATCAGACGATGCGACATTGTGTTAGATGTCACAAGTATTTTGTTACAATTGTAAGAGACAGATAAACTACCTCGGTGGCGCAGTGGTAGCGTATGTGACTGCTGTGCATGAGGTCTTGGGTTCGATTCCTGAGTCGGAACAAATTCTTGCATGATCAGCAAATATTTATTTTGGAGTTTGGGTATTTCTATATATAATATGTACGTATTTACAAAAAAAAAAGTATATATGTATTAATATCAGTTGTCTAGTACCCATAGTACAAGTTCTGCTTAGTTTGGGACTAGATGGTGTTGTGTGTTAAAATGTCCGAAAATATTTATATATAATTACACATATGAATAGTCTCGTAACCACCACACAAGAGTTGTTTCCTAATAGCATTGCCACCCACCACTGTAACACTGGTGTACATACCAGGATAAGCCGCAGCAACACACAAATACATCGAGTTATTTTATGATAATCGGGAAGTCACGGGTATAATTAAATTATCTTGGAAACCGCAACTAAATTAGTTTGAAAAAAACTGTTTGATTAAAAGTCGATAGTAAATTCACTTCCCACCTTAGTAAAGCAGTTTATATTGTAATCTATTTATACACTTAGATCTCAACAAACTGATTACACCATTAGTCCCTCAACTATTTGTAATTTAAAGATAGAATTTTGACCCTAGAAGCAATATCGAGTAAAATAAGCGATGCTTCGCTCGTAAATTAACTCAGGTTTTCGATAAGACATATTTTAAAGCTCTAGGGAGCCATTGAAGCTGAGAATCGAAGTATAAGAATAAAAATTGTGAAAAGTGGCAAATTTTATACAGAAAAATATTCGTATGACCTAGATACAAATATTTGTTTCGATGTTTGAGTTTTTTATGTATAATATGAAAATGTATACTATTTAAAAAAAATCATATTTATATCTGTTGTCTCATAACGCAAGCTCTGCTTAGCTTGGGACTAGATGGTGTTGTGTGTTAGATGTCCGAATTTTTCATTAATTTATGGCAGAAATAACATTTTTAATGTCGTAGCAGTTTTTTGAATCCAATAATTTTCGTGGATGCCCGTGACATACTCATATAAAGTCTTAAAAGCTACTTATATAATATATTTGATCTCTCCGTATTATTGTATAATCATTGTTGGAATTTAATATCACAAATACTATAAAAATAACAATCATGTTGGATTCTCATTTTCGATCATCATTTTCTTAATGAAAAACATCCAAATGCATGCAAAAGGCATTGTACGTATTGCCACACTAGATATTCAATAGACCAACAAACGACAAAAAGTGATAAACTTATTTAATTATTGAAGTAAAAACACGTTCACGGTAGTCTGTAAGCCATCGCATTTGAGTGATAAGGGCCGCCATTTATAGTAACCTAGCATTAAATTTTATACTTGGTTATCTAGTGCGCAATAAAGCGACTTTTCATTGTTATAATAATACAGTAACATAAAAAGCTCATTATTAACAATGTTAAAGAACTTCATATGGGATTAAAAAAAGTCTATTACATAAAGTTTAAGTTCAACGATTATTCCCAACACGCGTTAGTAATAAAGCAAATGGAATCGATATGGTTCGCACCACACACCCTGTATGTTCAAGCAACGTCACGTGGCCGTGGTCTTGAAATGAACATGCTTCCGATACGTGGTACTAAATAAACTCAGTAATGGGAATCGCGACGAACTAGACAAGTTGACGATCGTTGCCTAGTAAATGCATTGCATTGCATTGCACTTGACCGTATACTCATATACTCGGTGTTTCGTTAGTTTAGTAGTGGAAGCCCAGTGGTCAAAATACGACCATAATTGATTAATTTCTCTTTGAAGTGAAAGCTTCTTTAGCAGCGTTTTGTACTTTTTTGTGATGGGTAAAAATAGTTAAACTCGCGTCAGGAACTGTAGTTTTTGCTTCACGTTATATTTACGATATTGTTAAATTCTTCGTCACTTCATGTTGATTATAGACACATAACACCACTGGAATTTAAAACAGTTTCGTGTCCATTAAAACGTAATTAATATCATTAATTTAATATAAGTTTAACTAATAAAGAAAACTATATTTACTAAAAAATAATAATATAGCAAGTACACATATAATTTAAGAAGGCAATTAAGTTCATATCTGAACCCACTTTTTCCTTCGGATTTAAGTCTTTACTAATCTCGTTTCCTCATACTTATTTTACAAATTTTAGCTTTGAAGGTGACAAAAAATATAAGGATTTACAAATTTATTCCCGACACTCCTTACAAATGTTTTCTTTTCATAAATAAAGATCAATATTACGAGGAATACGAGGAATATATGTAAATACAGCTCTTACACGAAGGACTTAGAGGAGCCAATCCCCTGTGCACCGAACGAAGTATAAAAAATGAGGATGAGTTATTCGCTATAAGGGCATATTTCTACTGAAATTCCATGTCATTATCTACGCACGTTTTTGCCGTTTTGCAAGGTGACGATTAAACATACTCCGTATGAAACATGGTTATAACATTCAGTGATATGGTAATTTATTTTTCTTTAACGGTGCTTAAATTCCTTTGGCTTTAAATTATCACTCCAAATCAAAATGTTAAAGATTAGTTAATTGAGTGGGTAACTCCTCTAATTTACTTCTTGTAAATTTCGTTGCAGCTTCCACGACAGTTTCATTTTCCTACAACTTCTGAGTGTCATAACTCGGTGTGTTCGTGGGTCACTACTATTGATCCTGGTGTACAAGAGTTACAGTCGTGGGGGTGTGAGCGGGATAAGTACCATAAACCAAATTGGGGTATAGGTTGAAATGATTACCATTCACCAATTATAATGATATTTGGCGTGGAGATACTTTGATTCTTGCGTAAGAACTAGTATTTACCGCGTATGACAATATAACTATCCACAAATCAAACAACTATAATAATAAGTGATGTACACAAACACGTAAAAATGAAACATAAAATTTACCGCTACACATCGATAAAACTCGCGACAATGTAGGAATAAAGGTTATTTCCTTTATTTAAAATACTTACCTATAACAACAGAAAACCTGTTATATCTTAGAACAGCCATTTACAAACAAAATTTTTCCCACATAAACCTTTCTTATACCTTTTGTACGTAACTTTCATCTATATTTCTTTTTTGCACTCAATTTCGCTCAGAAATATTCTACTTTCACCTCTCGTAACGTGTAGCCCCTCATTTATTAATACAAACATCTTTCACGCGTTATTTGTTCAGTAAATGAAAATAATATGTTGGAACTAGTTGCCAATGCCATGAAAGAGGAAATATATCGTTCAACGATTAAGAGCAGACAAGTCTAATTTATTACACGAGGCAACACTGAGGAACATTCTCGGTATTTTTTGGACGTTCGACCTTCGACCTGTGACCAATTAGTTATCACAATCCGAAGTAACAAGAAGATTCAGATTTCATTTTGTATTGGTCATCTAATAGGATTAGTAGCTTTAAGTATAGAAAAACCCTCTCTGGAGAGGTGACCCGATCCCAACAGTGGGACATTATGGGTTGTTGATGATATAACCATACATAGCATACTGTTGGTATTATTATAAAAAGATAAAGACCTATAGACCCGAACAGTATGTAAAGTGGATTACAAAATATTACTCTTTACGTAAGTTTGCGTATTGTTTATTCGAAGTTTTCAGTAATATTTCTTTGTTTACAGAGCTCAGCCATAATTATTAATATGTTGCTCATGTTTTCAGTATTTTATTCAACAATCTGAAAGAAAATATCTGAATGTTTTAGAAAGCTACACACCTTTATTGAACTGTATGTACATAATGTTTATCATTGACTGCACATTGTTTAAAAAAATGTTAGATCAGTAAAAAAGAATCGAATTTCTGTTAATTTGAAACATCATGAATACCTACAACAAATAGATAAGATAACAAAAAAAAGTATGTAAGTTGTCTATCTATATCTCCATTCTAATGTTAGAAACTGTGAACAAGGATTGTCTCCTTATTTTTTTTAAAAGACAATTACTGCATTAGGACTATACATCCTACATCCATACAAATCCCACATGGGACAAACCTTTGTGTGATCCACAAATTGGCACATTTCAAGTAGGGTCCTTGGCGGTGTTGAACAACTTAACGTTGAAGCGAGAAACCAATTTATTTCTTGTTTCACATTTACTAAATATCTCCTGGCACCTATTTACTCGCACAATAGAGTCATTACGGGTCTCACATCAAATATAATCAGTTTATTCGAAGTACATTTCAATTCTATTGATTCTGAGTTCTCATTATATTTTTCAATGATTACATATTAATAATTATAGTACCTATATGTGCAGGGTACATCTTTTACATACAATTAGTGACAGTAATTTGTGATGTTCTCCTTTTAAGGGAGACCCTCGTTCAGGAGTAGGTGGTGATAGGTGGCTTTAATTTAAATAATAAATAAACCATGATTCTAATTTGTGGACTGTAGGTTTCAAGTAGATAATTACTTTTTTTATAGAATAGAGAGGCAAATAAGCAGACTGATCACCTCATTGTGACTAGCGTCCTCCATGGATAAATTCAAAGTTCTAAATGCGCTCTTTAAGTAACTTTCATCAAAATTAGGGGGAGTTGGAGGGTTTGGGCTCCATTCACTCGGGAAAAATCAATTAAAGAACTTCTTAACACCAATTTTCTGTAAGGTCTTAGTATCACTATGGTTGAGTCTGGTCTATTAGTGCCTGGTCCGGATGGCGTAAGAAAGCGGTTCCCGGATCCCTCCCGTCTCAGGCGCAGAGTGGCACACCGTGTGTGGTTTTAGTCGGTTCGATTTCGACACACCGCCCCGCCGCGAACCCCAGTGGGGTGAAGGCCCGAAGGGGGTTCCACAGGTAAAAAAAATGGTCTATTAGTGCCTAAGTTTTGCTGTCTTACGTATCGTCTACTATACCTCCTTGTTTTCTAATTGAATATTTAATATCACTGACGCTTACCGCTGCTCCGTCCGCATGTATGTTGGTTATCGTAGGGTTCGCAATCAGTTTATGTCTACCCTCAAGCATCAGAGATGACAAAAGACAGATTAACGGAGTTCCTTTCAAATTTAAAACAGCAGTATGGATTTCTTTTACGACCTATTGAGCTAGTTTGTCTGGCTACCACGACATATTTGTAAGAATGGTACATGAAGAACTCCGTGTCTCTAGTTTCCTTTTTGCAAATTTCAATAAACATGTGGTTCAATTGTTTAATTAAGAAGTTTCAATTGATCGAAGCAGTCGCCATATTGTAACTCAAATGAATGTCAAATAACGGCTGTTACTGCGTGGTAACAAAAATATAAAATATTTGTAACATATAAATTGAATGTACTGATACAATACTATATTGTATCAGCTGTTTTTAACATTATATTAACAATTCGTTTTGTTTGTTCCAGGTAAACATCTAATATTTTCGCGCTGTTTTCATGTGGTAGGAAAGAGGGCTTTATATCTATGAAACAATAAAACAAGTAATTATACTGTAGCTGAAACGAAAATAAAGGTTGTAAGGAAATATTTCAACCCTTACTGTTGTATTTACCTGTAAATGTGATGGAATTGGCACGGCAAACATTGTTTACAAGGTAGACAATACTTATATTATTGTTAAATTACTTTAAAATCAACACAAAAACATAACATACTTGTTTCCCTCCCACTGTGATACTGGCTCCTTTAAGCGACCAATAAAACAAAATCTTAGACATGAACTATATATTAATTTTATCTAACATTGTGTAAAACATTATACACGTTAAATACATTCTATATTGAATGAATATCTCATCACGATATCGTGGTGACTAAAATAACACATGCATAATGAACAGCTAATTTTAATTATTTATGCATGTATTATCCTACTAATATTATATGACGTAATTCCCCATATGGGGTACGCCTTTTTTCAGCTCATCTGGGGATGGTAAAGGATATTTGCTTAAAGAATTGGCAAGAGTATTTTGATGAACGTTCGCGTCAGAGTGGTATTTGGTATAGAACCACTTCTTCCCTGACTTCCCAATAACGATTGCCATAGATGTTCCTATACGAGCCACAGGCGGGAAACACCGCCATATTCCATACTATGGGCTGCTATTAAGAATTTCTTGTAAGATAAACCAAACAGCAGTCCGAGCCGGGAATTAAACCTGAGACCTCTTGATCTGCAATCGCTTACGCTAACCACTAGGCTTAGGCAGTTTTGCATTTTACATAAAAAGATAATGAACGATTTGTTAATCAACTCAAGAATAACAAAATTAGAAACAAATTAAACATAACTCAAAGCCTCTACAAGTACGTTTAATGACTGACAAGTAATCAGTCCTGATAAATTTTCACGAAATAGTCTATTTCATATGCACAACATGATGAATGCTACAGAAGGTGATTAATAACATCTACATGACACCGAATGTTGCGAATATCGTGTTCAATACATGTTCCATACACGATGTATTCTGAGTTGATTAGTTTGACAATGAATGCAGATCAGAATTTGATGCTGTGACTAAAAAGAAGTGCTTAGTGCAAGGCTACGTCATTATTCATATTTCTGTACATTATCTGGGAAGGATACCTATATTTAAATGCGTCTAATATTTAAGCGGTCTATGAAAATACTTTGAGACTAACATCTTTTTTTTTCATTTACTAAATGAACTAATTACTGAGTAATAAATTTGCGATGATATGTAGTAATAAATTACAAATACATATGTCTATACTATACTAACATAGAAAGAATACCTACAACCGCATGCCTTTATATTCTCAGAATGATAGGGAAATGCTAGGGCAAATGTGATATGACAGCAATGACGGAATGGCATCACACATGAGCATAATATTTTAAAAAAATAAGAGAATTTTGAAAACAAAAAAGTGTGTGTGTATATTTATGTACACGCGTTAGAAGTTATACATCTTTGGCGTAACAAGATAAAAATTTGAAAAACTAAAATGTTGACTATAGCCAACTTCAAGGTATCGGTTTTTCGTGACGGTGTGCGCGCGCATCGTAAAAATTTACTCTCATCATTTTTCCCTAACGCGTCAAAAGAAGTATTACTTCAAAAATCTTGCGCTCATAGCCCAGTTGCACTCGGTGATTAGAAACAATCATCGAGGGTAAGCAACGATGGCGCGGTCAGTACCTGGATGGGTGACCGCTGGTGGCATGTTACCATGAGCGTCTCCGTGATTCGGAGGTTACGTTAAGCAGTCGGTCCCGGTTGTTATCATACGATAACAGTCGTGAAGCTTAGTTGGGGGCCTTCGGGCGGCTTAAAAACATCCAACGGCAAGATTTACGTAGCCTCAACGTATTCTTGCCAGTCCCCAACCCGCACTTGGCCAGCGTGGGGACGTATGGCCTCAACCCTCTCCTGAGAGGAGACCCGAGCCCAGCAGTGGGACATTATGGGTTGTTGTTTGTTTGTTTGTTTTCAAAAATCTTAGTTTGGTATAGATAAAAACAGTTCTGGATATAAATATAGCCCAGCTTTATTATTAAAGTCCATCGTCTATGCACAGACATTGAATTCTCCTAAAATTTGAAATCAAGCAAAGTTATTTACAACAGTCCGAAATAATCAAATTCGGAATATTCAGTTCGTTGATTCTCATTGGAGACTTGCTGCCTGTACACAGAACATTAATTATTATGATCGAAGACTTAAAAGCAGAGATGAAATGTTGGGAACCCAGATATACAGAGATTGACAGGATTTCTATTCAAAGGGACCTTTGTTATGTTCTATCGAATTGTCCACACAGAACTTCGGCTAAGTTTTATATCTTGTTTGAAATCATTGAAAACAATTTTGTAAATGGTTTTAATTGTTTTTCTTGAGAACTAAATAATCGAGTGTTCAAAGGAATGCAATAAAATCTCGTAGTTATTTTTTTCAACATACGTATTTTCGGAACTCTATCACACACAAAGCCATCTAGTCGGAAAGGAAGCAAAGCTTGTACCATGAGTACTAGACAACTGCTAAAATACATACATATTATAAATAGAAAACAATCAAACTGCAAAACAAATATTTTCAGATCATACAAACAATTGGTCCGACTCGGGAACCGAACCCGAGACCTCATAATTAGCACTCGCATACGCCAACCGCTAGACCAACGAGGCAGTTATTAGAAATATAGGATCCATCTTGACGACCTTAGTGGCGCAGTCGTAACGTATACGACTGCATTGCTAAATGGATAGAGGACTCGGGATTGATTCCCGGGTTGGACCAAATGATTGTATGATCTGCAAATATTTGTTTCGAAGTTTGGGTGTTTTCTATGGTTATAATATATATGTTGACAATAAAAGTATACATGTATTTATATCAGGACTTGATAGCGTTGTGTTAAATGTCCAAAACATTTATTCATTTATGTTATATTATTATGGAGTTGTGACGTCATTTAATAAAAACATGAAACATGTTAAGCCAGTTAATAGCCAATTATTTATCTCCAATTTTGAGTGATTGAATGGAATTTGTCTGTAATATCTAAAATATATATAAAAAGTTCACGATCAAATGATTAGATTCTTATTATTCGTACTCAAAAATTCAAATATTTATTTGTTATTTATATTATCAATTATTCACAGTGGTAATATTATAGCATATGCAAGCAGCTTTTTTAATTTATTTATTTATTTTATTTTTTTGTAAAGTATAGCCGAAATTAAAGTAAACCTCTATTATGTGGGTACTTTAGATACCATTGGGATTAAGAGTATATTCTACAATATTAATTTTTATTAACACTGATGCAAAAGTATTTTCAAAATACATATTTATGTAAAATATCATATTTGGAATCTATATCTGGGATTCAAATACAATGAATGTATGGTTCACCTACAAACTATATTCAAGCCGAATTACCCACTGGATAAGCAAACTAAAATGTGATTTGTGTTGGACTACAGTAATACAAACGACCACGAAAAGGAATGTGGACTGTGTGAGAGAGAGAAAGAGAGCTTGAATGAACTTAGTTTTATAAAATCTCATAGTAGTTGAAATGGTATTTTAAATGTTCTTCAATAAGACTACCTCCTTCAGTCATTGAGGCAACTCTGCTGTACTTGTTGTAAACATTGCCTTAGTAATATTGAAATATTAGCGGACCCGGCGAACTTCGTATCGCCACTTTCATTTTCGTAAAAAAAATCTGGACTACCGAAAAACTTATTTCAGTAAGCTCGTATTAACTTCCCACAGGGCCGCAGTGTATACGACTTAGCGGACTAAGAAAATATAACACCTCCAGTTTTCTTTTCTTTATTTTTTTAACAATTCTTTCCTTACAATAACAAAGATATAAAAAAAGAAATTATCCAATTAGGTGCAGTCGATCGAAACCCATGCGCGTTCATATATTTTTGTGTTTAATTTTTTTTTATATAGATTTACACATACCGGGATGTACTTTTGACAATATTAACCGAGACTCATATCCGTACTAAAAGCTGATGTGTAAAGAGTGGAATAAAAAAAAGTTAATAGTTGTTAAAGCATTTGATTTCACTCTGACAATGAAACTGCAGTGGTCATTAATGGCTCGTATTTCTAAAACTTCAATGCTTTGTTTAAAAGTAGCTAACGACGTGAAACTCAACATGAACAGAATATCTAAGCTGTAGGATTTAGGTTACACGAACAATTTAATACTAAAACTAGTAGATTAAAAACTTTAAATATTTGCAACGAGTTACAAAGATCGTAACGTGAAACCGCTAAATCTGCTCAAGATTATTACAATATTTATGCATTAATTTTATTACGAACTGTAAACTGTAAGTGTATTTATTTTACACAAATTAAAAAAGATAACTAGAAATAATTTTCAGTTCTAAGATATGCATATTCAGTCAAAATGCTTACATCAAAGCAATATGATTAAACAAAGAACCTATAAAAGTTTAATACTTTTACTTTATATGTATGAAAAATTTCTTATGAACTCCTCGTAGAACAATTCACGCCATCGTACAGTCATAGCATAATAATGGGTGATTTCAATTCCTGCCTCCTCAAAAACGATTCATGTTTGTCATCCCTTCAATCCATCATCAAATCCTGCAACCTTTTCAGTCTCCCTTCCAATGAAACGCACTATTTCCCACACTCTACTCCTTCTCTGCTGGACCTTATCCTTATTTCCTTCCCTGAGTTCACAGTTAAACACGGTCAAAGCTCTCATGACGAATTTTACTCTCACTACTTATGTATCATTTTTATCGTCTCCCTCCTCCTAAACCTCAATCTAAAATCACCTGTAGTAGAATTTTATTTGGATGCTAAAGCATCAACAAAGGATGCCAACAATATCGACTAAAAATCTCTGGTCAGTGCTGACGATAACACATATGACAAATTTGATTCTTTTTAACACCAACATTTTGTCTATTTACGACAAACATGCACCCAACCTATCAGGAAATTAAGGTCAAACATCTACCGTCATCAAGGTTAGCTGCAGATCAAGATTTAAGAAAAGCCCAACTGAATACAACCGTGATCGATATTTGTCCATCCGGAATCATTGCAGCAAGTGCATAACGCTGATACATTCACAGCGCCGTCGAAATTGAGATCTAGCTAAAATCTGGCAATTTATAAAGCCATTGGGAGCATGCAAATCTGTTCATGACTGTTCCCTAAAATAAAGACTAAAGTTTACTAAATCAACATTTCTCTTCCTTAACAAAATTCAATTTAATGACAAAAGGTACTAATCTGAAACATCTTAGTTCTGCCTCGACTCTTGACTGCTCTTTATTTTTCTTTAATCAATTCTCTGATTGTGATGTTAAGAAAAGCATAGTATCTATTACTATAAATGCAGTAGGCTCTGATTGTCTGAATCGCAATATGATCCTGCCAATT
This sequence comes from Hyphantria cunea, assembly GCA_003709505.1. Taxonomy (NCBI): domain Eukaryota; kingdom Metazoa; phylum Arthropoda; class Insecta; order Lepidoptera; family Erebidae; genus Hyphantria; species Hyphantria cunea. The sequence goes on from PKRV01000781.1 coordinate 846,172, forward strand.
CTTAATATGTCTACAATTATTCGATCTCCTATAGAGCTTTTCCTAAGTCCTGGAAGGTCCTTGACTATGCTGATGCCAATTATATAGATCTCTCTGAAGGCCAACTAAATAAGCTTGAAAAACTCTAAAATCTCTGCATAAGGATCGTATTGGATTGTGTAAATATATCACATATCCGATAAAATGCCAAAATGCACCAATTTTTCTCTTCTGTGCTGCATTCTATTTAATCATTTTACTCCACTTTACCAAAGATCACGGTTGACTTTCTTAAACGATACACATCCCAAATTTTTGAGATCGTCTGAGAACTTAAACAAAAACACCTCTACATTCTACCAAATGTGCTTGCCTGTGAAACGCCCTACCTTTCTCAAAGTAAAGGTAAAGGAGCATTACCTGGAAGACATCCATGACCCATAACCTATGTACTTCTCTCAGGTAGTCATTAGGTCACCTTATCGCATATAGATATGTTAATAATATTATTTTATGTTTATAGTTTCGGGGTTATGAGCAACAACGTGACACGAGATTTATATATTACAAATTTTCAAGGTATTCAAACAAAAAAAATTACTTCGAAAAATATAGTAGATATAATCTCACTATTCATACCACAGTTCCCACGTTCTTGCTTTTTGAAAACAAACCTATTTCGAACTACTTTAATTCTTGTTATTTCTCTTTCATGTTATAATCATAGATTTGGAAAAAATATTCCGCTTTATAATTTATTGATATGACTAAGTAATTTCGATGTAATGCTTTTGAAATCATCACTATTTTGCAAAATTGAAAAGTAAAAAAACAGTTTTCAGAAATTTAATAAATAAAAATAGGGTATCAATTTGACTCATACCCTTTTTCAACATTCGTGATTTAATTTCTTAAGTTTTTTTCTTTTTTTATTTCTGAAAGGAGAAATGGAAGGTGACTGACAGGCTAAGATACCCAGAGATCAACGCAGAGCCCAAACGCTGAACCTAGAATCCTAAAATTTTGCATGGAGGTTCTTTACATGCCATCCCTGAAGGGGTAAAATAGTGAATAAAAATTACTATTTCTGGGCAAGCGAAGCCGCGGGCAAAAGCTAGAAAATATCAACAATACAGTAATGATCCCCATTATCATAATTTCATATCTCGTCGATCATACATCCGTTATTTGTCATATTTTTACATATCTTAATATACTAGTACTATAACATTCAGCTTTTTTTTTAAGATTCTTGATAGAATAATCGGGTTGTTTTAACTGAGTTTAGTTTTAATAATGTATACAACTGACGCATTCTTTCCTGAATATTAGAAATTACCATTTTTTCATCGAAGTCATTGAATGCCGTATTTACACTTATCCGATAAAATCCTTTTCGAAAACAAAGTAAATCCTTTCCAATCTGTGTTCCATCCTATATTATCACATCAGCCCCGGAAAACTGTGAGCTTAAAGTTTTTACTTTGTTTGAATTTAGTATGGTATTCCATATCGTATACTTTAAAGACTTGAAAACTTTGGGAATTGCATTTTTTACATATTCCATTCTCAAATATGCAATAGGATTTTACTAAGTTTACAGTTTCACAGCTACTCAATCAATCGAAACGAATTGGTATTAATGGCACCATTTCTCCTTAGTTTAAAATTATATTTAAGGTATTTCAGACGTCTTACACACAACGCCATCTAGTCCCAAGCTAAGCAGAGCTTGTGTTATGGGTATTAGACAACTGATATAAATACATAATATACTTTTTTTGTAAATACATACATAACATACATAGAACACACCCAAACTCCGAAACAAATATTTGCTGATTGCAAACAATTGGTCCGACCCGGGAATCGAACCCGAGACCTCAAGCACAGCAGTCGCATACGCTACCACTGCGCCACCGAGGCAGTTATCGAAAATCGTAGTATACAGGAGACATAAGATTCTCTTTTGTATATTTATCATGTTATTATTATTAGACGCTATTTTTTATTAAAATGTTGTTCGGCAAAGTTAACTATTTGTTTTAACAAATAGTGAATTTTGCCTAACAACATCGATTTTGCCGATTGTCCCACATTGTTTCCCTTTACAAAGAGAAGTAGTAAGCCATAAGGGATTTATTTATATTTACCAACTATACTAACTTCCTACTACTGCTAACTATACCAACTATGGAGTCACAGAATTTCACTACTTATATTATCAAATTAACAAGGGACTTTAAAAGCACACTGTGGTTTAGTTCCAGTAAATAATGAAATGAATACGTCATGTGTTGTAATATGATTTGCGTGATATTCTTAAATTCTAGTAGCTGGCCCAGTGAACTTTGTGCTGCCATTTTTAGTTTTAGTATTTATTAAATTTCTGAAAACTGGATAAAGTAGCCCGCCTCCGCTTCCAACAAGTAACACACTATAGTGGACTAAGAAAATATGAAACACCCGGTTATTTTTCTTCCATGAAAATACTCTTACTATAAGAAACACATTGAAAAACTATGCGTGTACCTAAATTTCGGTGATTCGTTTTAATTTATGTATAGATTCGTAAACCTTAAAATTTGTTTGTTTTCAAAATAAAATCACTTTATATCTAATCTTACAAAAGTACCTATTAGTATTGTATTCAATGAAAGATCTTTCTTTCTAGTGTAAGTCATCAGTTTTTATTTTAACTTACAGTCCTTAAATATGAAGTGTATTTTGACTGAATAACTTAGAGTACGTATTCATATTTTTAAATAAAAGTAATAATATGACATTCTTTCTGATACATTCGTTAGTGCTTAATTAATCTTTATCTTAACTAGTAGATAAAATGAATTCAACGTATCCGTCCAAATATCTACTACTAGTCTAAAGTCAATAAACTTTTTAAGATCATGGATACCGTACGCGAATTGTTATAAGAACTTAGCAGAGTTTTAATACGGCTTATGTTATGACAAAAATATTTACTAGGTACTTATTAATAATACTATCAATAACTATGTAATATTAAGTTGTTGATTGATGTTGCAGTGGCGAGTCCACCTGGCGGCGCGGGCGCACCTAGAGAAGAGGCGCCTCGCCCGCCGCCGCCCCCCGCGCCCCGCAACGGCACCCCTCCCAGTAAGCACGATTATAGAACAATGGCACTTATGGCAATGGTACCACCTTGATACAAATTGTTACATTATGTATCGAAAATGCAACCCTAGCCACACTGGACTGGACGTTTGGTCATAAAAAATAATTTAAGGCAACAGATATGATATCGCAACAGGGATTGAAACAATAGATTGTTAAAATTAGAAAGTTCCTTTATTAGTCATTACTTTTCAAGTCAAGTTTAACCGGTTAAACGTTGGAATGAACCTGAGAATATTTTTAACTATTTTCAGTATTGTAGTAATATTTCCGTGGTATTGAATAGAAGAAATACTTTCAGACGATGAAAATTTTATCAAAAAGCTATTTGTCAAAATGTCACATTTTATACAGTTCACTTCGTTACTTACAGCATTATATATACCACGGCACTCTTTTATCCATTGTTGATATTTGATTTTATGTGAAAAAGCATAATGGTGCAGACATCCATTTAACTTTCAAGAAATAAATCTTAGGGATCTTCTATTTTATTTAAACAAACTTTAGTAACGTAAGAAGGCTCTCAGACTGTACAAATAAATATACACTCATACTCTAAGATTCTGCAAACAGGATTTTAAAATGATTGTAAATTTGTTGAAGGTACATAGATAGATATTGAATTTTTAAAAGATGATATTTCATGGATTTATACAATAAAAGTTCTTATAATGGATGAGATATTAGAACCTCGTTAATATACATGAAGTGAGGTAGGAGCTGTAGTTTTACAAAAACAAGAACCTATGTACTTGTTCACGTAGTTTCATACGTGAACAAATACATAGGAATATATATGAGAAGGTTAAAAATAGTAGAAAAACGCTGATCTCAGCATGTTTGGGCCGGCTCGACCGGTACTACCCTCGCACAGAAGATCTACGTAAAATGACAGCAGCAGAGCTGTCGTGTTTAGTTGGTGTGTGCGAAACCCGAGGCCCAATGATGCAAAAGCATCACAATAGGCCATCACAAAAATATTAGTATAACAAAGCAATGCATTTGTCACAAAAACGTATAATATAATATTAAATACTATAATCATATTTACCATGACATGTGTTTTCGTTGCAAATAAAAAGACCACAAACTAAAATACAAATATAGGCTTATAGGAACTGAAGGGATATCGACGTTCGATAAATATATAAATATTCGTTATATCATCAAATACTATTTACAAGGAGTAACAAAGTGTGAAAGAGTGATCCATTGCCATAACTACCATGTCTCGTGCACGTTTCTTTGATTACCGTTTATTTTTAAACTCCTGCGCATCCAGCACATCACGCTTGTGTTAATGATATCCTATTACAAGACTTAATCATAGTCGAAGCAGACCTAAGGCTAATTTTAAGATCTATTATGATTTGACTTCTTTATATTCAGATTTATGTAAGTAATCCTTATACGAGTATATCGTAATGAATGTTTTTTTAAACTATTTGAATTGTTTTGGATTGTTGTGTTAAAACTTTATTTCAAAATTATCAGTGTTAACATTCATTGCAAAGGAATTTGATATTTATTTTGTTGGGGTTGAAGATGAATCTGCTTTAGACTATGATCTTGACGTAGTTTTGATGGGATTATACTTTTACTACCCTCTTTGACATATTTTAGTACTGAAATATAAATACGGGCCTTCTCAACCGTGTAGGCCATTACCTATCCTTGTTGCTTTACTTGTAGTTTACCCTGAAGGTCCTAACACGGAATGAGCTACTTAAAATATTTTTTTTAGTTATTTTTTCTCTTTTGTAAGAATTTGCAATTATTCTCTTTGATAAACGATTATTTATTTTTAGGCAACCTTTATCTAAACTCCAAAATTATTTCTTATATGTGTTATTTTTTCTATCTCATTTACTAACCCAATTTTTTTAATCTAAAGAATCTTCTTTCATATTCTGCACTTGTTTAAGCATGGAATATTGATAACACAACTCTCAAATACTTACTGAGTTTCTAGTCATTATAAAATACATTTCTGGCAACGATTGCAATAAAGATCTAGATCAAGACTATTTCTAACAAACATAAAGACACAATGTATTTAATATCTACTTTAAGTCGTACCATTCCCTAGCATCTCAACAATGCTGTTTAGAAACCCAAGTAATGTTTCATGTTACGATCATTGTTTATTCAGAAGTTCACGATCGTAAATAATGAAATACAATGAAAATCCCATCAAAATGTACGTGTTACGGAACGTTGTTTATAAATTTTAAACATTTCAAAGGCTCTGTAGCTTTTGGTCAACTGTCTCTATGAAACAATGATTCTTTCAACCTTTGAATAGTCTTTTTATCGCTAGAATTTTAGTTACGTACAATACCTTGTACCATGTAGATTCGTAGGAACTTTAATGACAAATCTGTGCTTTAAATGTTGTTATTTATATTCTTTACTTCTAATAATATCATAACACAACTTTATGTATACATATGTACGTTTACATCAAGATTTCAGTGATTGAATTTATACATGCAATCGCTGGATCGCGTGCTTTACAGTTCAAAACAATGAACTTTTAAGATCTCTTCATTAAAATTAATTCCTGTTGTATTGTGTTGCATGTTGTCTTTATAGCAATATTTACTCTTCCTTAATTTATTATATTTATAAATCAATACAAGGACCCGGTGATGTGTCGTAAGACTGAACGATTGAGAGGGTGTTAATGAGAAGCTGCAATAAGGTTAACGTGTACTAACAGTTGCTAATCAACCTGCGGTTACAGAAGATGTATATAACAGACATAAATAAATTTTAGTATTCGTATGTGCCCACTCTAGTTTTAACATTTTTCAGTAACGTGTGCGAACGTTCGTGCTTTAGTTCTGTTGCACGCATAATTGCAGTTGAGTATGGTCTAGCGCACACTTCGAGAAATTTAAGAGTGTTTGAAAAGTATTCTATTCTCATAACAAAAAATCTTGCATCTAGAATGTTGCATACAGACTGTACAACAAACTTAATCTTATACCTATTTAAAACGAAACATCCAACTGGTTATCAAATTAAAAACACGATTAAAATACTGCTTAAAGATTTGAATTACAATAATGTGGAAAATCTATTACTTATATAAAATGAAATGTATTAATAAAAAGTTTTTATAAAAACGCACGCACAAACATACACATACTTTCCACACACACACGTACATACTCATCTATACATGAACAGACGGTATACAATATCACTCTGAAGTATTATGGTGTTATTTTGTTAATGCTAGATCTAACGTACGAATTTACGTCCTATATTTGGATCACTTTGCAACAAACATACATGTAACTTTGGTTCCTAACATACAGCTCATGCTAGTTTGGGAATCAGGGCTTGTATCTATATTGTTTAATGTTATTTACTGCAACTAAGGATTTATTATTATTGTTATTATCCGTGTCTTTGTCATTTACGAATTCATATAAGATAAACACATCATGTAGATAACACTTATAAGTTCTAAAATACTGCCTTACAAATGTTCAACAACTAACAATAATTGATAAATTAACTATGTGGTAAGAAAAACAATTTATTTCTTATAATCGAATAAGCATCTGAAAACCATTGATAACATCCGTCAAATTAAATGAAGCCTTATTTATACACTTCAAATATTATGGCGCCTTTGAAGTAAAGTAGAAATTGTCTGGTACTTTAAATTGAAATAATTCTAAATTTTATGTCTTCCTCGGCTATTCAGCAATTTTAATGGTAATGGTTAATCAATTTGGACGAAAATGTTGCGTCTCGCAAACGGAGTTTAAAGAATTATCGACTTATAGATATATTATGGCTCGATTAAAAGTATTACATGTAAAAGCTGTTCAGAAAATTCAATAAACAGATGAACAGACAATTCACCATCGTCTTAGTTCAAATTTCAAATATTAAATTTCAAATTTCAAATTTATTTATTGTAACAAAGTATGGATACAATTCAAGTGCAAGCCCTGATTCTTAAACTAGCGTGAGATGTATGTCGGGAATCAGCAACTTCCCAAAAAAATAATGATGCAATAAACGTTTACAATTGGAACATACATGAAACATACATAGTCAACTAAGCATTTAATAATAGTGATGAAAATCTAAGTAGCAGAAAGTAAAAGATCTTTAACTTTGACTAGATATATATACCAATATATCTAAATCGTGTGTCATAACGCAAAAGTAGAAAATAATCAAATATTTATAAAATTCAACGAACTCATTGGGACTCCACGACACTTATTTTTCATTTCCATTGCTGCAGAACTGTATCCTGAAAAATAATATCCAAGTACGCCATCAAATTAGAATTTCAATTTGTCCCGACATTGCAATTCTAGATAGACACACCCCTGGAGTGGTTGTTAAGCAACCGTTATGCAACAACAAAAGGCAATGTACAGGCTGATAAGATCTTCTTTGGGATCGTTTTTGGTTTTTGCGGAAGACGGTCCCCATTTCACGTCATTCACATTTTTTTATATTTTTATCATTAATTCCATCACGACGAAGACTTGAAGACTCAGAAGACTTAGAATTGATAGCATCAAATACTTGACATTGGCAGAAATAGCTGATCCAGCTGGCTTCCATATCATCAAAAGAAGAATCTAAAGATCTTCATTATGGAATGGAGTCTAAATGTGCATTTGGATGGGAAAGTAATCCACGATAAACCTGTACGCATCTCTTTAGCTACATCCTTGCAATCCATTAGAAGTTGAATTTATTTACTGATAAATATATATATATATATATTGAATAGTATTATTATCGTACATATTTTGAGTGGAAAAAATTAGATTTTTTGTTTTATTTCATGTATTCTTTTAAAAATCGAACGTGATAGAAAATAGCCTATTTTTTTACAAAAAATTGGCTTACGAGTATGATATAAAAAAAATTAAGTATTAGGTATTCTATTGGCAAAGCTGACAACTTAAAGTAAGCCATGTGCGTCGTTACTGTGTGTGCCATATATCTACATTTTTTACTTATAGATTTGTTTTGATATTAAATATTAAATAATATTAAGTATTTATATATTATTTGCATAGTATTTTTCACGGTCCTTAATTCACCCAAAAATGAAATAAATATTGAATTTAGATTTTTTAGTTAAAAAATAGTATTTCTCAGATACAGCTCCTGTATGAAAATAAAATAATATTTAGTTAGCATAGATAATACATCATTAGACTAGAACTTGATTAGTATCATTGCTTCCGGTATTCAAATGGGTATTTGCAAAAATTTGTCAAAATGTTCGTCTACAAGTAATGAAGCTAATGAAATCGTGTGAAATGAGTCTATTGAGATGGGATATAATCAACGATCACAGCGCTTGCTGTGGCTGTAAAGTACAATACTAGGGGCTAAGTTAGTGAAACTTGACAATGATACTTTAAAAATGGGTCATTATTGTTGTTGTATTGTAAACTGCAAAAATAACAGCAGAAATAGTCAATCCAACTTTTTTGTTTTTACGATAATGGCCTGGAAATTCGATCAAAAATTTTTATACCTGCTGTAAAAAGGACCTAGAATATGCTACTATTTCATCAATGAAAAATGAAAACTTATTTCGAAAATAATATTTCGTGTGCAACATTACAAAATAAACTGTAATATATTGATAACAAAACATTACCGTAGATCTTTGCTCCTATTTAATTTTCGTATATTTTATCTAGGATAAATTATATATGCATATTATAAATGTTAATACTTGCATTATTTTGCTATTAATTTATGTTTTATACTGAAGCTTTGGATTAGTTTTATTTTACTAATTCTATCTCATTAGACACAGACTTACTCCAATTAAGTAAACTTTACCTAATCAAATTAATTCATCAAAACAAAGAAGATTTGGAAATTAATTTAAAAGTTTACCTTAGAATATATGGAATATTACTACTTCTTAATATTCCATATAGTTGTGATTAAAACTATATACAATATAGTTAAAATTTTATGAGTATACCGTGGGAGAGCCGCGCTTCGGAATGGTCCGGCTCGACCGGAGTAATACCAAGGCCTCATAGAAAAACGGTGTGAAACAGTGCTTGCGCTGTGTTTTACCTAGTGAGTGAGGATACCCTAACCCCTCCCCCCATCCCCTCCGCCCAAAGGCCGTTAACGCCTCTGGTATTGCGAGTGTCCATGGGCCGCGGTAATCGATTTTTTTTATATTATCAGCCAACTATTAAATCTAAAACCGGTTAACAATTGTTATGATAGATAATTCCTTGAGTTCTTAAACTCAATATAATAAACAAGTAATAACAATGAAACTTCTGAAGGTTAGAGAACATAGCGTACCTAATATATGAATAACGGATTCTTAATAACGGATAAAAAACACGAATGTTTATAAAAGATTTTAGAACATTTCAAAAGTTTGAGAATAAAAACACTCTGCAATCTATACTAATATTATAAAGAGGAAAGATTTGTATTTTTTTATGTGACGAATAAACTCAAAAACTGCTGTACCAATTTCAAAAATTCTTTCACCATTAGAATCCTACATTATCCCTGAGTGACACTTTATTCCCGTATTCTCACGGGAACGGTAACTACGCAGGTAAAACTGCGGAGAGTTGCTAGTGTATCCATATGACCCAAATAATTTTATAAAGTCTGTTCTTTTTGACCCGAATAAAATGAAAATAACTTTATAAACACGCCTTGTGAACATTTATAATGTACTCGTAACAAAACAAAATACGAAAAGTTAAGCTAACCATTGCGCATAATAAAGTTTAAAAAAACCCTGCGCTGTGATAAAATAAACACTCTTTTTGTACGTGCATGTATGTATTTTAAAATAAAACAACAGAGATATCACAATGAAGTTTATGCACAATGAATCTCAAATATACGTCGACGTTGTGTAAACGCTTTTTGTCCATAGTGGAGCCACTTGTTGTTGAAATAACTCACAAACAACACCTTCATTCTTGCCTGTCATTTATATATTCAGAGTAGAAAAATAAAAGCACTTGAAAACATGAAAACTGGAATTCATTAGTAAATAGAGAATAAATATGCCGTCGTCTCTTTACAAATCTTGTCTTGTATATAAAATTCTCGTGCAGTGGTGTTCGTTACCAAACTCCACCGAAACGGTTGGACCGATTTTTATGAAATTTTGTATGCATATCAGGTAGGTCTGACAATCAGCCAACGTCTCATTGTCATATCCATAAATGATAAGGGAGAACCCTTAAATATTATTTAACTTTCTTGTCAAAATTTATTATACATGGCAAAATAACTGACCAATACACATATGCAATTGTAAATACAATCCCCTTTTGTAAGAAACAGAAAATGACTATTAAATAAATAAATAAATAAATACTTCGGGCATTTAACACACAACGCCTTCTAGTCCCAAACTAAGCAGAGCTTGTATTATGGGTACTAAACAACTGATATAAATACATTTGTACTCTTTTGGAAATTTGATTTTTTTATTATGTACAAAGTTAATTATTATTGTTATTTATTTTCAAAGTCTGATGACATTTATTTTTTTAGATCTTAACCACAGCCTAGTGCCAATTTGCATTTACAGTAAAACTATATAATTATACGCATAGCAATATCTGAACTCTAAACTAAAATAGAAAAAAAATACCATGGAAATAAAAGAAATATGCTTATATAAATAGATTAAACAGGAGACCTAGTCTGGGTATTTTTTCTACAAAAAGGATGTGTTTCAATGTTCAACTAGGTGTGACCAGTTACAAGAAACGTATGCGAACATACATAAGTCTCCATAAATTAATGGTCCCATATACTCCCCGCCGAGAAACGTATTGAGGTAAACACAAAACATTTATATTATCACTTATACGGGTTAATATGTTTGGGTTATTATGTTTTATGGTACATTAAATCCCATTAATAACTAATTTGGTACGACATCAGAACTTTAGTAAAAATCATCAGCTCATTAAATCCTTTTATTCCCCAGGTCAACATGGAAGTGTAATAGAAAATCGTAAGTATTCACTTAGAATTGGTCAATGTCAAAATAACAAAACAATAACCACACTAATTAACACCCCACGTAAATGCATGAAGCTTTTCAATTAAAATAAATAAAACTATAAAACCTTTGTAAATGGTTAGAAATAAGGCAAACAAACACACGCGCTGTTGCAAAAAGGCATTAATGTTAGTGGTCTATCTATTAAATTTTCTACTAAAATCACTATTTATCTAAATTGTAAAAGCTATGTGAGATCCATAAATCAAGCTAACCGCAACCGCGGTAATTAATACCTACTAAATACTGAATAGTCCTGAATACCGTAGTGGAAGCTCCAGACTCGTCAAGACTGAATTCCAGGCAGTTATCTAAAACCAGATATTATTGAAACTGTTACTGTAGTGCTTGTTATAACAGAATTTAGATAGTTGTTTGGTCTACAGTTCTCTTGGAGTAACTGTATTATGTTTTACGCTGAGTCACTTTAATCATTCCAGTGTTTAACTTCTAATGGCCCTAAATAATTTATTATCCTTCAAATCATTTGTGTTTGCAAAAAGTGTGTAGCTGTCATTGAATTTTTTTAATTAGCTCAGAATGTAATAAAACTTCTTGGTTTTACATTACACGCCGTACATTCTAATTAGGAAAGTTTTCTTGTAACGTTAAAAGCTGAAAATTCCCTACAAGTTATTCTAAAAGATTGTCAAAATTATTTTATCATCCAAAGTGTTAATTAAAAAACAAAGCAGCTGTAATAATAACGATTAAAAACTCGTCGGAACTTGTTAAACTGCTAATTAACTTTTGCTTCTCAAGTTGATATAACACTCGGATAAAAATGATTTTTAAGAACTTTGAGAGAAATACCGACTTCTCAAAGGCGAGACTAAATAATTGTAACTTAGGGTTGTAGCACAACATCGTTAAAATTAATGTATTATTAAACAAATTTTAAGTGGGCAATTACTTCGTGGTTGAAATTAATATATTCGTAGTATAAAACAGGATTCAAAAATACATAATATCAAATGGTTTTGAAGCTAATGATATTTAGATATAGCGATCGAGGGAAAGGTTTTGTTTGGTCGCTATGGACTAAAATTTGCTGCAAATATTGATGCTCATTTGGAAACTGGATAGGCTACAATTGGTTCACCAACAGCAATCTTCTAACCAATTCCTTCGTGGCTATAAAGCATGTAATTTTAAACTAAAAAACTAATGTGTGGAAGCTCTCACTTTACTGCAGTTAATACCGGGATTACCAAAGATTTATTGAGTTCATTCTTCAGCTTGCAACCAACTAACAAATAGTGATCTATTAATATACTTCTACCAATACTTTGATTAAATTTGTCTTTGTGTTAAGTAGAAAGTACTCCTTAATTATAATACCTTATACTTTTGTATTTATAAATACCTTAAACCAAATACCTACTATCTCTCATTTCCTTCCCTTCAATTTATACATATGAGCATGCCTGCATGTTATATTTCAATTTGAACTTAATCTTTTGATACGTTGTAAATTGGTTCTCTAGGAACATCTGCATGTGATAGAATTATCTTCACTTTGTGTTGTACACAAAATTAATTGTGATTTTGGAAGGTTTGATGTTTTGGAATTGTAAATGTTATTTGTGTTATTAAATACGTGTTATTACAAACGTTTGAATATTTCTACGTAACTCTGTCTAACTATTTGAGTTAAAATGTTTGTTTTGTAATGTAATCTGAATCAGCAATGTTTCGGAATTTAGTGGTTAATCGTATGCGGAATATTGAGGCATAAAAATATTTATTTGATTTAAAAAGGGAATCAAAAATTATAAAAATAAACATAATCAATTCATCCTTACATAGGCATATATTGTATAATAGTGTGGAGGAATGGGTGACATGTCCCTTCAACTCAAGAGGAGGATCCTCCGACCAGGCGAGGTGATCGTACCTGGTGAGCCACTGCCCAACGGTTAATATTGGGAAGTTATATATATGCTAATTGACGTGAGAACTTCTATTGCGCGATTCAGGATTGGTAATTTTTCGTTTCCTTCGTTACTCCCTAGTTCGACGTATGAACGGTAGACCGTGCTCTAGAGAGTTTCTGTTTTGCGTTGTATGTGAAAATGCCACAATAGAATATTAATAAATCCAATTCTTTTTCAGATATTTTGTTCTTTTTTCATGTGGTGAACTGAAGAGTCACTCAGAATAAAGTAACTACCAGTGCGACTTAAAACTGGAATATTCGGTTCTAATTACCTTTTTCGGTTCTAATTTCTAATGAGTAGGGTAATACTTGTTACCCTAGAAATATACAGATACTTAAAAACCTTATACCATGCGCATTATCATTCTCTAACTATACCTTCGTGTATAAGAGCAAATCAGTGCAGCAAACAAGTCAAACATCAAATTTAGAAATTAAAAAAAAACTGGTAAATAATATAACCTCAGTGTTATCTATTAAAATATAATCCTGAATATAAATGTTTCCTTTTAAGATAAAGCAGTACCAACAAACAATAACAGTTCCTCAACGTTATCTAATAAAATAAAATAGGATAAAGGTTATTTATCACTATCATCTGTAGTCTAAGAACTTTATAGTTCCCAACTCAGGTCATTTAAAGTTTCAAGGAGTTAAAACTTTATATTATACAAGCTTTTCCCAGTGTCTCCTCTTGTGTATATATTGTTTATCGGAACAAAAAGTAGCCTACCTTCTTCTTTCAAGGTCCAACCTATATCTAAACCGAAATTAATTCAAACCGGTTCAGCGGTTTAACCATGACAATCGCAATAGACATACAGAGTTACTCTTGATAAAATATATTATTATATATGCACGCAGTACTGTTTAAAACAGCGTCCTGAACTTTTAGTATATCGAAATAAGTTATACTAAAACCTTGAAAGTGGATAATTCAGTATTAAGTTAAACAATTGTTTAAAAGCTATTCAAATTTCTCAGAGTATTAGTCAAAGTAATTGTTCTACAATGTAAATGGTTACATTGTTTAAAATAATTCGGGATTGTTAATTGGTAAATGACTTATTCACAAAATTTTGACATTCAAAATCAATATCGTTAATTAAATTTTAGTAAAACCTCTCTCTACCAATTTCTAAGAGCCCTTTACTTGCTTATTTAAGATACCAGGGACAATGAATGTTGAAGTAGGATTCGTTATATAAATAGTACCTTTCTACGTCAAAACAGCCAAAGGAAGCAAAAATTAGAGGTCTAATATAGTTAGTTTGCTTATAACACAAAAATAATATTGAATGTACCTAGTAGTGTATATTATAAAAAGTGTCAATGTAATACAGCACTGGTTAGAATCTGTAGAATTCCACTGCTCTGTACGAATTTCGTAACGAAGTATTGAAAATGTGTTTTTTCAAGACTTAAAACTCTATTTGGAGACGCTGAATTATTGCAGTGCATCAGGGCTACGAATTTAGTTGGAAATATTTTAAGTCTTTCAAAATATTTTATTTGAAATATTTTACTTGCATTTTTTTACTTGTTAGTAACATTACTCATTTATACTATTTTCCGAAACATTGCAGTACAACGAATAATAGATGTATATAATAATATCTTTACAAAACTGTCCATTTCTTCTTTCAACATCTGATTACTAAGTTGATTAATTTAGGCACCGTGAAACGAAGACAGCTAGGTATCTTTTTTTATTATTATTACATTTTATCAATAATATTTATTTTTTTAGTTTTGTAACTATTTCATAATTTAATTGGTTCATCGACTCTATCAATTTCTTTTAAAAAACGTTTCAATATTATACCTCTAATCATTTCACGATGTCTGCTAAATGAATCTATCCGTCTCTTGCATGGCTGCTAACATCTTTCTGATTGTCAACAGAACAAGGCGCCCTCACAATAGTGCGTCGCTCCTCGAGCCGCAGCAAGGCTGAGTCCTGCTCAGCGCCAACTGACGAACAACTCGATTCGCTTGACTTAGATACCGAGCACTTGCCCGCCGTCGATACGCCCGACGCCTGCGATAAAGCCGCACTTAGGTATGTTATTATACTTTTATATTAAAATAATTTCTGTCTATGCTGAATTTAGCAGTTTGAAGATTCTAATGGTCTTTTTAATGAAAACCTAGATTGAAAAAAAAAACTTTAGGGTTTGAATTACTTAATGATAGAAAATAAGGCATGATACTCAGAAATTTAGGCTCATATGACCGACGACCGTGAACGTGGCCGCCCGCCGTCGCGTCACTAGTAGAATTTTTCGGGAATTCAGTAACATATAATTTTACTTTGTTTTATGATTTTTAAGGTCCCAGTATATTTGATTATAATTACAGTATCTTTATATTTGTACCAACAATGAAACCAATATTTTTACCTAAAACATGAAATCTGTGTGATGTCTACGGTGTTATCCTAGTGTATTATCGCCAAAATATTATGTTCTTATTAATCTTATTGTCTACATTTGGACTCTACTGTCAGCTATTTAATTTGTTTAGCAACTAATATTATTATAATATTATTATTATATCGATTATCTCAACAAATAGTACCCTTTTCTTTGTACATGTGGAAACCCCTATGGGCCGGTACCCCGCCGGAGTTTGCGGCTGCGTGGTGTCCCGGACCGGCTATAACAAACGAAGTGCCAGTCTACGCCTAGAATAGGAGGGGTCCGGGAGCTGCTGTTATTATGACATCCGGATCCCTCCCAGCGGCTGCCCGCACCGACGCGGGCAAAACATCTGCTAGTCAAACGTAGACGTACTCGGTCGTAAATATAGACGGACAAATTACCTTCTCGCGACTGGCCACTGCAGCAGTCCATCTGGGAAAACCCGATGAGGCGCTGGTAAACGCGCCGCCAATACCGAGTCGTCTTGGGCTCGAGTGGAGGTCGTCCTCTCGGGCTCTCTCCGACGCCTACTTCTGCGAAATTACTTCTTCCCAGAAGGTTGCGACAGCGATAAAATAGCTTTCCCTGCCAACCATGGTGCTTATACCGGTAGCGAAAGACTCCTCCGCAGACTGCAGTGAAGGGCACGTCGCAGCGAACCCCAGGCGGGGCAAACCGCCAGCGTGTGCTCACCTAGTCTTCACTGCTCTCGCACTGGTAGCAGGCAGGACTCAATTCCCTCCTAGCGCCCGAGTATGTGTGAGTGGTAGGCGGTCAGAACCACCACCCATACCGGTGCAACATACAGCGCCATCGACCAGAGCAAAAAATACCCTTCTCCAAGGTCCAATTCATCTGTATACCGAAATTTATTCATTAAGCAGTTTATAACCGGTTTCTCCAGTTTTTATTTCAGATAAATTTATTGAAAACTACCATTAGTCATGAACAAACAGATACATTCGTTACAGAGTAACATTCGATATTTTATTACTATTAGTATGCATTAGAGTGTAATAACACTATACATATTTAATTTAAGAAATGTACAATTGGCTTATATTAAATTCACGGAATTACCTATTCGCAAAAAGCTGTAACAAGCGTCGATATTACGAAAGAATTTGACATAATTTTAAAGCTTTCTGCAAACACGTTTTCAGATGCAATGCTTGCTTAGGACTATAGCCGATTTAAGTCTTTTATTCTTTGAGCAATCACAATTTCTTTAATATTTCGGTTTAAAGGAAAATATCTTAAGGCAGACTTGTTCATTTTCTTGTCGAAAGATTTATTAGATTACTTTACGCTTAGCTTCAGATAAGTACATACAGTACAGAATTTTTTTGGCTTTATAACAACTGTATTACAATTGCAGTCAATTATTAGCTTTCTTTGATTATGCCAAAGAAACAAATAAGTTGAGAAAGTGATAGTTAAAAAAAACAAATAACTGAAATAAGTAAATATAACAATGTCGTTTTAAAGTTTAAATAAAACTGAAATTACTGCATATATTTTATTAACTATTTATTTTTAAATCAAAGATTGAGAGCTCCATGAATACACAGATTTAAAATGAAGAAAAACAAACAATTCATGTTGAGATCATATTTTACAATACAAGTGTATAAATGTGAATGTTTAAGGATATTATAAAATACTAGGTGACCCGGCGAACTTCGTACCGCAATATTCATTTTCGTGAAAATTTTCTAAATTACCGAAAAGCTTATTTTAGTAAGCCCGTGTTAACTTCCCGCAGGGCCGCAGTGTATTCTACGCAATGTAGCGGACTAAGAAAATATGGCACCTTCAGTTTTCTCTTATTTCTATACAAAGTTTCAAGGGTCTAGACAAGGTTTGTACATTTCTATACAAACCTTGTCCAGAAAATAACATACACAAAAAAAATATATCCAATTTGGTGCAGTTGATCGAAAGTTATGCTCGTACATACATTTTATGCGATTCATTTTAATTATACCCGTGCCCACTTCCTGACGTTAACCGCCAGCTTTTTTTCAACTTGATTTATAAATACTATTAGTTTCAACTGATTTTTTTATACAATCGTAATAAAATAAGGCCTATGTCTCTCCTGAATAGTATCGCTTTCTGTTAGTAAAAGGATTTTTCAGGATCGGATCAGTACAAAGTTAGAAACTTTACCTATTTATAATATTAGCATAGAAGCGTAGATATACAGCAACAAAGTTAGCCATTTAAAATTCAGATATCCACCGTTGAAAACTTCTTTAAGTATATCTAAAGAGAAATGTAAATCGAAAATAAAGGACAGTTGTACTTGTTTTCTTTAAGCTCAGTTTTTACATATTTTACGTCGAATTTTTGCCAGTTTATCAAACTGTTTATACATCCTTCGTAACATTCGTAACATATAATACATACACGTGACTCTTAACACATAATACATGTACTCAAGCATGTAACTTCGAAGGGAGCCTATTAAACACCCTCACTTTGCTAACAATAATTAGGCCCCAAGGGCAAATATATTGCCGTCGAACGAGCACTTTGGGAATAAAGGAACTACTTTGGTATTAGCACACACAGATTTGAAAACTGCATGGGCACATTAAAGTTGATTCCATATTAAAATGTTCACCCATCCTTAGACTGACTTTGATAGGATTTCTTAACGTTGTGATGGGATAACCTGTGCAGTTTAGGAATAAGGTTTCAAAGGAAGTGATATTTTAAGATACTAATAGTATAAACGTTTTGTACAATAATAGTTATTTAAAATATTTGGTTCCGTTTTTTCCTTTAAATCTACATAATTACTTCACTGAACATTTTTACTTATTTATTTTTATTTAATCATAAAATTATACATTAATAAACAATGACTTTCTTTGTTTCCAAGTTATTTAGTATCGTAGAATAAGCCACGATGGGGCTAACATATTATATCATAGTAAATGCCTCTAAATAAATAAAGATACAAAAAATGATACTCTGTTTGTGTTTGCAAAAACAATAGAAACATGAAAACCCTCGACATTCAATTTTGCTGTAAAACAATAAAATCTGCAAACTGAAAAAATATTTATGTTTGTACATTCGTAAAACAAAAAACAAATTTAAATGGTGCACTGAATGAAATACAAGCACAAAGGAGTCGCATCCGTCATGCTTTTTCCAGTACAATAGGCACACAGAAATTCAAAATCAACTTACTCCCTCATAGCAGCACAAGCGTCCGTTTTGTTTTATTTAAAGTTTAGACAGTGTTTTATACTATTAACAGTTCCAACCATGAGGAAATCAACGTCATCAACATCACATCGACAGCCTTATACAGTTGGATATAGGCCTCTGGCTAATATACTGACTAAACGGGTTGGTTTAGGATTTGTTTTCAACTGGGAGGGGTCTGGATGTCATAATAAAGCGGTTCCCGGATCCTTGCCGTCTCAAGCGTAGTGTGGCACACCGTGTGGTTTCAACCAGAGTAATATCACGGCCTTACCGTATAGAATTAGAAGGGCGGCAATGTCCACCACTATACACTTTACTATACACTACATAGATACAATAATATAAATACAATAGATTATACTAAGCAGAAGTGATAGTGAGGTCTTCCGAAATAAGTAATGGAGAAAATCTATCGAAATATGTAACGAAAAAATTCTAGAAGTCACAAATTTAATACTGTTTTCTTTAGATTATACAAATAGAACTTATCTCCTCCTTCCTCTTGTTTAACCTCTTGATAACGAATTTAGATGTTAACCATCACTTAAAAATTTTTCAAAGAAATTATTCATATCAGTACATTGATCTAGCTTACGAAGCACTTTAAAATATAAACAAATAAATAATTGAAAAACATAATGAAGTTTTCTTGCTTTGAGAAGCGATTCCAAATGTCATGTCCTAAAATTTAAAGTAACAATTCCAATATAGGATATATCCTTTCAAAAGATATATGAAAATTATGTATTAGCAATTTGTTTCTGGAAATTTATAGGAAGCCACTAGAAACTCGTCTTGCAATTTCCACATTCCAAATTAGTAACAATTCATTGAACTTCAGCGTACACTCAGAATACACATACCTTAAAAGAAAACACGCGCTATATATTTTGCTTTAATGTTCTTTCAAAATTTACTATTAATATCCAATATTATCTGAGTTAAAATGTGGAGGAACGAGTCACATGTCCCTCCAACACAAAAGGAGGATCCTCCGGCCAGGCTAGGCGATCATGCCTGGCGGGCCACTGCCCAACGGTTGATGTTGGGAAGTTGTATATATGTAAATCAACGCGAGTACTTCTATTCGCGCGATTCAGGATTGTTAGTTTTTTAGTTTCCTTAGTTACTCCGTAGTTCAACGTATCTTCGGTATAATATGCATATATTTACAAAAAAAGTATATATTTATTTATATCAGCTGTCTAGTACCCATATCATAAGCACTGCTTAGCTTGGGATTAAATGTCGTTGTGTGTTATATGTCCGAAATATGTTTTTATTTAACTTTGTAACTGTACTTAAATGTTTGTAACTATTCAAAAATCTACACAAAAACTACTAAGCAAAGGACTTAAAATAGGATTTTCCTCCAAAAGTACCGTTTCCGAGAAGTTCCTGAACGGATTGATAAAACATTATTCAACGTAGGCGAAAGTGAAATCAAAAGAGACAAAAAAACTGGAAGTAACAGTTCGTTTATCAAAAAAAATATATTTCGGATAGAACCGCACTAATAAAGAGTAGTTATTATTGCACTTAAACGTTTAGCTATATCATTAGGTATTCAATATAATTAAGATTGTACTGAAAGACTATTTCATTGTAAAACCTACCTTATGTAGATTGCATAGCAGCTAAATCATGGATATATGGTATACATTAATTATACACAAAGCCGAATAGATATTCATTGTTAGATTGCCAATAACATGAAAGCAGTTTTGTGTGTGTGAGTAAAGTCATGGAATAGATCAAAGGGAGTGTGTATATATTTTGCATTACTTAAGCAGTATTATGGGTTGTTGAAGACCAGAAACTATTACATTAATAAAATAGCAACATTATTAGGAAACTAAATAATTCAATAAAGAGAGTGGCAAAACTTGAATTTTTTATTACAAATGAATTTAGCTGTAACTTTTACGAAGTTTTAAGCTAGCTTTTTAGTTGGTCATGGTCTTTCATTAATGATGACAGAGACGAGTATACATCAGCATTCTCTTCAAAATACTGCAGTGTCAATCTCGTTACCTGCACAGATATATGAATAGACGTAATTCTATAATAGTCAAGTTTAAACGTTTGTCTTTATTCATCTTGTAGAAATTTCTACGGGTCATCATCTCTAGGGCTAAACGCCTCAAACTGACTTAAACCACACTATGTTGCTAAGTACTTGACCAGCAACCACCACTGCATTGTGTATAAATGCTCTAACTCCCTTCCACTTAATACAAGAGTCCTCGGTCTCACGCCTATTTCTGAATTAGAGTAAAAGGGAGCCTCACCTGATATAATCAGTCGCCAACAATTAAACTTAAGATTAGAGATCTTCCTTTACTTTGCTTGTCTTGCTTGGCTGATATAATTTTTTCGTTAAATGAAGTTTTCAAATTCTTCACACTTTCTCTTTTTCCCTGGATTGTAGAGCGTGGTTTCCAATTTAAAACTTTAAACTCCAAGTGTTTACAGAGATGCTGAGCACCTCACTAAAGTCTGGAATGAGACAAACTTTACATCGAATTCTAAGCGACACAGGCGTACTGTAAGAAAGCCGTAAGACACAGAATTATGGGTCTTACTGCTAAATTTAAGATGTGATTCCAATTTTATGTTATCATATGTGGATAACGTACAAAAAAGTATTGACGTTTAACTTCGAGACCATAATCTTTGATGGACTATAGCTATAACCATATTTGTCATAAATAACAAAGTACCCTTTTCTTAATCGGTTCATTTAAGTTCCACTTGAGACACTTTATGATTAAGAGTTTAGGTATGAACAAAATTGTAACGCAAAAATATTAAAATGAAAAATAACTTTATCATTGCCTACAAGACAAAGTTCCTAATCACAGCTTTCACCAATAGATAGAATAAGTTATGAGAAGGTTTTAATATATAATTTGTAACTAACTACAAATTTTGGGAAAACTTCTACTAAGAAATTTGTTTGAAATCATACGAATTTCTTCTTCTTTTCTGTTTTTCTTAAAAAAGACAACTCCCGCATTAGGAATATACATTCCTGAGTCGCGGGGATCTTTACAAACATACATTAAACGGACACAATGTACACCCAGACTTAGAATAACAATTTATGGATCACACAAAGTGTTGTCCCATGTAGGATTTGAACCCACAATACTTGGCGCAGTAGGAAGTGGTGTGGCGACCACTGAAACCACTTTTTTATTTTTACGTGTGGAAACCCCTCGGGCCTTCACCCTACCGGGGCTTATGGCGGGGCGGTGTGTCAGAATCGAACCGACTAAAACCATACGGTGTGCCACTCTGCGCCTGATACGGGAGAGATCCGGAAACCGCTTTCTTACGCCATCCGGACCACTGAAACCACTAGGCCAACCATGTAGTATTGGATGACTAGGGAAATTAGGAACTTCCAGCGAAAATATGACTATATGACGTGTGTCTTACTTGTTAGTTAGTTACCCGCGTTAACTGCTGAGAAGATCTAGTTTTTTATTATGTTGTTGCCTATAAAACATTCAACAAGTAAAATTATTTAAAATGTAACCCGACTGCGACACTATCTTTATGAAATCCTGTTTTTTTTAATATTATTTTATTTGTGTTTATTTTTAAATTTGGTGTACCCAGTGTTACTCTGAGGACTAAGACAAATCATTTAACACCGCTCACATAAAAATACATACATACAATAAAAACCTCCTTCTTTCGCATTCGGGTAAAAATAAATGGACCACACAAATAGTGAGAATGTTTTAATAGACAAGACAGACGATCGCTCGTAGCGAACGTTTGCGTCGCTTGAATGAAATATAAGACTTGGAAAGCCTTTTAAAACATTTTCTTTGCAGGGTGTTTTTACTTCAGTCAATCTTTTATCTGCTATTCGTAAGTTAATTCATTTGATTCTTAACGATTTAATGATATTAGACCAAGCTTATCAAAGAACGGTCAGAATTTAAAGATGTTTTTTTAAAAGTTTTCTATCTGTTTTACACAGCAAAATAAAACCGCTGCAGATTCCATTAAAAGAAAAAAAATGAGTTAAAAAAAATCTTGATATATCTGTTCATTATCAATTAAATTCAATATACATAGTTAATGTTTAGTGTAAACTAGTGCTCGCCCAGTGATCAAAATTGAACCATAAGTCTTTTGATTAATATTTTTTTAGCTTTCTGCAATCATTAATAAAAAATTAAGTCTCACAATATTTAAATAACAACTATAATCAAATAATCAATAAACTACGTATGTGTTTTGAAATTAGTCAAACTAAATACTTTATACAGCTGCAGGCGCTACGAGCAAAGAAAGCTCTACTCAAAAATCTAAAATAATAAACAAATTATTACGGTATGCTCCGTATCCTATCAAGCCATTTTGATATCTACGTAGTTGTGAAAAATATATAATCCGCTATTTTGTAGCCGCAGCCATTTTACATTTTTTTAAATATTTTCTGCTGGACATAGGCCTCTCCAATTTCACGCCACTTGGTTCGATTTTTGGCTTGTCGCACCCAGCTTGTACCAGCCGTTTTTCGCAGATCATCACTCCACCTAGCCTGTGGACGTTCCACACTACGTTTGACGAGACGCGGTCTCCACTCGAGAACTCGTTTACCCCAACGGTAATCAGAGAAAAATTCATCATTGAAATTTAAATAAAATACTACTTAAAAACGTTAATGAAAATTCAAAATTGCGCAATATCATTGAAAGTGGGTATTGGTAGCATTAAAAAGTTCAGTCCAAAACATCGTGTGGCGATGTATTAAGAACACAGATTATCATGACCCTATTCATCCTGTGAAAGCCAGCTAAGGGAGTAAACAAGCCAAGATAACACAACTGAAAAGAAAAGGAGTATTTAAAATAAAATCTCCTAGAAAATAGAAATTGTTCCTAAAGATATACTAAAACAGTGTACACGAATAAAACTCGCCTCTTTCCAAATTACTATTTAACGTGTCAGATCAATTTTCAGCCACTCCATCAAACCAGTGCCAACAAAAGGGGTCACAAACAAACAATAGGACTGTTCTATCGACGATCGAGTTATCTAAGATTGGCTATTATCTTATTTTGTCACTGTAACAACATCTGAGATATTTTCAGAACAGCCACGTCATTGTTTCATCGAAATATCTATTACAGCTAAATGTCGATATAACGATAGGTTCTGTGATATGTTTTGACACGGAAATTAAGGCAATAATAATGAGAATGTGAGAGGTTTTGTCTTAGAATCTAGCTATAATTAATTTATCCATATTTTTTTTCTTGTCTTTGTTTACAAAGTTCAAATAATTTATTTCTTTAATTAATGACATTGAAAGTTCTGTCACATGTTATTTTCATTAAGTTTTATTCATAATTATCAAAATTATACTTAATTGACAAGACATGCACCATCTTCTTTTATACTAACCGCAGAAACAGACACTATCAATTATATTTAAACTGGAAAATTATATGTAGTTAAATACCTCGTCGCTTTTCTTACTTAAGAATAAAATTTTAACATATAAGAAATATTTTGTCTAAATGCTTGAATTTATCAAAGTAAAAAAGAAAGAGTTCTTTTTCTATAGTAATATTAAAAGTATCAAATATCGTTTTCGATACTGTTTTCTAATAAAACTATTCTAAAGACAGTTTGAGGACGAAGGATGAAAATAAAAATAAATCTTAGTTACAGTTTTATCACTTGCCAATAGTTCTGGAGTCCTTTATCCGAATCAAATAAAAGAGCAATATTAGGCATCGAAAATCTCAGATAAGGACGTGTAAACCATCGAACCCCCCCATCCAATTTATTTCGGGTTAGGTAGTGCGAACTAATATTGGGCAACCCCGAACACGCACGGTCAATTGGCCGTGCTTGGCATGTACTTGTATTCTAAAATTAGGGTCAATTTATTAAGATGTTAACACTGTTAAATTTAGGACAAGATTTTTGGACTTGTTTTATGAAGTAAGTAAAGTTTTAGATTATGTTGTGGTATTTAAATTATTTATCAAGTGTGTTTTTCAAGATCAAGCTGTGCTTTTCACTAAGGGAAAATGTTATTTTCGGAGCTTAATCCTGAACGAATTAGTAAATTTTAGTTCCGGTTTAATGGACAGTGGTGGCCACTTGCCTTGAGATGACTCGTCCAGTGGTTTGGCCCTGCAGCAAAAGAATAATCTAAGTTTTCATGAGAATATTATGCCGTATTTTGTTTATCTTCTTGGATTTTATAATTTCCAAATTATTTTGGTCGGATAATAGTTCAATATGACGTTATATATTTTAAAACTGCTTAAAATAACAGCTTTACTTACAGCTATTTGAAAATGTTTAATTTCAATAAATTTATCAAAAATCCACAATTTATACACAAAATAGTGTAAGCAACATAGAACAAAATGAAATCTCAAAGCTTTGGAAATAACACTCTAAAGGTTACAGAATTTTTCTCAAAACTAACAACTAGTAACTAACTTTGTATGGGCAATATGGTAAATTGCGATACCCTTGATCGTAGGCGTTTATAACAGACTATTACCAAACCGATAAAAAACTTTTTATGGCTTTTCTCAAGAACCCTAATACTATAGCTTCAAGGGAAAGCCGTGGCAAGGGTGTAAATTCTTGATGGGGTTTGCAAATGTAGTTTCTTACTCAAAATAATCCAAAGGGGTCACTTTTATTACACCATTTGAATGTACTTCAGAGACGAAAGAACACAAAAGCGTGTACTTAGCTCTTATTAAAGCAAAATACCTTGAAAGCCGGCAATTTTATCCTAATAATAACATTTTAATTCCGTTGTATTGTGGAAAGTTGTTACTATTGTCACTATTAAAAACATTTAAACAAAAGAAAAGACCCGTATTAAATAAAATAGATGCGTTGTATTGTTGTGGGTTCTCATTCAGTATACGTCTGAGCCGTAACGACCAATAATATAAAATATTCCGCTTAGCTGTAGGTGTAATGAATAATAAAACAATTATAATGGTAACTTTAGATTTGTTCGATGCCAAACTTGGTAGAGCCTGTAATATAATAACCAGACTGCTTTAAAATGGTGAAATCTATATAAATAAAAATGAATTACAAAAATATGACTGTACCATATTAGATAATTATTTTTTCAGGTGTCAGGACAAGGTTTTTATACAAAAATAAAAGAAAACCTGAGGATATTCAATTTAGTCCGCTTATAGCCTTTAGCTTTTAGGCCCTGTAGTAAGTTAACATGGACCACCACGGGCTTATTAAAATAAGTATATCAGTAATTCAGAAATTTTTCACATAAATGAAAATGGCGGTACGAAGTTCGCCGGGTCAATTAGTATCTATACACTATTTTGGAAAATACTTATCACTAAATCACTTATCACATTAATTATGTAATGGATAAATTCCACCCACACAGAATAAGTGATCGTACTCATCTCGTAATTATCAGTTTCTAAGAGTGAATCAATCGAAGATTCCCAGGTTAGCAATCAGTATTATAACCCGCCAGGATAACAGTACTATTTATTTATAATTTTATGCACTTTTGTACATCGATGGACTTAATGACCAAGGCATTCTCTACTAGTCAACCTTTGGGTGGTGTAGAAATCTTGTGAGGTAGGCGCACATGAGTAACATAATTGAACAACTAAAAGTGTATTACAAAGCATTACATATATAAGTTTATATATAAATACAACAAATACATAAACGCTGTACGCAAATATACTTATGTATTGCTTTACAATATTTTTTACAATATATTCTCTTTGTTCACAGATTACGCTATCTTCTAAGACAATTAAATAGAGGTGAAATATCTGCTGAAACATTACAAAAAAACCTTCAATATGCTGCGAAGGTGCTTGAAGCAGTCTACATCGACGAAACCAAGTACGTATTTAATAAAGAGGTTTTTATTTTGTGCCTGGTGGTGGGGGTGGAGGGAAAAACTATGGAGAAAAGCCATGCTTCGAGCTTATTAGTGCAAGTTTAAAAAAATGTTCATAAATGTTTTGCGAATAGCCTGAAGTCGACATATTTTCATTTTTTCTAAAAAAATCGATCAGTTATGTTAAAAGATTCAAACTACCATTTTTCGAAGCCATAATATCAAGTACTTATAAATTTATTTCTAGCAATTTAATTTTAATATTTTCATTGATCTTACTGAAATTCTTTACCTGAGTAACTTATATCAAAATTAACTAAAAATAAACTTACCTTAAGTTAATAATTGGGCTTATCAATATTGTATTTGATAGTCTTTGTAAAACTTGAAGCACGGTCTGTCTCTAAAATTATTTTTATAGTTAAAAAACATAATTCTGTGTTTCAGATTTTTGTAGCCGTATTTTTACACCGTGATCATTAATTTTTTGCAGAACATACAATAAATAATATTGATAACACGTTGTGAGGACGTCCAGTTTGCTTCCAAATTCTTTTTCAGTCACCTTTGATATATTTGTTATGTGTTCATGTCGGAACGTTTTCGTTTCTCAATACAGTCATTTAACGGAAAGTTAACTTTAGCTTTATATATACAGCGAAATATTACATATCACAGCGACACCTGTCGAAAACACACTGAATTACGGAGAAGCTTTTAATCCTACATCGCGTTATAGAAATGTTAGCACCGAGTGCATTGATTATGTACAACTTCTCATAATCAACTATTGGGCCGCAGCCCGCCAGGCTTGATAACCTTTTTTTTTCTTTTTGCGGAAATCCCCTGGGATACCTCTGACCGGTGGTTATGTTGAACTCGAACCAACTAAAAACCGCACACCATTTCAGGTACTAGAAGCCGGGGAACCAGGTGTAACCTAGGAACGAGATCCCTGGAACCCCGACGTACCTCGGGCTACCCAATGTTTGTAGATGGCCCCCTCCTGAGTGGGAACCCATATGTTCCCGTTATTACCCCTTTAGGCGCGCACCGGCGTCCGCGCCTCCATCCGAGCCTGCTTCTGCTAGGGTGTCATATAGCCTTTTTTTTATCTTTTTTTTTATTTAAATCCCCTCGGGCCTTCACCCCATCGGGGTTTGCGGCGGGGCTGTGTGTCGTATTCGAACCGACTAAAACCACACGGTGTGCCACTATGCGCCTGAGACGGGAGAGATCCGGGAACCGCTTTCTTACGCCATCCGGACCCCTCCCAGCGCCTGCCCGCACTGAAGCGGGCTCCCTCATCTCATGGTAATCTCTCATTTTAGGCGACGTACGGCACACGCGTAATGTCGCCCCCTCGCGGCTGGCCTGTGTGGCGAAGCCAGCATGTGGAACCTCCAGCCGCGAAAACCAACGAGCCATCGTGGCTCGACAGGCGGCTTCACCTTCACCAGCAAGCCCAGCGCCTCGATGCGCCCGACCACCAGAGAGACACCCCTGGTGGCCAGGCACACCGCCTCCTGGAAGTTCGCCCCCGGGCTGTGACCAATGTGTCATCGGCGTAACAAATTACGCCCAGCCCGGAGGGGAGACAGAGGCCCATACACCATTTTTTTTTTTGACTTGGTGGAATGCCTTTACGCACTTCGCTCCCCCCCCCGCTGGCACGGGGGGTTCGCTTTGTGTGGGACTCCTGACTGACTCGCCAGACTACCCACTAAACCACCACGGTGTGCCACTCTGCGCCTGAGACGGGAGGGATCCGGGAACCGCTTTTTTACGCCATCTGGACCCCTCCCAGCGCCAGCCCGCACTGAAGCGGTAAAGCTCTTAAGGTAGGCGACGTACGGCANTTGGTGGAATGCCTTTACGCACTTCGCTCCCCCCCCCGCTGGCACGGGGGGTTCGCTTTGTGTGGGACTCCTGACTGACTCGCCAGACTACCCACTAAACCACCACGGTGTGCCACTCTGCGCCTGAGACGGGAGGGATCCGGGAACCGCTTTTTTACGCCATCTGGACCCCTCCCAGCGCCAGCCCGCACTGAAGCGGTAAAGCTCTTAAGGTAGGCGACGTACGGCACACGCGTAACGTTGCCCCCCTCGCGGGTGGCCTATGTAGCGGATGGGGGGGAAAACCCGTCCCGCCCATCCGCGGCCACACTCAGGGCGGCATGAGGCGCTGATAGGCGCGCCTCCGCCGAGAGGCCTATACACCAACCCCAACCCCATCCCCCAAAGGCCGACATCTCACTTGTGATGCCTCTGGTGTTCCGGATGTCCATGGGCGGCGGTAATCATTTAACATCAGGCGATAAGTGTGTTTGTTTGCCCCTGTATTACATAAAAAAAGTTAAAACCAATATCTTAAAGTAATTCTCGTGGCCTACACTTATACCTACAGTGAAATTTTAATCTAATAAAATGTAGTGTCAAATAGACTTTAAGAACTTTTTTAACCGCATTCAAAAAAGGAGGTTTCATGTTCCACTGTATGTATACTTTTTTAAGTACCTTCACTGATGACTCTGTCAATTGTGGACCGATTTTGAAAACTATTATTGTATTCGAAAGTGTACAATCCCGAGGTGGTCCCATTGCCACCATATCAGGATCTGATGATGGGATCCCAAGGAAATCGAGAGAAACCTTCAAATTTAAAAGGCACGCACTTATTTTTGTAAATAAAAAATTTGCAAAATATATGATAACTTGCATAGAATTGTTAGCAGTACTACGAAATGACGGTTTACACCATACAAAACGGTGCACGCAGATTGAAAATTGCGGTTACGAATATAGTCGCTGCCGTCGCTACGCTACCGGCTATACAGTGGGCTGTTAAGGGGGTTTACAGCCCACTGTGTTTTACCCTCAAACTTTATAGGCACGTACTATGTTTCTCATATATTTTCTGACGCTATTACAGTACTTACATCTGGTAGTCATCACTTCATGATGATGAGCAGATGGTGGACGATACAACTCTTTAATGGTTAAGAGTTGGAAGATAAATTTTTAAATGTTATGTGTATTTATGTTACCTTTATTCGTATTTTTTCAACTTATTTAGGTGAGCTGATGATGGAAGGTACAACACTGCAATGATTTGGAGGTGGAGGATAATTCTTTCAATTTCATACGTATTTATCGATGTATAGTTGTATACTTTCAAGTTATTCGGGTAAGCTGATGATAAAAGGTCAAACTTCTTAATAGTTAGGGATCATACGAATGCATCGACCTTAATTTTTTTATAATTAATTAATTCATATGAGTTGATGATAGAAAGTAAAACAATTAGGGATTAGAGGATGATTTTTTAAATATTAAATACACGAATAGGGCCTTAGTTGTATTCTTTCAAGTTGTTTAGGTATTCCGACAGGTAAGATTACGAAATAGATGATACTTTAAGATACCGATCTACTAACTAGTCGTCTGTAGGAGAGAAACGACATGCAAAGCTGATGTTTGGGTTTAAAACCTACACTATACACTTAGTTTGTCTTAGTGGGTTTATTTAAATACTGCTTTTGACACAGACACAGAGTTACTTTCGCATTTATAATATATTAGTATGTTGCTGAAGGAAATATGCTATATTTTCACCGTGATATAACCGACATTTACTGCACGTACGGTATAGTGGTTTAAGCGTTCACGCCACTGTTGTTGGTTCAAATCCTACATTGGACAACACTGTGTGACCCACAAATTGTCGTTCTGAGTCTCGACGGTCTTTGTGTTCTTATATATATCTTAGTAAAGTCCCCCGCGATACATGATTTATTCGTAGTGCGGGCGTTGTCCTTTTAACTAAAAAAAATCGGGGGTGGAGCCGCGGGCAAAAGTTACTTATACGTATTTCATCATAATATATATATATTTTCAAGTTGTAGAATAGAGACCTGAGGCGTTTTAAACTACTAAAACTAGAATTCGACAGGTTTCGAGTCCTGTTTCAGAAAATATGTTAAATAGATCCGTCAATTTATAAAAAGAAAAAGTGCTTTTGGAGTAAAATTCTAATGTAACTATATAATACAACCCATATTGATATTATAAATTCGAAAGAAACTCTCTAAAGTCTATTGCTCTGTCTGACTATTATACTTTCACTCTAAACCGACGCACCGATTACAACATCATTTGAAGGAAGTTAAGCTAATCTTTACCACGATAACCGTCAAAAACGCGGGTGGGGCCGAGAGCAAAATATATCTCTAAATCAAACTAATATCTCTAGCAACTTACAATTGGTATTTCACCAGAAAATATAATAGAAGTAGGTAATTAGATCGTCCTTAATCACGGCAAGTGAAGCAGGTTAATTAATGTCTTTTAAAAAATTCGGGGATAAATTTTGTGGCGTAATAGGACTTACAACAGTTGACTTAATGTCGGGTTTATTTTATTTTTAGTGTTCGCAGAATTGATTAATTTTGAGATGAAATAATTTTGCAGTGAATACTAAATATCTGGATATCCGGATGTTAAGTATCCGTGATTATCAGACGGAAATAAAACATATATTTAAATGTCCGCATTTATAGATCAGATGCCACGTCTTAACATTCGTATATAATTATATATTTGTACAAAATCCTAATATCGCCGTTTGAAGTATTTACTAAACTTATATCTATTAATAATGATCTCCAAGGCAACTTCGGCCACGGCGGCCAGTCTGAATAGAGACCAGCAACTACACAGGAGATATAATAGTGCACAAGTGTGTGTGTATAAATCAACACATAAACCTTCAATATACAAATATTAAATAAAGAAATATTTTAATGATACTATGAAAGCAACAAATATTATTGTACCTAACTTTTCTTTGTTCTTTTTCGTCGTGTCTCCTCCCACTGTTTTTATTTACTCAATAGAATTTGATATCCAATGTTTCAATGTCATTGAATTGAAGATCTTTATTTAGTTGCCTTAGTTTCTTGGAAAGGTTTTCAATTTATTTACCATTGTAACGAGAAAATGAGTAAGAATATTCGCTTAGTGATAATGAACGTTGATAAAGGGTAGGAGGTATTGTGACTTGTGATTGTGGAACTTTTGAGATTTATTTTAAACTAGTTCAACTCAATTTAATGACTTTCGTAATAAAATTTCCGAGATGAGTGTAGCCTATTCGTTGTTCTATGTTATGATCTACAAGTTTTCGCACCGCTCCACCCGCGTGTATGTCGTTTATTACAATAAAGAACAATCTACAGCCTTCCTCAAGAATGGAAGTATCCCCATACAAAATTTCATTAAAATTTAAACGGACAAAGTTACTCTCAAATTAATGATATTAATAGTAGGGAGTTAGCCAACTAAATGTTCATTCAAACCTTTGTATTTTTAAAAGTTAAGAAACGATGAATACGCTCTTTTCGCTTTACTTTTCTAACTGGACTTCAATCGATTTTTAACTTTATTTCTAAAAAAGTAACTTAAAAATCCATATTGCAATATATAAAAAACCTATTTTTTTCAATAACGGGTAGAATTTACAAAACCAAAGAATTAAACATCAAAGTGTTGATTGTAGGTAAACCGAATTAGTTTTTTTCCTATACCGAATAAATAGGTAAGTCGCGTTCGGTTTTTGTTATTTTGAGGTGATCACCATTGCTAACTAACTCCTATTGCATACATTTCGCCTACCGCCATACGCCATAAGGTATTTAGAACAATAAAAAACTTAAACCAAAATATGTTAAGATTTTCAGTAAGAGTAATGAATTGATTCATTAATTATGTGAATGAAATTACAAAGTGATAAGTATTAAATTTCAAATGTTTAATTTGAAAGTGATAAATACACCAGCTATAGTTATTTTACTGCAAAATGTATGATTTGCATAGATATGTTAGCAGTACAACGAAGTGATGGTTTACACCGTACGAAATGACGCGCGCAGATTGAAAATTGCGGTTACGAATATGGTCGCTGCCGTCGCTACCGGCTATACAGTGGGCTGTTAAGGGGGTTTATTGGAAAGCTTTTATTTGTATTTGTACACATTTTGTTTACATGAACATTAATGCACAATCATTAGTGTTCATGTAAACAAAATGTGTACAAATGTATGTGGATACATCTATTGACGCAAACACAGCTTATCGATTTATACTTATTTCTGTCTTTTACATAAAAATATCACAGTTCCGTTTGTTTCAGTTGTTTATTCTTTTGTTCAGAATCTTTATGCTTCTTCTCTGACTGAGAGTTTTTTATACAAGATAGAAGAGACTACTTGTTATATTTAAAAAGCTTATCAGTTACGTTTCCTTGAAGTTAATAAACTAACCACCCAGAATGTCTAGTATTCCTATGTTTATTCTATTGAGAACAGTTTCAATTTAAGGTACATTGTCCTAAAATATATATCTGTTTATGAAATTCCGAATTTCGATAACACACAGGGTGTGTGGTAAAATGTGGTATAACTATTCCCTTACATAATATTAATGGAATTTTTATTATAAATATTTTGATGCCAACATATTGAACTATGACCTCACTGTACGTTGAGTGAGGTCAAGTGCGAAGCTCAAGATCGAACACGATGGAGGATTACTGTGGACGTCTCTGCCTATCACAGGAACGTAGGGTATTAAGCCGAGTGAGAAAATATTGAACTATATCCGAATGAATGAGAATTAAATATAAAAATCAAAAATACGAATAAAGTTTTATTCTACACATCAAGTTAGATATCGTTACCTGATATAAAGAAATGTTCCTTTTTTCTATTTCTTAACAAGACCCCGCATGCACTCCTCCACAAACATATATGATACGGACACAAAGAACACCGAGGCTAAGAACAATAATTTGTTCATCACACAAAGTGTTGTGCTATATGGGGTTTCAAACCACAATACTCAGCGCAGTAGAAAACGGCAAGGTGAACTCTTCAACCACAAAGCCATCTGTGCAGTTAACAATGCATTTTTAAGTAGAAGCTCGATTATCCGGCCATCAGTTATACACATTCGCGATTATCCGGACTACCAAACGTGACAAATTTAAGTCATATTGAGCCAAGTTACGAAATGCTTAAGTTATAGACTACAAGTTGAATTTACATAGGCATGAATGTGTCGGAACTCACATTTACCCGCGCTGTACCTGGAATTAGCTCTCAAGTGGTTTGAAAAGCAAACAGAGTGATACTGTGAGTTTACTACTCAGCTAAAATGAATTCGTGATATAGCGATCAAGAGAAAAAGTGGATTACGTCAAATTACAATTACCTAATACTTTAAACCAATTTAATCTTATTGATTTTTTTCTTAATTGGCAAATGCAATTTACTATACGAGTATATATTTTGTACAATATTTTATTTCATGATTAAATCTGCATTATTTCAGTATTTATTTGCGTAATATAAACTGTGATCCGGATCCCTAACAATAACAATTAGTCCGTAGTTTCCACTCAATTTTTGAGTGGAAACTACGGACTAATTATTATTGTCAAAAATATAAAATAGAATAAAAATATACTAATATAACACAATGGAATAAAAAAAATGGCAGTCATAAGGACTTCTTGACCGTCAAGGTGACGGTGATGCGGTGATGCGAACTCATAAGATTTTCCCCTACCAAAAATTGATTTGTTTGTTCACCTAAAAGTGCTCACTTAAAAAACTACTTAAAAAAACATTGAAACTGTCATAAAAGCTGCATAGGTTCGCCTACAATCCTTCGCGTTGTTACGACTCATTTCTCGACAGTTATAAAACCAGCGAGAACACTAAGTTGTATAAAAATTATTGCTCATTAAAAAGAAGTATAAATATCTGAAGAGGTATGCTATTGCATTATCAAGTAGAACATTTATAAAGTACTTTTTTAATGTTATTACTACAGAGAATGGTACGGAATATAGATATTGTTTTACGACGTTTTACCTTCAAGTACCTACATTAAATTTAACGGTTTGGTCTAATTTTAATTTCGAGTAGGTATTTCAAAACACGTAGCATAAGTTTGTTTTAAGTATATCATGAAACAAATTAAATTAAATTGAACACTGAATATCTGAAATGTATGTAGGTAAAAAACAGCAAGGGCAAGATAGAAGTTTTTCGTATCGAATACCTTTCTACCATCGCGAACGACTCTATTCTCGTCCTTTATTTTTTTTTCCACGCGACAGCGTTATAATGACGTCATTCTCATACCATCATCCTCGTGATTCGTTTCCTAATAATATTTACGATTGTAGAATGTCAACTTGTCTAGGGGGCAGATTTGCATACGACGAGTTACGCTTAGAAATCGACTTTTTATACTGACGTAAAAATACAATAGTGACGTCACTCATGAGCTCACTACATTATCGTGCCGCTCATATAAATTTAGAAGCAACACTGACTTAATCATAGACAATCAGAAATGGTATTCCTAAATAGAATGAGCCTGTCAAAGTGACTCTTCTCTGCTCGATGGAAACTTGAGCAGAATCCAAGAGTAGTGGTCACCATACTCATTGCAAATATTGATAAAGCAACAATGGAGTACGGTGACCCACACTATGGCAGCCTATTAAGATGCGTCTGCATAACAGGGTCTCCAGTTTCAAAAAAAAATTTGATCTATCTACATATGTTCAAACTTCAAACATATTACTTGTTACAGAAAAACAATCTTCAGTAGGTAATATTTAAATTGATTAAGTTTTTATTAAAAAATAGCCTAACCGTGACAACTTCGTTGGGCGTAAAATGCTTGTGATGAGAATTTTTAGTTCAATCATAATAAAATATGGCCTATATCAAACCTATATTGTGTGGCTTACTGTTAGTGGAAGAATTTTCAGGATCGGATCAGTACTTCCGAAGATTACCCCCTACAAACATACAAACAAATTTAGAGACTTTACCTCTTTATAATATTAGTATAGACGATCAAATTTAGTTTAGGCAGCCCACGAAATTATGAGCAAAATAGACGTAAACAAGAAATAAAGTTTCTTGCTTACGTCTATTTTGCTGCATTTTATTGCATGAATATAGTTTTGTTGTATAGCGAGACTTATTCGACGATAAATTTATTACTTTCTAAAACGCCCACTAACTACGCCCAATATACTTTCATAGGTAGTGTGTTTGAAACTGTGGCGTTTTAATTTTCATCTTAAAAAT
Organism: Hyphantria cunea; assembly: GCA_003709505.1. Taxonomy (NCBI): domain Eukaryota; kingdom Metazoa; phylum Arthropoda; class Insecta; order Lepidoptera; family Erebidae; genus Hyphantria; species Hyphantria cunea. The sequence continues at coordinate 882,043 of PKRV01000781.1, forward strand.
CGGTTCTTATATTTTATAAACTATTATTGTATAAAATATAAGATATATTATATTTTATATATTAATATGGACGTATTTTACATCCTAGTTTATTTTGACACTCAATAGTAATCGCCGAATCCATATTCATTTAAAGACATAGACTATCTACAACGTTAAAACTCAATTGTAACAAAACTAATAGATAACACTAGTTTGGTTAATGAAGTAGAGTATTGCCAAGTGCTATGTGTGTTCTACAAGATTTAATATCTTTGCGTAACCACTTAATAACCCTATTTGGCTTCCGAACACAGTTCGTAACGAGTTTAATTGAAACCTGAGGGTTAATTCTTGTAACTTGTTACACCAAAGTTTTGAGGCAAAACTTTAGCGGACTTATACCTACCTCAGTGAAATTAATGCTTTAACTGTCAACACATATTATTTCAAATTTGAAAGATATTTGTGTTTTTTGTTTATAGGTTAAGTGACAAATAATTCTACTACACAAAAATTATTAGAACTAAAATAAATGTTCTACGCTACGATACATTTTAAACTTTCAACAAATCTGAATCTTCAGGGGACTTTAGTGTGTAGCCTGAGCTACGTCGGGGTTCTAGGGTTTTCTTTCCTAGGATGCACCTGGTTCCCCGGCTCCTAGAATCCGCGATGGCGTGCGGTTTCAGTCGGTTCGAGTCCAACATGCCACAGAAGGTGGTATCTTCTTAAAACTTCGGCTAGAAGCTAAGGCTGTCTATTGAACATGACATCATAACCACGACTGGCTCTACCTCCTTTCATTCTATCAATCAATATTCTTTAGTGTGAATCTTAGGTATACATGTCAATTTTACAGAAGTGACAATGATAAACTACGTTCTGCCACTTATCCCTTCAATAATTTAAACTTAACCATCAGTATAATAAAAAAATAGTTATTCATAACAATTGAACCATATAAAATCTATATCATTAAAAAAAGGATGGCGGTACGAAATTCGCCGGGTCAGCTAGTTTCTAATAAAATTCAAAACTTAATTTACATGCAATTTATATGAAAAATAAAATGCAGTTAGATATACGTGTGTTCAAAAAGTATCGCGAATTTAGAATTTTCGCGCGTTACGTATATTCGAATTTCGATTTTTTTGTGGCGTTATCTTGGTACATATGTCTCTCACTTGTGCTGACAAGTTCGGCCATTTTGAATGTTACGTACGTACGTGCATACTTATGGAAAAATTAATTTCTTTTAAGAATCAACTCTTACCATCTAAGAAGTCTCTTATTTACATTTATCTGATAAAAATTCCTGTAGTCGTTTTTTAAACAGGATTATATTTAGATTGATCAGATGCCTACAGAATGCTTTATTGTAAATGACAGGTGCCAAACAGAATATACTTTTGTGCATTAATTCTGTATTTTCTTTACGTATTTTGATATATAGTCTATTGCTGTTGTGAGACTTACTGCGATTAACAGTTTCAGCCAATGTTTCGAATAGTTCCGGGTTTGTCTTTACAAAACCTGCTGTTTCCAAATTGTACTAGGATGGTAATGTCATATTTTATATAGTATATTATTTATAATTTTAAATCTTATACAATTCCTATTAAAAAACATGTATGTATGTATTAACTTTCAATATAATGGGAGACTTATAAAACGAAGTCCTACTTATGTATACATCTATACAAATAAATAAAATTAGTGTTTGTTCGTAATATTAAAATAAGCGCCTTTTCCTAACTGCCTATGTATTTATACACGGCACATACAACAAACTTTCAATTTTTGTCTATCTGTTTGTTCCGGCTGATCTCTGGAACGGCTGGACTGATTTTGATAAGACTTGCACTGTCAGATAGCTGATGTAATAAGGAGTTACTCGCTTTAACACTAGCATCGACCCACGACATTATCTACTTTTGTAATTGTACAAAAAGAACCTCGGGATTCAGCTAGTAGAAACATTTAAAGTTAAATATAGCACTTTAATTATGTATGTACTAACTTTTGTCCTCAGCTCCACGCGCGTGTTTACGCGTCGGTTATCGCAGTAAAGAGTAGCCTTCGTCCTTCCTCAAGAATAAAAGTATCTCCATGCCAAACACCAAAGACGGTGCAGCGGTTTAGACGCGAAAGTGTTACAGACAAGCAGACGAAGTTACATTCGAATTTTTAACACATTAGTATAAACAAACAAACTAACAAACAACAACCCATAATGTCCCACTGCTGGGCTCGGGTCTCCTCTCAGGAGAGGGTTAAGGCCATGCGTCCCCACGCTGGCCAAGTGCGGATTGGGGAATGGCAAGAATACTTGTGGCTACGTAAATCTTGCCGTTGGATGTTTTTTTAAGCCGCCCGAAGGCCTCCAACTAAGCTTCACGACTGTTATCATATGATAAGAACCGGGACCAACTGCTTAACGTGACCTCCGAATCACGGAGACGCTCATGGTAACATGTCTTAGTATGAATAATATAAATAAATATATAAATATTTCGGGCATCTAACACATAACGCCACCTAATCCCAAACTAAGCAGAGCTTGTATTATGGGTACTATACAACTGATTAATACATAAATACATTTTTTTGTTAAATACACACATATTATACATAGAAAGCAACCAAACTGCGAAACAAATATTTGCAGATTATTCAAACATTTGGTCCGACCCAGGATTCGAAATCGAGACCTCATATACAACAGTCGCGTATGCTACCACTACGCCACTGCGACGAGGCAGTCAATTACATCTACAAAATTATATCAAAGGCATTTCTTAAACATTAAGTACTGATTATAGAGATAAGGTTGATCCATCCCCAATATTTTTTTAATTTTATGGCAAAACAATGTTTGCCGGGTCAGCTAGTTTTAGTATAAAATTTGTTTTTACCATGTTGAGAGACGTCATACCTAGATACATTTGTTAGTTTCTATTAACGTTTACGTCTGTAAACTAATTTCACTTTAGGGCTGACATCTTCTGTAAAGTACTGTTTTAATCTTTCGTCTATAATTCAAATTTATAATTACCAGCGGGTGGCGCAGTGGCAGCGTACGCGGCTGATGTACTGAACGTGCCTAAATCTCGGCTGTGCAAATACTTGTTTCTGAGTTTGGGTGTTTTCTGTGTATAATAAGTATGCATTGTTTAGTATCAATCAGAGTAACTTTGCTAGTACAAGCTCGGCTTTGATTGAAACTAACCTTACAACTGCAATGTATCATTTAAAAGAAACATATAAAGAAACATAGAACCTCCTCCTTTTTTAAAGTTGGTTAAAAAATTAAGCTGTACTTGTGTAATTTTTAGGGACCTAATAACACTTGAGATTAACATCAATAATGTGTATAACAACCCCTCATTTCCTCATCGTTGTCTGCGCAGTATTTGAAAACCAATCAAGCATTGCACCTCCATTTCCGAGAACATCCTCTGAAACTAGCCCGACCGCACCAACCTATATTGCGCAGGTTTCGCTTCTTGTGTTTATACTGCAAGTTAAATATACATTTCAACCTATATTTACTTTATTCCTGCTGTTTTCTAGTATGAATGTACATTTAAAGATAATGTCTGAAATATTTATATTTATACAGTAAAAAATATTTATATTTATACAAATACAAATATTTATATTTATACAGTAAAGATTTTCAGATTTGTTACTTATTTAAGGATCTCACAACGAAGAATACACAAAAACAAAAAATAAATAACATAATATCAAGTTATATGCTTCCTTACTTACAAGAGTTCAAACAAATATTGGAATACATTTTTTTATTATAGTACGAAATTCTCCAGCTCTCAGTTGCACACTACAGACTAAATTTCATTATTGACTCCATATCCTTCTTGGTTGATATTATGAATAAACAACGACCTATATTGTATATATCTCATATACAATATAGGTCATATGTTGACATCAGGTCACATGTTGGTACCTACCATAAAAAGTCCTCTTAAAGCCTGAGCACAAAAAATATCCCATAAGTTATACATAAAATATGAACTGATTGTAGCAAACACTGCTGAAATTAAAACTTTGAAGGTTTCAACATTTTCAATTTGCAGTTGAAATGAATCCCTACAATATTTGATTCAATCAAAATTAAAAAGAAACCAAGAAAATTCTATTAAACGCAATAGACTTTTTTATATTTCTTAAAAACAAAAACGTTCCGACATCAAGAGATAAAACTGCTTCGTCATTTTTTTCAAATCCACTCAAACACTATTCAATGTTACTATAAATATTATGCTTATTTACTCGATGATGTTTTGCTCCAAGGTCTAGAATTTCTAGGATGTATATAACATTAGCTGGATGTGCGTGCGGATGCATCGTCGCGCCGCCAATGATTATGTCTAACGCAGGGATAGGAGAGTGGCGGAGCAGCCGCGTGCGCAGCAGGCCACACTACACATGCGACGCCTGCGCACCCCGTGCTGGGCGAGGTGCTCAGTAGAGAAACCAAACGAAGCAAAGTTAATACCGTTACAACAACGCCGACAATGGCCAAGTAGTCGCGCCTCCCTTCTGTCCAAACTGTGCGATTAGGTCTTTCTGTTCTGTTCAAGCTTCTGTAACATGGATATTTCTCAATTCCTGTCCTCCTGTTAGTTTAGACTTTTTATCCAAATTAATTTTGCTATTTCGAATCAGTTTGGATATTAATCCAAACTGATGTTTTTTTTTTTAGGTTACTTGTTTATGTGTTAACATATCGGTTGAACAAGATACGTGAACTACAAAAAGCATTCAGATTATTCGCGTATCTTGTTCTCAGTAGCATAGCACTTTATCTTCGTCTTTCTTAGAAATGGAATTTAGAACAGTTTGCCGTGTGGACCCTTTGTGACTCGTTTTTGTGATCGTCCTGTCTTCAGTCTCCGTCTTTATTTCTCCTTCCTTAGGCATGTTAAAATCATTTTGTGTCTGGGTGGCCCCTACGTAGTGTTATTTCATCAAGCTTGACATCTATGATTTTTAAAATAATTTTCTTTCTTAAAATACACACTTACATGTGGTTTAGTCCTTTCATACCCTTCATATTTTTTTTATTAATAGTTTTCGTACACGACCTTCATTACTTTTAATTGTTATGTAGCTGCTACCACCGCTTTCAACATATTTTATACAATTAAAAATATGTTTGTTGGGTAATTGACATTAATAGCTTTTATTGTTACAACTTTATATTTTAATCGATGTTTAATTATTATATTGTATACATTACAGGTTTATTGTTGTGAAATAATTATCCAGTGTGTTCATTATTTCCTAAAAGATGTCGAAGTTTAACGAAATGTTAATAACTTTAACTTACTTTAAAAATTAATGAAGGGAATAATGAGCAACCGGTATCCATCGAACTGAATACATTCGCGACTCTTCCTATCCTAGTATTCATCCCTGACTTTGTCCCAATGACGGCGTGTTTTATTTTAGACCGGCAGTGGCGCGCCAGCAGTCGGCCCCAACCCTGGTGTTTAGGTGTGTCGATGTTATCACTTATTATGCCACTCACAATACTTGAATTAAACCAGAATTAAACTATTTTTTAAGTATTTGAAGCAACTGTATCAAAACAACTTTTGTGCATTTTCACAATTCTCGTTTCATTCAAGTTTTAATGATGATTCGACCCCAAATTAATCTTGTGCCTCTCCTGAAATTTGCTTGCTCTCTCCTGTGTCTATATTGTGTGCTGTGTTGCTTTCCACTGTTACATTGGCTTCTTCTAAATAACGATAGATATTTTAAAAATAGATTGTTACAGCTTCAAACAATAACTAATGATGTATCACTATGTATCATATATAGACACAAAGAAAAATATTCTGTTTGGGAATAAAAGTTTCGAGAATCGTATTCGTACTTATAAAAGTTGAACAATATTGCTCACGCGAATACTTCGTAGATGCTTTGAAACAAAAGTACAACACAGAAGTGTCACGCCTAGCGTCGACGCGTAAGGTGGTTTCTTCTCATTGATTAAAGTCCTCTGTCAGGTCCAAAACTAGTAGAGCATCTTTAAGATCAATGGAAAGCAATATTTCAGTATCACGATATCTTGAGCACGTTGCATGAAACATAGTCCTCTCCTGGTTAATTAGAGTTCTCAAACCCATGGCAGCATGCTAGATATTTACTTTATCACACTAGTTGAACGCATCTATTTTCAATACTTGAAGTTTAAAAATACCAGTTCGTCATTCATTTCAGGAACTATATACTTTTTTTTATTTTACCTTGTATTTTCTAATCAAATTATTTATCTTAATACACGAGAGAGTTGATTATAGTCTTGGTATATTGTTCTACCAAGCCTCACCAACAGGATTGTTAGTATTTTGACCTCTATATGTAATATTATCTTGACTTTAGCATATTTTGAGTGGAATTTTGTAATCACCGTATTTTGATCACAAATTTTGTACGTACTGTTTTAAAATAGCAAAAAGAGTCACCTAATATTTATTTTTGATATTAGCGTAAATTAGTCAATTTATTAAATTTCACATACTCATACTAAAAAATAGAAATTAAGTTAATAAATAGATAGACTGTTAGAGAATTAATAAAAATTATATAAAGGTAGAGACCAGCAATGTACACCATTATTTAGTTTATGAACATTAGATTTTAAAGTTAGTTTAGAAATAGTTGAAGGAAACAAGAAATAAACAATCTCTAAAGAACTGTCACTTGTTAATAATAATGGTTTGTACATTAGAATCAGAAGGTAACTTATCTTTAATAATTGATAATTTATTATTTAAACATTGTTTTTGATTGGTTTGAATTATTTGAATATATTCCAAACGCAGTGGCTTACTGTATTTAACAACTCAATCTATACAACTGCTGTTATAAATTTTAAATTTTATAAAAATTACAATAATTGTACAATAGCTTCAAAGCTTTCGATGGCAAAAGAAATTTATAAGAACTTTAATCATTTTTACAGAACTTGAAACGAGCCCTACATATATGGTGAAGCCAAAGCTTTTAGCCTGTAAATTATCCTTTTGAAATTCTAATTTCTTTTTGGGTTGTGTACAGGAGGTTAGCTGACGAAGATGACGAGCTCTCGGAGGTACAGCCAGATGCGGTGCCGCCTGAAGTGCGAGAGTGGCTCGCATCAACATTCACGAGGCAGCTGGCAACGTCGAAGCGAAAGTCTGATGAGAAGCCCAAGTTCCGGTCGGTGGCTCACGCCATTCGTGCAGGCATTTTCGTGGACAGAATCTACAGGAGGGTCACCAGTACCGCGCTTATGCAGTTCCCTCAAGATGTCATCAGAGTGCTTAAGGTCAGTAGATAATTAATTTTTGTACTCACTCAAACTAGATTGATAAGTAACAATCACATAGGGAATAAACAGTTATGGAATACAAAAAAGATGCTACTAAAAGTCGCAAGACAAAGTATACTAAGCAAGAGCTTACCATGCTTCTCGCCAAAAGGGAAAAAAGATGAAACCGGAGTATTTAATCAAATTAAAACTTGTTCATTTATGCAGCAAAAGATTCTTTTTAAGAGTATTTTTTATCAGCGAACGAACTTTATTGAAAAATATTAAATATAATTTCTAAGTTAAAGTTAGTAGCTGGCTTTTGTAGAAGAAGATTGAATACTATTAGTTACTGCTGAAGTAAAGTTAGCAGGGTACAAAAGCAATGTTCGTTTAAAAGGTATTGTTGGCTGATTCAGTTCAGTTTACTTGTAATCTTTAGGAAAACTAAACTTCTGTCTGACTTCTTTTAAATACTTTATGAGAATTGAAAAATATATTTATGTGATAGAAAAGAAAGATACGATTGAGTTTATAAATCCTACAGTCTTTTCAGTTCCTTCCTAAATCATACCATCACAACGGTAAATTATGTAGAAGAAAATGGATTTTCATCAATTTTAATGCAATTATGATCATGCCTAAACTAAGTGAAATTTAGGAAGACATTAAACTTAACATAATTAAATTAAATTTAACACATTTCGCTTACTCATCTGGTATTTTTGCTTGTTCTTTTGTCTCAGAAAGATAACAATTTCAAACAAATTCCACATAATCATAGAAGACCAACGATTTAATTGCAAATATTATGTGAAGGTCTGCTAATTAAATTCAAAACTTCTTGAAATCGACACTTATTCTTTTTATATATTAATTGAAAACCATTAACGATACAATTATAAAGAAATAAAATACTTAAATATAAAGAAATATTGCCAAGTGTTTACCCCTTTTCAGAAGATGATATTTCTCGCTGACTTTTTCCTATCACATTCAAATAGCAGGGTATCACTGTAATTAAAATTCTAATTTATAGAATAAATTTCAGTCCAGGGTGAAATGATATGCAGTTGTAACCTTCTTGATCTTATTCTCACAATAATTTCTTTATTCTATAATTGATAGGTAAAAACTGTAAAAATACACTTCATGCACACCTATATGAACATTAATCGATATTAATCACAATATATAGATAATTAACTCTATTTATGGGGCACACTTTGTCGCTTGGCTCGGCTGGAAACCAACAAACACACCTTAATATTAATTAACACTTTGAGTTATTAGTTTTATGGTTGCTTTATTAGTAGCTGTTTATTTTTGTTTCTTTTTTTATAGTTAACAAGTTCTTACCGACTCTATTGAGAATATTTTTCAGGTAATTGGGCCTGGTATTCAGGATGGTAGGACTCTTTCTTTGGAAACCTGTACTAGAAGAGATAGGCTTAAAAATATCATTTAGTTTACAGTTGTTTTCATTTATTAGTTTAACTACACTGATTTGATTCTTCGTGTATCTCAGCTATACCAGTTCTCTGTCATATTGTTTTGTTACGAATTCTATTGACTTGAGGTTGTTAATCGTAGTAGCAATGCAGTAGTTTGAGTACTGCTGTCAAAATATGAAAAAACAAAGAAATCATACGCAGACAATTAAAACTATAACCGTTCTTAATTTGTTCTTACAGGCAGTAGAAACTTATTACACTCCGTATAAAATTTCACAGCCTACTAACGTTGCAATCTATATTTATAATTCATACATAAAACAATATAGAGACGTGTATATCTCTAAGGACCCACGTCCATGAAGCTCGAAGTTACAATATAAATCAAGAACTATAATAGAATGTTTTAGTACCCTATTTATGAGAAATACTCCGTGTGAATAAACCCATCAGTGCAACAAAAAAGTGACCATAATGAAGGTCTCCTCTGATTTTATAAATAAATTTACTGCCCCCCCCACGGTTGTTGATTTAACTTTACAATGACAACTGCGAGCGACGGGAAACTGGTTCAAAAAAGTGGCCTCATAAGTTATTCCATCCCGTATATATACCATGAAAGTCCCGTTAAAATCGATCTTGCTGTTCTAAAGATTACAACTGAAACAAAGAGATAGACAGACCAAAATTTAATAAAAATGATTTTTTCTTGTATTTAAGTATTTTAATATTTTCTTGGACATTTAACTAATAATCTAGTGCCATACTAAACAGAGCTTGTATTATGGATACTAGACAGCTGATAGAAATACATATATACTTTACTCAAACTCCGAAACAAATATTTGCTGATTATGAAAACGTTCGGTCCGACCTAGAAACGAGACCTCAGGCACAGCAGTCGCGTATGCCATCACTGCGCCAAAAAGTCACTCAAAAATACCTAACAAATTTTAATAGAAATTTAGTGAAAATGTTATTGTTACTTTGAAATTACAAACAAACACCTAATTGTTTTGTATAGATTTGTATATATTTGCTAAATAAGCATAGTTATCTGTATAAATCTGTGTAATAATATTATTAACTGCACGCAGCCCTGTCTACGTTTTCTATTCCCCGCAGCGTGATGTTATACAGCTATAACAAATTTGTATAACATAAAAAAAAGTTTATTGAGCCAACTTTAACAAATAAACATGCTGCCGAAGTCATTTTTATACATCTTTTCAAGGAAAACAATCCTTGCATTAATGGAAGCTTTCAAAAATAAAACTCCCCCGTTTTTTGCAACATTTTTCATTGATTCTCCGCTAATATTATTCTTGGCATGTTGGTGTATAGCCTATAATCTTCCTTAATAAATGGACTATCTAAACCTGAAAAAAAAATTAAAATCCGCCCAGTAGTTTCTAAGATTAGCGCGTTCAACCAAACAAAGAAACTCTTCAGCTTTACATCATCAGTTTTAGACTAACTAATAAGTAATTATGTAGTTTTTTAGCGTTATTGAATTAGGCAATTAATTTTTTACTGATGAATTCAGACATCAAAGGAAAGCAAGGCTTAATTATATGCTTTTGATTAATCAAAATTTTAATATAGTGGAAACTTAAAATTTGAATTTTAACCATAGGCCATCCTTTGATGTTTTCCAGATTTTAATACACTTAAACATAATTTTATTTCCAAAAACTAATACATAACATTTGAATACGTACTTACCTGTTTCATCTGTCATGTGACCTTAACCGAGCTTAGCCTACAAGCTAAGGCATCTAAAGGATTACCGCCGTCAGCCGTCTGCTTCTGGCAGTTAACTGATAAAACCACAAATGAAACGTGGCAGTAATCCAACTGCCAAGAGTCAGAATAAAAGATGCTATTACTGGAAAGTATTTTATGAAAATAACTTTTATTCGGCTAATAGGTTCCGTCCAAATATTGACTAATTCCCCACATTTTTGTGCGGCAGAGTTTAGAAATAAATGGTGAGTTACTTGTCGGCAAATACACCATTGCCAATAGACACCTGCAACTTTAGACCCACAAATCGTTGCCGTCTTTGAGGGTTAAGCGCTCCTAGAATGGAAAGGAATATTTATCCAATAACCTCACTCATTGCATGAAAACGACGAAAAATTTGATCACATCGCTTTTTTAGATAATCCTGATAGCGAGGCATGATACCTCAACCTCAACAATACTCTTTCCGTAATGATACTGAGGTATTTTATTTTTAATATATATATTTATCTAATACCTTTAAACGAATAATTCTCTAATATATACATGAGTATATATTATCTGAATCTCGGAAACGGCTCCAACGATTTTCATGAAATTTAGTACGCAGAGGATTTCAGGGGCGATGAATTGATTTAGCTAAGGTTCATTTTTAGAAAATTTACCAAAAAAATAATACCGAGCAAAGCTCGGTTAATTCATGAGCTTCATACTTAAGGCAGCAAGGTGCTTCTTGATCGAAACATCAGACAATTTAAAAGTGTTTATTCCATTAGTTAAGAATAATCCTAATGCGGGAAAGAAAAAATAATCCTATAACTAAAGCGGAAGTTTTCTTTTAAAAAAAACAACATTATGGAACGTAAAAATAAAAAACTAACTAAATTTAATTCATGACAATGTCCGAATCTAATTTTATTACGTATATAAAGATTTTTGCATACTTGGTGTAAACAAACTAATCTAAGACCACGCGCTTAACCTGCGCAACGTAAGTTAATCAAGTCAGAATCCCGTTTATCTTTCTCAAGGGCCATCAAAGATTCACGATCATGGCCATATAACAGCGACCCATTTCTGTTCCGTACAAGGCCCCAACGAACTAAGACCGTGATTAACTTCTACTTACACACATTCATCTTAATCTAAGCTAACTACATTAAATCGGTAAAGGTATTAAAAACAATACATTTGTAGTATTCATTTCAATGTTTCAATAGAAACAATTGTTTATTCTCCAGTCGAGTTTTTTCATGTTTGATGCTATTTATACGAAAATATAAAAATGTGGATAAAAATTTCACATTTTTTTTTTGTTTTTTTTTAATGTAGTAAATATCAATGAAAATTGTAAGTAGTTTACTAAAGTCCATGACAGTTATCTAAAAATACAGTACCAAGATTTACATCAAGAATTGACTTTATTTATATCATACTACAGTACATTTTTATGTAACGTGACCTTAAATAGTGAAAGTCGCTGACTCATACTAGCTACGCAGAGTTAGATTAATCTTTCGTTTCATTATGAGTCTTAGAATTTTACCACAAATTTGAGATTTAAATGAGGGCATCATTTTTTTCATTTACTTCAACATGTTCTTGACATGCAAATTATATTGTTGTATACACCTTGTTATATAAAAGCTAGCTACTGATAAAGCTCTTGACAGACTATTATGAACTTATCTGACAAACAACTACAGATTTCGGTTCCACAAGTCTTAGACCGAAACATATGTGACAAATACAAATGGCAGATAGCGAATTTATTAGGAACTGATGAAATTGGCTCTAATTGTTTTGTTTTCAAGATATTTAAACAAATCCTTCACTTTTTATAGATCAAGCCTTCACTGCTTATAATCTAGATTAATTTCGTTTTCTATTACAGACGCTAGACGAATGGTCGTTTGACGTGTTCGCGTTGCACGAAGCCTCATGCGGTGCACCTGTCAAATACCTAGGATATGAGCTGCTGAACAGATATGGAATGATACATAAGTTTAAGGTAAGAATTTAATATTATCATTAGTTTATTATCGACTATGCGAAGAAACATCAATCAAACAATCAAAGAACCTTTTATCTATACTAAAAATATAAAGAGGTAAAGTATCTAATTTTGTTTGTATGGTTATAGGGGGTAATCTTCGGAAGTACTGATCTGATCCTGAAAATCCATTAACAGAAGCCGACACTATTCAGGAGTGATATAGGTCATATTATGATTGAACAAAAAGTTCAGTTAAAAATAAAAGTGTTTGTAAATCAAGTCGAAGAAAAGTGAGCGGTTAATACCCAACTAATTTGTTAATTATTTATAAATGAATCCAGTTAAGTATTTATATAAAAGGTTCCCATTCATTTTCAGAGCATCCTACGTATATATAAGTTTACCACTCCAGGTACCCACTACTGTTTTACCTTGGTACTGTCAAGAACTAAAGTAGTAACTGAAATCTTTGTAGAAGATTTGTCTGTACCAATAAAATATACATTAGCGAGTTCTTGGGAAATATTGAAATAAAATATCCTTCAAAAAATCAACTACGAATTATGGAAACACGGTCTTAATCTTTTGCAAAGAATTACACACACACACACAACAAATACAACAAGTAATGAATTATTTTAAAAAAAACCCGACGGCGTGCATATTTTTTTTATATTGAGTACCCAGTGTCACTTTCACGACTAAGACGAATCTATTGACATCATTCACATAAAAATACGACAAGCCGTTTAGGCTCTATCGCATAACAAAGAAATATACACACATACACATATACACTCGAAAATCATAAACCTCCTTCTTTCGCAGTCGGGTAAAAAATCATCTTCAACAGCCTTTCATAGTCCAACGCTGGACTAGATATAACGTTTCAGTCTAATATACAAAGCTGTCTAGGTGGGTAATTATGTCCAGTTTTCCTTTCTTTGCATTGTTTTAATACTGTGTAACTTACTCCCTTACTCAGTTCAAACGACACGTATAACCTACAAGATGAAAAAAGGATGGTTACAATTCCTATTCTTAACCCATCACCATACGAAAAATAATAATTATAATAATAAAAATACGTCAACAAATAAAACCTCCAGATTTATTGGAAACACGTGTACATACACATTAATCATTATCTATGAATACATTTTGTAACCCAGCTTGCAAATCCATCAATTTGCCATTTGCGCTGTAATCAATCAATTTACAGGACACCTGATTACGCTTTATATGTTATTACCTCCACTGATATTAAGTATAGTAATGATTCTATAAAATGTGTTAATGTCTACATTTTTTCGCTTATATTTAAAGTAAGTCAATGCAATCGTTTTAACTTATCGAATACAGGATTTTATTACTTTCTCCGTCATTTGTACTGAATTTTCAAGTAGCGGTAACACTGATTCAACGCATATTTTGTTTTGTCCTGATGAAAACTAAATATAGTTCCAATTAATAACGGAGACAGCTCATACAGCGTATTTTAAATGCCTTCATTAATTTCACTATGATTGAAATGATGCTGTTGATCGCTTACTAAAGTATTAATATCTTTCCATAACTTATGTACATTTACCACCATAAGATTAATGTGTGAACAATGGTGTGGGTTACATATTCATACATTTGGTGGACACCTTGTGTCTAGTTATAACTTGACATGAATCTGCTTTGAACCAATAAATTAAAACTGAAACCAATCGTTGTACTTTATCAGTTAAGAAAATGCGTATGTATTAATGGTATGTATAGTGGTCGAGATAGCAATGAAATCTGATAATAAATTCGTGAAATCATTTTGATATTATGTTTTCCTGATGTGAAAATAAATTAATGGATAAATTTTGACTTCTATTTTATTCAACAACAGGACCACCAGAGCTTAATAAGATGTAAAACAAAGATGAAAACATAAGATAAAAGGCATTTTACAATAACTTTTTGCTGTATGTCGGATTATTACCTACTTTTATAAAAATATGATTTGAAAAGCTATTTGAAAAGAAAATAGAACAACATCAAAGGCTAAGTTCTTTAGTGACCTTTCGTTTGAATCTGCCGGTTAGATATAATTTTAGATGGTTAGAAACGTCAAAGCCCTTCCAGATATAGCTAGGCAAGGATGTAAGACTAACAAGCATAATTCTATTTCCTTTAGAAGTGGACTATAACCTTTCCTTCGTGTTCAACGTAAGATTTTACAGTAGTATTATACATGATATCCACGTATTTGTTCTTCGCTATAAGTATTGAAAATAGCTATTGTAGAAATTTAATAACCGTTTATTTTCGAACATAAAACCCATATAAATTATGATTCGTCGATCTAATCATATTTAAGATCTTAAATAAAGTGTGTAGGTATGAATCGAATGAATATATTTATATCAAAACAAGAAAACTCAATAAACTGTAAGCTGACTACTTAAAAACTTTTTATAAAATATGGATCGATTTTAAAATCTGTTTGAAAGCAATTCAGACTGTTGTTGACGAGTAATATTATTAAAATTTTCAACTTCCATGACAAGCTACAGACGAATACTGCACATTATGTTTTGCTCTTTAATTTGAATCTTAAATGAAACATCATGCAATAATTTATGTATAGTATATTATTAAACAAACTTTAGCCCAACGACTGAATTCAAGGCAATTTCTTAGGTCATGCTATTTTGATAGTAACCAATCTTATAATATATATAATTATATTCATCAAATCATGCCTTTATTCCTAGAGAGGTAGGCAGAGAAATTAGATTTCCATTTACAGAGTTTCTGACACACCTTTTTTGCTTGTCCACATCCATCAATCGCTGCAGGCATGCTCAGTTTCTTTATAAAATAAGTTAATATGAAAATAAATCTACTATAATTTCAATTTTCGCAGTGGTCGATATTCGATCATATATTTTTTAGCCTTCGACCATATAATTTGATACACCTCCGTTCCACAATTTTTGTAAAAGTGGGAACATAATTTTGCTTCACGTAATAATATATAGATCAATAGACTAACAAAATATTGTACAAGGTGAAAACTCCAATCTTGAAAAGCAATCGGCATCCAATTTCTTTTAAATTGTTTGAAGTTAACTTTTCGTTCTCAAAGACATTAATCCAATCTGTTGGTTTGTTACTTCCGCGAAAAGTTTGCCAACGATTCTTTTATTATTTTCTTAGTGAATTGAATTATAAGGATTAATAATATTTTCTGGACGTCGTTTATTGTTTATGTTTTATATGTAAGCACTGTAGTGTAAATCAAAATTATCACATAGAAATATATGTTAAAGACAAACATATTTTTCTATGCCGTAGGTGGTAGTCAGTGTGATGTTCCCCTAGCCATTTTACGGCCACGGCGACCAGTCTCAATGGATCAGACTCAACTACGCAGGAGATATTATAGTGCACAAGTATAGCACAAACATAGGTTCACTCTGTTCCCTCTCTCTGATAATCCAATGGGGTGGTAAAATGACACGATCGGGGTATTATCAGGTCCAGGACCGACATCTTTACGTGCTCTCCGAGGCACGACCCCAACTTCCAAACTCCGGGCTAATATTAAGTATTTCTATAATCAGGAAAACTCAATAACACATTTGCCCCAACCCGAGATTCGAACCCGAGACCTCATGATCGGCAGTCGCATACGTCAACCGCTAGACCAACGAGGCAGTCAGTATACGCTACTGATCAAAACGTTTTGGGTTTGACTCCTGGATCGATCCTAAAATGTTGTTGTTTTTCTTGCAAAAAAATCAACAGCCGGAGAAAATTTGTAGGTATTTCACACCCGTACCTCGGAGAGTACGTGTTTACGTCCTGGTTGTAGTAAGCTTCTAAAGCAATTATTATTGCAAACTTATACTAGCCGACCCATGTTACCTTGGTTGGGCTTTTGCCGCCCGGTTTTCATCGCCTTGATTAACAAATACTATTAATTTTAACTGAATTTTTGGTTCAATCATAATAAAACATAGCCTATAGTACTCTGAAATAGTGTCGCTTTTTGTTAGTGAATGCATTTTCAGGATAGGATCAGTACTTCCGAAGATTACCCCCTACAACTATTCAAACAAAGTTATAAACTTTACCTCTTTATAATATTACTATAGATTATTTTAGAACTAGTTGGAATTCAGTACTCACAAACAGAAAGAACACCAATACTACAACAACAATTTGTGGATCACACAAAGTGTTGTCCCGTGTAGAGTTTGCACCAACAATATTAATCGCAGCAGAAAACGAACATGGCGATCTACAAGAAAATATTATCCTAATAAAAACTCGTATGGAAAATCCTTAAAGTTATTTCCAATTCGTGTAACGAACTATTGATGTTGTTGAAAACTTAGTCACTTATTTCCTTTTTTCTTGAAAACATTCACGATGGAATTCGAATAGGTAATACGAAAACGTATGTACTTACAAACTTATTCTGAAACTTTCGATATAAATGTACTTGTTGCTGGGAATATATGTGAAGATATTTTATTGAAATACCTCGGCAAAGTATTTCCAATTTATGATTGTTTGATGGACGATTTATCTGATAAAATGGGACGGTAAGAGGGTGCGATGACAATATATAATACAAATGATATATAATAATCGTCATAGTACTCGTCGATTAGAAAATGGATTTTGGCATAGATTTATTACTAACTAGTTGTCTTACAACAAGAACCGCGCGCTACAGTTACTTCTTATAACATCAGCTATCTGCTAGTAAAAGTCCTGTCAAATTTGGTCAAGCTGTTCCAGAGATTAGCTGAAATAAACAGAGAAACACTCGTATTTTAGTAAAATAAAGTACCAAGATAGTATCTTTATTCGTGTTTCTACGAAAACATGTTTTTATTCCTATCAAATTCTTAAAAAAATGTTTTTACCTCCCGAGCTACAATAAAGGTCTTACAAATTGTTGAAATCTGCTCATAAGAAAACCTTACAAGAGCTCGATAAAACAGCTCAGTGGACAGCATTTTAATGATGGAATTCAGTTCAAAGGGCCGTGGAATGAAATTTTTGTCACACGAGCGCTTTAGACGAAATTTTCATGTACTTTTTCCATCATCATTTTTATTTTAAAACATTAAATCGTTGAATATTTTTACAAAAAAAAATGTATTGTAATGAGCTAAACGATAAAATACTAATATACCTATTTTGTTGTAAAAGATTGCTACTTTAGATTAAACTAGCACATGGCATTTGTTTTGTTTTTGTTTGATTAAAAGTACTCTATTGAGTACTAACAAACGTTAATTAACTGGATACAAAAAAGAAAATGTTTCATTTTAACTGCAACAAAAGTATGAGGTCTCAAGATGAACCAAGAGTCAAAAGAGTGGATCTCTAGTTACACTTTATAATTGTAACATGACTTTTGAATTATTTTAATTGAAGAAGCCTATGGTCTGCTGTATACTGATAATTGCGATGATTTACACATAATGAAGTGTTTCTGTGTAGAAGAAATTTTCATCTCCATAACCAATAAATACTCCTGATTTGGTTACCACAAATTAATTATAGTATTTTATTCGTTCAGGTGCCTCCAACAATTTTGGAGAACTTCCTCGGCAGAATAGAAGACGGATACTGCAAGTTTAACAATCCGTACCACAATAATTTGCATGCAGCTGACGTTGCACAGACTGTGCATTACATGTTGTGTCAAACTGGACTCATGGTAAGAAAACCTTTGATATACGAACAGCTTAAAGAGTATTGACTAGTACCACTAGTACAATTTCGACTTTTAACATTCTAAAATGTATCTGAATTAATTAAAAACTGAAATTGATCGAAATAGGATTAATGTTACTTATATCTTGAGATAAAACATATTCCTTTTCTATTTTTGTATACTGACAAGATGTTTGATTTTATTGACAGTAGTATTCGTTCGTGACAGGCTGGGTTATCAAAAAACAATCTATTGGATTATATTTATAGCTAAGTAAGAACGTCTCAGAACAACTTCAACCTTTCTATATGTATAATTATTTTTTGATATACAACGTAACTCACACAGTTCATGAAATGGTACTAGAAATATTTATTCCAAATGACTTCTACGTAATTGGATACAAATTGTTACGCAATTTTTACTTATTCGAATGTAATGAGATACTTCCTGTAATTTTACTTTTTCCTTAACTCGTAATGAGAAAAACTGCTTTACAAGGAAAAGTCACGTGTTCGTTGTATTGAACGATATCGTGAAAGCAAATATGCTAAAAATTTATATTAGATTATTTCGTTCAATTGTCGTCACATGAATTCTTTTGGGAAGATTGAGAGCAAAAAGACAATGATTAAACTGTTTTTAAAGCGAATTTGAAAGAAGAGGCTAAATTCGACTGTATTTTTTTTATATTTGTTACCTCAGTGCTTTCGACTTAGTGAACCAATTTTGATGGTTATTTTTTATTTGAAAGCTAATGCTTCTCGTGTGGTCACTTTGATCCAGTCCTTCAAGTCGTTCTTTTTTATTTTATTAAGTATTAGTTAATGCCCGCGGCTCCGTCCGTGTGTATGTCGGTTATCGCGGCAAATATTAGCTATATTACTGTAAAGTTTCATCCAAATCCAAACATCCATCCATACAAACATTCGCGTTTATAACATTAATAGGATTAGTTATATTGTTTGTCCCCAGAATGAAGTTAACATTATTGTGGTTGAACATTTTCACCCATGCAAACTAAACGCCAATATAAGTGTATATTTAAAACAATAAAAGATCTGTCTTTATACTATAGCATTCTTTAATATAAGTTACTGTTTTCCATATAAGTTTAGCTTGTATAAAACCTATTTATGTCCATATTTTGTTCATGTTTTTTTATAGAAATAATAATTCTTATAAGCAAACCCTCACAACAATACCTTTCATTGTGTATATTTGCTTAATTTTAATCTCCCATTTTGAAAAAAAAAATGTTTTATATTCACAGATACTGTATTTAAATAACAAGATGTTTCTCTCTATAACATATTTCATTTACTGAGCCAGAGGTACAGAGAAAAACATTACGTATATTTATTTCATACACAAATTCATCTGACATATAGGAATTTGAAGAAGTAGTATTTATCTGATAGAAATCAAATGAGGAGACAGACAACCAGCTATAAAGGGACACGCACAAGCGAAAACCTTCACAAAATACAAATAATGCTCTCTCACTATTTTCAGTTATTTAATTCATTTCCGGTTTTTTCCAACAGAATTGGCTGTCTGACTTGGAGATCTTCGCGACGCTAGTAGCAGCAGTGGTGCACGACTTCGAACACACTGGTACCACAAACAACTTCCATGTGATGTCTGGCTCTGACACTGCGTTGCTGTATAATGATCGCGCTGTGCTGGAGAACCATCACATAAGCGCTGCTTTTAGGTGAGTACCATAATACCTTTTTATTACCACATTAATAAGTGCATTCTACAAGTGCCTGTCTAATCAGGTTTACGGTTTGGATTATAAATTTAAATTGAATTTGTCAGATGTTATAATTTTTGTATTATATACAATATTGTATGCATTGGGAATACTTTTGATTTAATTTTATTCTATATGTATATTAGTCTGTATATGTACGAGTCTCGTATGCATACATATATATATTTCAGTGTGTATATGTATTTGTGTAGGTATAAGTATGTTTGTGTGATATGAATAGTGTATAACATTTGTAGATGGATCTCTACTATTTCTTTTTGTTTTTTTTGTATGTTTTATGTGTTGCCTGTATGTAAGCTACCCTAAATTTTTAAGCATTTATATCCGTGTTATGGTAGTCTGGAAGAAATTGGCGTGAGCGATAAAACCGCCAATCGTTATACATACTTTGTGACTGTTCCTGTTGTAGCATTTTTACTTTGTATATACAATAAAGACAAATAAATAAAAATAAATAAATAAATATTATCCACATAATATTTATCCTTATCTCATAGAAGAAACCATCTAAGCCCTACCACGTTCCACAGATTTAAAAACAAAATAGTAAAAGCGCTTAACTCTATGTAATGAATAGCCGCCTCAGTCTAGATACAGGTGTAGATTCCCATACATTTTTTACTTTTCTAAAAACGTTTACGTTTGTTGAATATCAACTTGATTTGAGGGGTAGAATAGGAACATACATAAAAGTCGTATAAAGGTGCAATACCGTTTACTTCTTTTATATATTTGCTCTTTAAATATGAAATAGAAGAACCTCTCATTCCTTTCCCTAATTTGGAGAGCGTGTACTCAAAGGTCAGCAATACACTCGTAACTTTTGAGTTTGGGGGCCGCATATTTAGTAAAACGTGAAGAAACCGCGGTTCTTTGGTCGAGCAAACTGCACAATCGCGTGAATAAGCGATTATATATTTATTTAGCGTATCGTCACTACTCGTATACTGACGGTATAGAAATATGTGGCACAATTATAGTATCGCTGCGATTCTATCGCCTGTGAAGACAGCACCTAACAGTGTTCGTAGCTGTCGCTGCGTACTTACCATCAGGAGACTTACCTACTCATTTACACACAGAAAAGAGTCATTCTGTAAAGTAAGGAATTTATATTACTACTTATAAGTATACAACTTTATTGCATATCACTTAAGTTTCAAATGTTGTTACAGATATACATGGAAATATATATTTGGTTTTGCCACAGGCGGTCTTATCGTTCACAGCAATCTTTTTTAGACAACCTTTGTACGGATGATTGTGGAATTTGAATTTTGGGTACCCTCAGGTGTTCCTAAATAATCTAAGTAATGAAGTAATAATTTATAAACCGAAAATACAGTTCCTACATTTTTATTATGTTTGTACAGCAGTCAAATATCAAGTAATATAATATTATACTTTCATATGATATCCTTTCAAAATAACCTTAACTCAAACGGATCGGAGTTAGTATAAATAATCCACAATATTATCCCCTTGAAGTCGCTAGGTCAATATTGTGCCAATATTAAAATATGAAGCCATACAAGCTTCCGAAGGCAAGTATTGTGAGAGCGTCTCATAAACGATTTACATTTTAATCAAATAGCTTCCTCGAATATTGTAAGAGACGTTTATTTGAAGGGAAGAATTGCATTTTGTAGGAAAATAACCGTGCATAGAATTTAAAAAAATAGAATGTCTGTTATTCATACTTTTTACTCTATTACGGTTAAGCCATATTGAAGAGTAATAGTTTTGGCAGTTTATGTAGATTTGTATTTTCTTCTCAGGAGCTTCCAATAGATTCGTAATAATTTTCCGAGTGAAATATGATTTCCAAATTTCATCAAAATATATCACACGATTTTAATCTTTTTCAGTTAAATAAAGTATTTGAAATTTCAAAACACGGGTTAAATAATGCTTCAAAACAATTTCCATTTTATGTTAATAGACATTTTCAAATTTAAATTTTAAATAACCGAATAATCAGCTTACAAAAGGTGGGAACTCGTTCAAATTCCTAATAATTTCCCTTGGGAAACGAATGTACGGTGTTCCTTACTAAGTGTGTACACATTAGAGTATCGCCTTGAGTACGGATAGCAAGTTATAAAATACAGGATACATCCTCTCGTAAACAGTGTAATAAAAAGAGTTTAAGAGGATTAGTTTGCTTTTACGCAATCGTCGTAAATTTAGTATATCTGAGGTGCAGCTGTTACGGCTATCTTAATTATGTTATCACATTAATCTTTATATACAACATGTGATTAATTAAAAACAGTTTTTAAAAACATTCTCAAATGACTTGGAATTAAAAATTACTTTAAGCACTTTCATTAGATACCAATAATGGGTGGTTTGTTTAGAAATTAGTACGCCGCCATTTTGTTGCGGCTGCCATTTTGGATACAAAACAATACCGATTATATATAATTGCAACGTCATCAGAACTAAAGATATATTTCAAATATCAGCTCAATAGGACCCCGGGTAGTGGATCAAATTTAACTTGCAAGGTTTGATTACAGACAAACATCGGGACAGGTGAAAGTAAATAAAAGCTTGTAAAAGAGGAAGGTGACTCACTGATCCTCGCACAGCCCAAACCGCTATACCTGGAATCCTGAAATTTAGCATATAGATTCTTTATATAACGTAAGTGAGCACTAAAAAGGAATTTTGGAATTTTGCTACCACTATGAGGGTAAAAATATCTACTTATGCGTGAGCAAAGACGTGGGTAAAATATAGTATAAAAAATATAAATGTGAAAGTTTATGTGTATGTTTGTTAATTGTTTACGCTAAAAAGGCTGGTTAAATTTTCATAACATTTTGTATCTTCATAGCTCTATACTTTGGGTCTTCGAATAAAATTAAGTGTTTTTTTATTCATAAAAAAGTTTAGTGTAAATCCGTGGTACGAAAATGAAATTGAAATATAATTCATAAGCCACCTTAAGGCCGTGGGGCGAAGTTATTTGTTATAAAGAGAAAGAAAAATTCTAAAATCCAAGATTTTTTATAAGAGTGAATACCAAAGTGATAAACGCCTTATAATATCTTTAATCTATTTTATAATTCGTATTGATTATATAATCAAAAGCCATGTCAAAATCATATCACATCTATATATAATGCCGGAAGCCGCATTAAGATTGCTGACAACTATTCAAAAAAGAAAAACGGAATAACAATACATACATAACATATTGTATTATTTCGAAAAGTTAGCCAATTTATTAGACCACATTTTTGAAGTCAATGGGGAGCGGAGCGGTGGCTGCAGCGAAGCGGACAGCGTGAGCGGGAATGTTAACAAGTTTTCGAAACCAGCGGGCGCTAGAGCATTTTAGTGATAGGTTTGCAAAAAACATATCTCGTAAAATATTACTTGATACGGATGACAAAAGTAACAAAAAATATCTAATAGAATTGATCGATATTTAGTAATAACTATTTATGTAAGAGCGTCATAACTGAAATTATAAACTTTATTTTTCTAAAGTCGTATAATTCCAGTATTCAAATCTTAGAAATATCGTGATTAATCGTAATTACATACATAGTAATTCACTATAATTGAAAAATTAGGAGGGTATCTAGGTTTCTATACTTATTCACCTATGAGATCACAGAAAGCATAGTGAAAAAAAGGTATCAAATGAGTGATCAATATTACGAATAACAAAGGTTATTAAAATGGTTTAATAGCAACAAATTAACAACAATATAAAATTTTAATAATTAAAGAAACTTAAAAAATCATAACATTGTCAAAATTAAAAATCACTAATCGCAGGTTATTGCTATTTTATTTTATCCCTATCGGACACCGCTTCAGTAGTGATCGCCCCGCTCGTACACTTCTCGTCGCCCGCTCTCTGCTTCGCTGTGTTCGTAAATACTCCCATATCATACTTCTATTACTGTAAATGTGAAGGCTTAGTAGTTTAGAAAACTATTTGACCGATCATCATGAAACTTTGTGCACATATTCTTGGAGGTTTTAGAAGTAACATAGGATAGTTTCGGGGATGATAATCGATCTAGCGAAAACTTATTTTTTGAAAATTCACTAAAAAATAAATACCGAGCCAAGTATTGACAATAATATAAAATGTTATTTACGTCAAAGTTATCGAAGTAAGGCGTAAGACGACTGGCAGGAACTGGATGCGAGAAGCCGAACACTGAACCAAGTGGCGTGCAATTTCAGAGGATGATGAATCATCAATGTAGCAAACATATATTAAATATGTACACGATACTTCGTAATAAATACATTTTAGGCTGAAACTTTTTTGGGTAAACCTTTAAATACAGTGTTGAAAGTGTCTGATGTAATGATCAGATTAGCTAGTTTAGCGGTTGATTTTGGACTCTATTTTCTCTAAATATTAGTCGAGTTAGGGGACAAAGGTCTGCTCACATAAGTATATAGATACTAATGATATATAAAAGTTAGGAAACTAGAACGACCCTTTAGTTCGCCAACCCTTTTACGCACTACAAAGAGCGTATCTGATAGATTGAATGTTTTATGTACGCACTATAGTTTTATTTCACTACGTTACAGTTAAAAGGGGTTAAAGAATAGACGTGTCTCGTGTACTTAACATTTAATAAAACTCGAAATCGTACGCAAATGTGGTTTCAGCAATAATCTTTTTGATCATATAATGATAGTGAGTCTTAAAGGTCGTAAAATACTTGTTGAAGCAAACAGATTTGGCTTTTCTTTGTTTGTTATTTTAAAATCATTGCATTTACTCTTAGCTACAGTAGACTCATTATCATAATCAATAAAATGATTATGCGATTTCATGCTACGCGCATACCTAAATCGCTTAGACTATAGTTTCATTAATCTCTGAATTATCAATGTGGCCTTAACCCTCTCCTGAGAGGAGACCCGAGCCCAGCAGTGGGACATTATGGGTTGTTGTTTTGTTTTGTTTGTTTATCAATGTTTTATGGTCCTTGAGTAGAATTGAATTCAAAAACTTTTAGACAGAATACTTGTAACAATAGAATACATATATAAGCAAGTATAACATCGCCTAAGGTGTTGTTTTTCTAAAAAGACATAACCAAATTATTCAATGAACATATTCATGATTAAAGCAAAATAAACTGTAATCTTTTTATTTTCTTCATAATATCTTAGGAATTCATTCCAACAGCTGTTTTTCCAGCCTACGAAGCGTCGCATACAAAAATTTGCATGAGTGACGTGTTCGCTCATCAATCATGGTGACGCGCGAAGATAAAGTATCTTATTTGTATGAAAATGGCCGGCGATAAGTATCCTGTACGCGTAGTGAACGTTTCCTGAATATATTACCTCTTTGTTTTCCATTCTATGAGCTTTTGTAGAATACTTTCGTATAGTGTATTCTTCTTATTGTAAGTTTTAGGAGTGAAAACTAATTTAGCGCGTTAAGCATATTTTGGGTGACCATTCCATGAGCTTTATGTATACCATGTATATATTTATGTGTGAGCTATATGTATACTGTGCATATATGTATATACGTAGAGGTATATCTGAGTGCATTATAAATAATAATCTAATATCTCGACGATACAATTCACCAGTTACTTAGTTTTCGCTTTTATCAGCAGTCCTTAAAGACTGCTACGCATTTTTTGCTAATAACAGTCAATTCGTTCATCAATAACCCATAATGTTGCACAGGAAAGGGTTAAGGTCATACGTCCCCACGCTGGCCGAGTCCTGGTTGGGTACCGGCAAGACAACGTTGTGGCTCGTAATATTGCCGTTCGTATGTTCTCGTGCCGCCCAAGGGCCTTCAACTAAAATTCACGACTGTTATCCTATTCTTACGACTGGGACCGACTGATTAACAAGACCTTCGAATCACGTAGACGCTCATGATATCATGACACCAACGGTCACCCATCCAGGTACTGACCGCTACGTTGTTGCTTACCCTCGGTGATTGTTTCTAATAACCGAGCAACTGGGTTATGAGCGCCTCACAACCACAAACAACAAGAGCGCGCCAACAGAGTATTTATAGTCCGTCAAATGTTATGTGCATACAAAGTTTCGTAAAGAATGTTGAAAAAAATTAATTAAATAAAAATATTGCAACAAAAAATAGTATACAAGTATAAAGATACAGAAAATAGTTTGAATTTTAGTAACAGTTCAGTATTATCGTATGGAACTGAGAGTTTTTAAATTATACATATTTTACGACCCAATGACCGTACATTTTGCTCGGTCGGCACATTACATCCACAACTTCGATTTACAATATATAAATTGGAGCACTTTCAATAACCACTGAGTCTCCTCACTAGCATTAGTCATTTTGAATGTAGCTAATAAATAGTATCCTACATCAAGAAACGTTTATTATTCAACAAGCTGTGTACGCGTCCCGTACTCATATATTTTAAGAGAAATAGACAAATAAGTGTTATATGTCCCGTACTTTCAATGTTTTGTTAATTCTATATTAATATTAAATTATATTAACAACCGTCAATTTGATGACTTATGTTTAACTCAAAATGAATGATGTACATTCAGTGTATGCAAAATCCTGACCGAAATATCCTGACGGATCACTTGCCCACCAGCTGCAGGAGAAAGCGAAACTGCTTGTTGATCTCTTTGCGGCTACCTCCCAAATCGATGACCGCGGCATACCCCCACCTACCATCCCATCCTGCGACACTACTATGCAAGATATTTGCCTCCGGATGAGTGATGTCCGTGCGGAGCTTCTGTCACTCGACGTCCGGAAAGCCAGTGGACCCGACGGTATCCCAGCGGTGGTTCTTAAGAACTGTGCACCATAGTTGTCCCCGGTATTGACGCGCCTGTATCGCCAGTCGTATTCCTCGGGAGCTGTTCCGGAGGCTTGGAGAGAGGTGCATATTCAACCCATCCCTAAAAAAGGCGATCGCTCCGAACCTGCCAACTACCGTCCGATAGCCGTCACCTCCGTCATCTGTAAGGTATTTGAAAGGATGATTAACAAACAACTGGTCCATTACCTGGAAGATCACTCGTCAATATGGTTTCAGACCGAACCGGTCCACGGGTGATCTTTTAGCGTACATCACACACCTTTGGGGTGAGGCTATTGACAGGCATGGGGAATCCTTGGCCATCGGCCTCGATATGGCCAAGGCTTTTGATAGGGTTTGGCACCATTCGCTTCTCTCCAAGCTACCGGCTTTCGGTTTGCCCCCGAAACTCTGCAATTGGACTGTCGCGTTTCTGCACCAGCACCGCATCAGAGTCCTTTGTGACGGAGCGGCCTCCGAGTATTAGCGGATTAACGCCGGAGTACCTCAAGGCTCAGTCCTGTCGCCTACACTGTTCCTTCTGCATATCAATGACATTTTAGCCCTTGGCAACATTCATTGTTATAAAGACGACAGCACAGTTCATGGACACTATTTTGGACAGCCCTCTGACAAACCAGCGGATGTTGAAGGAAGACGACTTGAACTTGTCGCTCAACATGACCATATTCTGGGCCGCATTTTTCAATGGGGCTGTAAGAATCTGGTCGAGTTCAACCCCAAGAAAACACAGGTGTGCGCGTTCTCAGCCAAAATGTCTCCATTCCTTCCCTTCCCACTTTTCAGTGCACTCAAATGCCATTACAAAATAGGCTCGCTATCCTGGGCATGGATATCTGCCGAGACCTCAACCCACGCGAATACGTTGAGAGTATCACTAAAGCGGCCTAACGGAAGCTAGGTGTGTTAAACAGGGTGAGACGGTTCTTCTCGCCCGGGCATCTGTGTCTTCTTTACAAGACCCAGGTTCGCTCGTGCGTAGAGTACTGTTCTCACCTTTGCGATGGTGCCGCACAGTACCTGTTTGACGCTCTTGACCGGTTGCAGCGGCGAGCAATCCGTATTATCGATAGTCCCGAAGCCACCCAGACCCTTGAGCCTCTACAGTTGCGTAGAGATATAGCCTCCTTGGCAGTCCTCTATCGCCTTTACCATGGTGAGTGTCCTGAAGTGAAGCTCTCCCAATTGATCCCCCCCCTCTCCCTTTCTCTATAGAACAACACGTCCCTGCCTTAGTAGTCACCGCTTTAAAGTGGAAGACATACATTCTCGACTCATCGCTTCGGTAATTCCTTCCTGTGCCGAGCGGTCAAAATCTGGAACTCACTACCAGCGCACGTGTTTCCTTCCCACTTTGATCCCAGGTCCTTTAAGCGGGGCGTGAAAAAACATCTCACCAGGCCGTCATAGTGTGGGTCACCATGCTGCATTGTTCTTTTTCGCATTGAGGATGGTGACCACCACTCTTGGATTCTGCTCATGCTTTCCATCCGGCAGGGCAGAGTCATTTCGGCAGCTTAAATATAAAAAAAATAAATAAAATCAACGTACAATATATGTTATGATGATTCAATACGACCAATTAGGAATTCAAAATTAAATTAGTATAAAGGTATAAGACTCACATTATTTATTCAAAAATCAATTAAGGTTTTTTTGCCCTTATGCTCCGATAGTCTTATCCCTGAATCTGTAGCTTCCATTATAATACTCTAATGGATTTTCCCCCTTATACCTCACACCATTAGTACATTGTTGTTAGCCGAAGTTTGAGACTTATTATAACAGCTTTTAACTTAAACCGCAGATTTACATCTCGATAGCAAGGCTTAAGCATTTTCCATTAAAGCCGCAATGTTAGTACACTATTACCCTAGGTAATTGAATGGTTATGAATAAATGTTATAGTCTTAATAGAAATACTTTGGCCAGCTAATCCGTATTGAATCTATAAATGAAAATTAATCACGAAAATGTATGAACGAGTATAACTTACGATTGACTGCACCAAATTGAATAAATCTATTTTTAATGTGTTTGCTATTATCTGGACAAGTTTGGTATACAAAAAAAAAATAAAACAAAACCGGACGTGTTATATTTTTTTATGCTGCTTAGTCGTATACACTACAGCCCTTGCGGGAAGTTAACAAGGGCATACTGAAATAAGTTCTTCGGTAAATCGAAAAAAAATTCACGAAAATGAATATGGCGCTACGAAGTTCCCCGGGTCAGCTAGTTTAAAATAAAAGAGGTATTTCTTTTCGCTTGTTTTCTAAGCTCGTATTTTGATAGCTTTCTTTTGTATTTTTAAAAGAGAATAGGCGCTTACAGCCCAGTTGCACTCGGTGATTAGAAACAATCAGCGAGGGCAAGCAACGACGGCGCGGTCAGTACCTGGATGGGTGACCGCTGGTGGCAAGTTACCATGATCGTCTCCGTGATTCGGAGGTCACGTTAAGCAGTCGGTCCCGGTTGTTATCATAGGATAACAGTCGTGAAGCTTAGTTGGAGGCCTTCGGGCGGCTTAAAAACATCCAACGGTAAGATTACGTAGCCACAACGTTGTCTTGCCAGTCCCCAATCCGCACTTGGCCAGCGTGGGGACGTTATGGCCTTAACCCTCTCCTGAGAGGAGACCCGAGCCCAGCAGTGGGACATTATGGGTTGTTGATTGATTTGATTGAAAAGAGAATACCCGCACTATGGCACAAAGACAACAATTCATGGATCACACAAATTGTCTCATCTAGGGATTGAACCCGCAACACTCAGCAGAATTAAAAGCGTCGTGGTGACTGTTTAAACCACTCTGCGATCCATACCTGTTATATTTATAACACATGGGACGAAAAACCGTGCAGTTTTAGTCGGTTCGATTCCGATATCACTGCGAGCGAGACACGTGAAGTTTTCCATACAAAGAAACATGATTCTGGCGACTTCCACATATAGCTTCTACATAAATATATGACAACGCCATCCACCGAAGATACACTGAACTACGGAGTAACGTAGTGTACGAAGAAGCTACCAATCCTGCATCGCGCAATAAATGTTCTCGCGCCGATTAACATATATACAACTTCCCAACATCAACCGTTGGGCAGTGGCCCGCCAGGCATGATCACCTCGCCTGGTCGGAGGATCCTCCCTTTGTGTTGGAGGGACATGTGGCCCGTTCCTCGACAATGATTATCTGAAACTCCCACTAGATACTTATTTTAATATAAAAATCAATACCAAACGGCAGTGTACAATTTTATCAATGTTATAACATTTGCTAAATTTGTATTTACAATTAGTAGTACTGACAGCAATTGTAAAAAAATGACATTTTGTCATACCATTTCGTAAAATGTCTGCACAGTTAGCTTAGTAGTTTAACTGTTCGCCATGCTGCTTTCTACTACGCCAAGTATTGTGGGTTAAAAAAATTGTCGTTCCGTCTATCTGGGTATTCTTTTTGTCCATTTCATTTATATTTGTAAAGTCCTCCTCGACACAGCATATGTATATTCCTAATGCGGGAGTTCTCATTTAAAATAGAAAGAAAAAAGAATAAGATCTCGCTGTAGATTGTCACAGTGCGAAAGTACTATAACTGCTATAAGTATACTCTAAAGAACCGTTAAACATAAATATTGCCAAACATTACATAGCGGATTATGTCCCCTCGGGGAAATCAGGATAATTCTGTTGACCACTGAACATTAACAATATAAAGGTAACGAAAGACATAATTTTTGTAATAAGGAATAACTGTTCCTTGGCGGGACATGAAATACCACAAACAAAATGTAAAGGGTAATTTTACCTTTTTTTTGGGCGTTAGGGAAAAACAATGAGAGTAAATTTTAACGATACCGTTACGCACACCGTCACGAAAAACCGCCACCCTGAAGTTAGCTATTACCAACATTTTAGTTTTACAATGCGCGCGCACGCACGAAAAACCACCACCCTGAAGTTAGCTATAGTCAACATTTTAGTTTTACAATGCGCGCGCACGCACGAAAAACCGACACCCTGAAGTTAGCTATAGTCAACATTTTAGGTTTTACGATGCGCGCGCACACCGTCACGAAAAACCGACACCCTGAAGTTAGAAATGGTTAACATTTTAGTTATTAAAATTTTATTTTGTTACGCCAAAGAAGTTTAACTTCTAACGCGTATACATAAGTATAAACACACTTTTTTTGGTAATTTTTTAATTAAAATGATGTTACCGAAACGACTTGTTCCATTTCATTTTCTAGCTAAAATGAACCATCCAGAAAATATAATAAAAAGGTTGTAAAAGTTAATAAAAAGAAATGAAACCGATAATTAATAGATAACATGTTTTAAATATAATTTGATCTCTGTAAATGATGGCTACGAAACCGACAAAGTAACTTTGAAGTCTCGATTTTATTTTTCATCCTCTGTATTTTCATTCTTTATGTGCCAGTTTTATACATATGAATACCGTACGAATACCAAATTAGATTAGATATTGTTTGCCTTTTGAACGTATTTAATAAGCGCTCCAATAATCGGGCTCTTAGGATTTGAGGTCCTTTGTTACTTTCTTAAGGAGCATATTCTTGTTGTGAAGTGTACTTATTGAGTGTATTAACACTATGCATTTTATAATATCTGCATACTGCAAGGTTTTTTATAATAGAAATATTTCGGACATTGAATACACAACGCCATCTAGTCCAAAGCTAAGCAGCTTGTGTTAAGGGTACTAGACAACTGATATAAATACACATATGCTTTTTTTCTAAATACATACATATTATACATAGAAAACATCCAAACTCCGATACAAATACTTGCATATCATACATTATTATGGCGAAAAAATGTCTTGATATGTAGTTCCATGTATTTTTAATGAAATCAGCCTACCGTGTCAGTTACCTAAGCTGAGTTCATTTCAACTGAAGATGCAACTGAGAGCTCTTTTAGAGAGGATCGGAGTTAGTGATGTGTGAAAATATGGACTTTTTATGATGCAGTAAAGTAGTTAGAGATATTCATATACGCAGAAAAGAGCGCATCTCGCCAACAAGCTTAACAGCTTGGCGAGTATTTAATTTATTGTCATGTATAAATTTGTTTGAAAAAAAAAAATGAACATTAGCTCTGACCTGGGACCCGAGACTTCAAGCACAGCAGTCGCATACGCTGCCAATGCGCCACCGAGGCAGTTTAGCATCAAATAATAAAGATTAAACCCACATTTTGTATTTAAAACCCTCACTTTAGTATAAATAAAATACCTACGTCATATGGGCTATTTACGAGAATAACTTTCCAAAGTATTAAATTATAAGCTCATTTAAAATTTTCTCAACACAAAAACATAATCAGCCGCTTTATATTTAGAGCAGATCCTGTAGGCTCTGGAGGTAAAGACATCTCAGTACACCTGTGGGAAAATTATTAAGAGAAAAGAAGAAACAGGTGGTCTGGCTAGTTTAATATATAATGAAGAGATTAATGGTGTTAAATTTGTTGGTCGTAACTTTTTAAGCTGAGCTAAAATTACTAAGATTAAATATGTTTCTCTCAAATTACGTTATGTGTTCTTTAAAAAGTAAATAAATTTAGTTTGACAACCAAAATTTGTTAAGTCACTCTATTTATACCTCACTCACTCTTTTCATTTGCTATTCTCCGTAACGTTCAAATCGTCTAAGATTGACTAAATTTAGACATGTCACACTAAAATTAGATGCATATGTATGATTACGTGTTTTCGTCAGTCGAGTAAAAAGGTATGTTACAGTTACGTATCATTTCAGTCTTATCTGGTATCTATAGATTTCAGTGATACTAAATTCAGATTGACTTTAAAATACAATATTTTTTCTAAATCATATAATAAAGTAGGACAAAATTATGATAATCAGTACTCTTGGATTCTGCCCATGTTTTCCATCAGGTAGAATAGAGTTACTTTGGCGGGCTCATATATAAGAAAAAAACTACTCCTCTTATCAATAGGTAAAATATTTATCGAATACTGCATAATAAGGCAGTTACAAATTAATTCAAAACAACAAATCGATTATAAACTAACAAAAAAAACATAATACTCACTGCTTCACGGATAATTAATTATCAGTTTTCTTCGCTTTCTCAAATAGTAAACAAGTTGCTCCAGTACAAAGTTTTGTAAAACAAATAAAGGACCAAAGTTAGTGCAAATATAAATATTAAGAACGTAATATACGAGTATTTCGGGCTTTGTCTGATTATTTAATTTAAAAGTAATGAGACCCTATATTTCAGAGAGATCCTTCACGTTATTGTTGTTAGTTAGTTTTTTATTATTTCGTGAAAATTAGTTAATATTGATGTTAAATGTAAATACAAGTAACGCTTTAAGGTAGCCGGACTTTGCCTCTTTATTATCTTTTAATTGAGAAGTTTAAAAATTGATTTCTACATAAGGATGTTCAACGTTGTTCACAATCATCAACCGTCTGTAGTTGTCCATTGATGGACATAGGCCTTACTTTGGTTTTCGTCAGCACAAAATATTGCCGCTTTTATACTAAAACAAAGATGAGAGTCACTTCGTCGACTTGAGAGTTATATTTGCTATAAAAGAGTAGGTCGTGAATCGAAACTCGTTAAAAAAAGTATTAAAATTTACTAATAGAATACAAATTGCTATTCCAGGAAACCATTAATATGTATTCTCTTTCTTTGATCGTCTTTTTGCCCGAAGCATGAAGCGGTATATGTAGTCTCTAGTAGCGTTGAAAATAGGGATGTTATTATTTCGACAACAAGCTACTCACTCTGGAGCAAAGACACATATAATGCTTTTGGCGTTGAAAATGAGGTAAATTTCATGATATCTTGCCATTCTTTTGCCTTATTTTGTGTGTGACTACATTGTTGGCCTAGTGGCTTAAGCCCTCCAAGTGTGTTGGATTCAACCAACACTTTATGTAATCCGCAAATTATTGTTCTGAGTCCGGGTGTTCTTTTATAGAGGAACTGATACCATTTCCCTCCAACACAAAGAGAGGATCCTCCGACAAGGCGAGGTGATAATGCCTGGTGGGCAACAGCACACCGGTTGATGTTGGAATGTATAATTTATGCTAATCGATGCAAGAACTTCTATTGCGCAATTCAGGATACGCATCTTAGTTTCCTTCGTTACTACGTAGTTTTGTAAATGGCGCTGTAGAGTTTTTCAGTTTTTACGTTGTAATGGACACAAAGTGTTGTATTGTATTGTGTGTTGTGTTGTATCCATCTCATGTATCTTTATAAAGTCCTCTGCGACAAAGGATTTATATTGCTAATGCGGGAGTTGTCCTTTTTAAAACATAATTGACCTCGTTGGAACAATAACGCTGTTATGTTCCTACTACTGTCATCTCTTTTGTCTTCATGATGATTCCCAAACTTGAAGTTTATATAACATTAAGTTTGTAAGTAGTCAGTACTAGGTGGAAGGTGGGACGACATTATTGTTGCTAATTTTTGTGTTTAGAACGTCTCTTTCTCCCAAAGATTTGTTCAACAGTAGTATATAGTGCATGTATATTTGTATGTTTGGGTATGCAACTTTTTTTCGAAATCAATGAAAGTGAATTTTACAATATCTATCTGAGCTATAAACTTAATGTACTTACATATATCATCTCCTATACATACCAGTCTCTCTAAAATTAATTAAATATAAATGACGTTTTATAAATTGACTTCATGACTTCGTTACGAGCAAAATATCGTCAACATTCCTGAGTTAAAATTCATTGAGCGTTCCGCTGTCAATTACTGCCAATCATTGAGAAAAACAATTGGACTTTACTAGACCTTGTTCTATGTTGATATTATAGCAAAATAACTTAAAGGAATTGTTATAACCTGTAGTACCTTTATAAGAATATCTGCCTTTCAATTTGCCTTTAATGTTTTGCTCTAAAACAGTAAAAACTAGAAAGGACCGCCAGCATTTAAATTGTGAAGTATCTCACGCATATAGTTATGAAGGAAGAAAAGGTTTTAATAAAAAGATAAAAGTTGTTACTGTAACTTCTACGCTACGTTTTACGTGTAATTTCTACTAGCTTTAAACCGCAGCTCCGCCTACATGTATATCGGTTATATAGCTTATGGTCTTCCACAAGAATCAAAATATCTATTTTGAAGCGAAGCCATGCCAAATTGTCTTTAAAATCAGTGCAGATATTTAGTCGTGAAAGCGTGATAGATACACAGACAGAATTACTTTCGAATTAATAATATTAAATATGAATAGTTTACCATTCATTTCTATTTGTTGGCTTGTTTGTGAATAAAAATTATTTCACGCAATACAATCAAACTACTAATAAATATCATATTAAAACTTCGAACAGCAAATAAAGCGTAGCAAACAATAGCAATGAGTAAAACGATGTTGGTACTTTTGATAAAAGGTTTTTATCGTAGTTGTTAAGTACTAAATGTGAAAACTCATAATTAGTTACGCACATTACTTTAAAAGCTTTTTACGCATTATTTTACGCTATTTACTTTTGTTACGGGCAATAGGATATACAGACGAGGTTGCGGGGATCAGCTATTAAGAAAAATGCATGGAAAAATATTTGAAATATAAATACGCATAAGTGTAAGTTTTTCTTTTTTCTGCATTTTTTTGATCACTTTAAATAAACTGACCGCATTTGCCATAGAACCGATAACCGTTGGGGTAAACGAGTTCTTGAGAGAAAGCGTCTTGGCAAACGTAGTGTAGAATGTCCACTGGCCAGGTGAGGTGATGATTTGCACAAGACGGCTGGCAGAAGCTGGATGCGAGAAGCCGAGGATCAAACTAAGGCCTATGTCCAGCAGTGGACTGTGATAGGCTGATGATGATGACGAATTAAACTGGAATTCGTCCGACAGTCTCTGATAACCTTAAATTATACCGATGTTTTTTCCAAAATGTTCTGATCCTACTCGTTACATGCTAAGAGTTAATTTATATCATGACTTTCTGTACCCATCTCTTCGATTGTATGTCTGCCGGTTATTGCGGTAAAACTAGCCAACTCGCTAACTATATATAGTTCTTACATTCGCATTTAAGAAGTTTGAATTTGAAACCTAAAGGTAAATGATTATCGCCGCCCATTGACTCTTGCAAGACCAGAGGTGTCACAAGTGCATTGCCGGCCTTTGGGGATGGAGAGGGGATGGGAAGGGGGATGGTGGAAGGGTTGGGTATGGGCCTCCGGTATCCTCGCTCACTCGGTGAAACACAGTGAACTATCATTTTTGCACATACACAACAGCTGACAGAAATAATTTAGACTACTTTTTTAATAATAACTTAGCCCTGAGGCGTTACCTGTGGTTTTTGTTGTAAAAGTACAACGCACTCTCTAATGTTGAGTAGGAAAACCACTCCTAGAGTGCCAACGTATTTATGTTTTTTAGGCATCGTATTATGTCCATGGGTAGTGTTTATCACTTGACATAAATAGGCCTGCCTGCTCTTTACTACGTTTAAGATTGTGATAAAATTTATACAGCCTGTTCCAGTATTGCAAATCTATAAACAACTTATTCTAGATTTAAATTCACTTGTACTTTTTTTAAATTTATTTATCTTTATTGTGCACACTTAACAGATAGAAAAAAAAGAGTTACAACATACAAATGTGACAATTGGCGGTCTTATCGCTCATGGCGATCTATTACAGACTACTTCCTACGGATAATTTGGTGACATTAATTAGGGTACCAGAAGTAGGGTGCACAAATCTCAAATCTATTTAAATGTAAATAATTACTAAAATATAAACCAAATTCAAAATATTAAACATTCATATATAAATACACATCTACTCATACTACATATATAAACATACATATACATAAATACATACACAGACTTAATATATATACCATAAACAAGGTATTATAATTATAACCAAAGATAATAATCCTTCCCTAATCTATTCCACTATTAAATTATTATTTATTTTTACACCTGACCGGTTTCAATGTATTGTGACAAATTCCATCAAGTACCGACAATCGAGAGTATAAATTATAATACTTATCGATAAATCATTTATTAGAATCGGTTCAGTAACACTACTGTCTACACAGACGTTCCTGTGGAACAAACAAACATACATAAACTGTCAAAGCTACTATCCTTTCTTTAGTCTTCGCCGTAGTTGGGTAAAATGAAGAAAAGTCACTAATAATAAAGAGTACTTAGTATATAGATCGATACTTTTTTTGGATTTTTTTTCGAAAATGGGTCCTTGCTAGAGAAACCTTGCATGCCAAATTTCATGAAAACCGTTGGAGTCGTGATCAAGATGATATTCTCCTAGCCGATTTCGGCCACGGCGGCCAGTCTTAACAAAGACCAGCCAACTACGCAGGTTATATTATAGTGCACAAGTGTGTGCGCAAACACAGGTGCACTCTCTTTTCCCTCTCTGTCATAATCCGATGGGACGGTTAACCAACACGACCGGGGAGAGATAAGGCCCAGGACCGACAGCTTTACATGCTCTTCGAGGCACGGAGGTTCAAACCCCAACTTCCAAACTCTAAGCTGTTATTAAGTATTTCTGTAATCAGAAAAAACACAATCTCACTTTTGGCCCGACCCGGTTTTCGAACTCAAGACCTCTCGATTGACAGTCGCATACGTCAACCGCTAGACCGATGAGGCAGTAACCAAGATACAGATTATGTATATACTTCGCTCGCGCAGAAGGCTTCACAAAATTTCTTTCTTAGTGCACAGTTATATAAATAATCTACATGCTAAAATTTCAGGATTCTAGATTCAGCGGTTTGGGCTGTGTGTCCTTCTTCTTTTATATACATAGATATATAGATATATAAATATAGAATCTGTGAATATATGTATGTATATATATATATATACAAGAATTGCTCGTTTAAAGGTACTATATAGAGATACTCTTCAAACATATCTGTGTACCTAATTGTTATTAAATACAACGATGACATAAAAATAACGAGTTATATCGAATGACGCGATTATTTGTTTTAAGCAATACATAAGATAACTATCTAGTGTTAGATAACGAAAACAAAAAATATTTGTTAATATTATTGTAATAATTTAATCTACAACTGGTTTTTTTTATGATATAGATAGCAAACGAGCAGACGTATCGCCTGGTGGTAAGTGATTACCGTCGCCCAGGGACACCCGCAACATCGTAGTGCGTGTGCGTTGCCGGCCTTTTAAGTAGGAGTACGCTCTTTTCTTGAAGGTTTGAAGGTCGTATTGGTCCGGGCATACCGCAGGCGACAGTTCATTCCACAGTTTTGTTGAGTGAGGCAGAAAATTCCTTGAAAAGCGCACAGTTGTGGACTGCGAACCATCTATGAATGATTTTTCTGTTGCGAAGGACGGAAAGAGGTGGTAGGAATCACCCCGAATCAAGAAGGAAGAACAACCCCGATTCC
Source organism: Hyphantria cunea (assembly GCA_003709505.1). Lineage (NCBI taxonomy): Eukaryota > Metazoa > Arthropoda > Insecta > Lepidoptera > Erebidae > Hyphantria > Hyphantria cunea. Next base: position 920,370 of record PKRV01000781.1, read on the forward strand.
TCGGAGCACTTCCCATGGCAAATGCGGTAGAAGATGCATAGTGACGCCACATCTCTATGCAGCGCCAATGAATCTAGCCGAGTTAAATGTTCCTGGCAATCGACGACTCGAGTCGCTCTCCGTTGAATACGATCCAAGTGGAGGAGTTGGTATTGGGGTGCCCGCGCCCAAAGATAGGGACAGTATTCCATGTGAAGCCGGACCTGCACCTTGTATAGCAATAAAGCAAATGGCGGTGGGCTGGAGTGAAATACTGTCTCGATCTGTTGAGCACACCGAGCTTCTTCGAGGCCAATTTGGCCTTTCCCTCCAAATGGTCACGAAACTGGACTCGATATGACGACACCAAATATTCCAGTATTGGCTGAGGCAGATAGGGACGTATCTTCAATACGAGGACATACGACCCACGGCAGTTTTTTAGCAGTGAGCGCGCAAACTTGTGTCTTTGTAGGGTTAAATTGGACCAAATTAAGTCCACCCCAGTCTGAGATCTTTTTCAAGGAGTTTTCAACTTCAGACACAAGTTTGTTTCGACTCTCAATGACGTTTTCCCGAGAAATATTGGCGCGGCCGGTGTAAAGGGCATCGCCGGTGCTGTCATTCGCATAACTATGAATGCCGCTAATATGCAGCATTTGATCATGTCAATGAACTTGACATCAAGTGGCCTGCCTGCTCTTTTTTGTTATAGGCCCTTTATCACAATAAGAAATTAGGCGTTGTTAACTTCTATGAAAACTCAATTCTTTGTCGTGTCATACTCTATTATCTTTTATCTACACCCATGCTATAAATCCTCTATAAAAGTTTCTGAAACAGCTAGCTTATTGCCAACATGAAAACATCTTGTGTCATAGTAACCATAAAATCATCCAAACGAGTGTTATACTAAATTTCATTATGCGACTCCTTTTTCAAAAAAAGAACATTGTCAGGCACGCACCTTCATAACCACAGCGTCATATTTAAAAAAAGAACTTCGACTTCACATCGTATCCCGCTATTTTCGTTCGATATTAGTTCTTTCAACACTGTACACCACCCTATGGTTTCGAACTTCTTATAGAGGATTCATATCGTGGGTGTAAACAAAGTCTTGTATGCAACTGTTGTTTATACAACAATTGCATACCTACAAGACTTTTTTATCTTACCCTTACCTTTATTATTATTATTTTATTATTACCTTACCCTTATTATTAAGGCGTATTCAAAGATTCATTCATTCTATTATCACAACAGTTGCATAAATGTTTTATATGTCAGCTCACGATACTTTCTCCCACTCTCCGAACCGAAACTCTCTTTCCTAATAACACAAAACCTGTCCATTTTACCTAAATACTTAGAAACACGCCAAAACCATTTGGCTTAATGTACTAGTAATTGATTGATTTTACAACATAAAAGATAAGCTTACACCAAAATTAGTACAGCACATTCATTTCCTACATTAGGTTGTTATAGTAGTACCCGTATAGTGTTCCAGTTTTATTCTAGGAGGACTCCTACACATCATGGATAGTGGATAGAAATGATGCCGCTGACAGAGGCCGCAGGGTATCATTTCAGTTTCAAATAACTCTCTGGGCATTCGGGCATCATGGCGTATAGGAGACCTAAAGTGATAAACGTGTATCTTGCTACAATGAATTTAAGTAAATATAAACTGTAAACATTGACAAAGAAACCAACAATAAATAGTCAACTCTTTACCATATGTATTTATACCTACTAATTGTTTAATTAATATAAGCCTTTTTGCAGACAAGTAATTATGCCATCCCATTATGACGCTACTGTGAATTTTCAATTTGATATATTGACACCGTTTTTAGATAATAAAACTCATGAAGTCCTATATTAACTTCCACTATTGACATGAACTGTCTAAATACTAAATAAGAAAGTTTTCGAACTGCCTCGTTGGACTAGCAGTTAGCGTGTGCGACTGCCACTCAACAGATTTCAGTTTCTATTCTCATGTCGGGTCTAAAGTGTTGTTGAGCTTTTCAAACAATTTGTTTTTTAAAATAACCCATATTATGGTAGTTTGGCGATTGCACACTTAGCCGTTAGTTCCGACTATCATAAACATTTGTGGCGTTTTGGGAAGTTAGTGCCTTCAAATATACTGACAACTTTTTTTTTACGTGTGGAATCCCCCTCGGGCCTTCACCACACCGGGGTTTACGGTGGGGCGGTGTGACGGAATCGAACCGACTAAAACCACACGGTGTGCCACTCTGCGCCTGAGATGGGAGGTATCCGGGAACTGCTTTCTTACGCCATTACGCCTTAAAAAAGTTTGGCTTTCATCATACTTGATGAAACATAACTGGAAAACTTAATGACTAGTCGATGACAACCAACAAAATAAATGCAAACAATTTCATTATTTTATTATTTTATTCATTATTTTATCTCTAAAATGTTAAAAAATATTATAATCCTAAAACTGATCACAGCATCATATTTGAGAACTGATGTTACTTGTTTTGACTAATTGTAGTTTCTTTTATTGCCTCTTTTTTTAGTTACTGAGTGTTTTTTTACGATGTTGATATTAATTCTGACAATTGAACTATACTACAATACCATTTAACTTTTATTTCTAATATATTCATTGAAAACCAAACAATTTAGATCCTGTTTAATTCATTTCAGATTGATTCGCGATGAAGAATGCAACATTCTTCAGAACTTGTCCAGAGAGGAGTTTCGAGAGTTCCGTACGCTGGTCATCGACATGGTTCTCGCTACTGACATGTCGTTTCACTTCCAGCAGCTAAAGAATATGAGATCTCTGCTAACACTTGCTGAACCCACCGTAGACAAATCTAAGGCAGCATCTCTGATACTGCATTGTTGTGATATCTCCCATCCAGCTAAGGTGAGCTGTAGTTATTCTAGAAAACATTGTTTAAAGTGAGTCCATAACGGACTCACTTTAAACAATGTTTGTTTCGAATAGATGGAAAGATTGATTAAATATATTATTTGGACTAGGCCTTTCATTGTTCGGCACCAGTCGGGGTTTGCGGATGCCTTTTTAGTTCCCGTGATCCCTGGCGTAGGTGAGAGACGGAAAACCGGGGGGTTTTAGTCAGTAAAATTCTGACAGCCCTTTCGCCCTCTCGCCAGAGCGGAGGACATCCATGAGGATTTCATCCCGTTAAAAAAAAGGCCTGACATTGTTTTTATTTGATATCGGTATAAGAAAACTTGCCTTAACTAACACTTACAAAAAATATAATTGAAATTCTCAATTTCTTTTAGATTTACTTAATGTACTGAAGCTAGTTCACCGATAGGTGCACGTGAATAACCATTTTTAATAATCCCACTTTGGAAAGACATGGGAAATTGCCGGAACTAGTGTGAATCCATTAAATTTAATCACCTTTTAATTAAATCCATTTCAGAGATGGGACCTACATCACAGGTGGACGATGAGTCTCCTAGACGAGTTCTTCCTGCAGGGTGATAAGGAACGAGATTTAGGCCTTCCCTTCAGCCCATTGTGTGACAGAAACAATACCTTGGTAGCAGAGTCTCAAATTGGTTTCATCGAGTTTATCGTTGAACCTAGCATGGGAGTGTGCGCTGATATGCTAGAGTGCATATTAGGACCTATGCATTCTAGCAGCAATAAGACTACTAATAATTCAGCCAAACCTATCAATGAAGAGAATACGGGTAAGGCAATCAACAATTTATTCAATGTACTAATAAAACACTGTGTAAACAAAAGATCGCTTTATATAAATACTAAGCAGTACATAATAATTTCATGTACTTTCAAATCGGTTAGATGGTTTTAACTATAAATACAATTTGTTAGTTATTATGTCATACGTGAAGATTGAATTAGTAAAGAAAAAAAAACAGCTAACATAGGTCCTGAACTTGAGTAAAATGAATTACAAAACATTATTTCAGGTAACGAGAACAATGTCAAGTTCAAAATCCGAAAGCCTTGGGTGACTTGCCTTAGTGACAATAAAAAGATTTGGAAAGAGCAGGCTGCTAAAGGTTTGTATATTATGTTCTACATCATCTATCAAATAATATGAGAAGTTCCAGTTAGTATATTGCTAGTGGCAAACGACTACTTATATCATTACTATATATACTTATATTATATCATTTTAAAGACAACAAAAGTTTTATGTTTTTTTTTAGTTAGAGGGATGATAATATATTAAGAATAAAATTTTCAGATGCTGAGGCTCGAGCTAAACAGGAGGAGGAGAGCGCCAACGTTCCAACCCCTACAGAAGAATAATATTTAGCCACATTTGTAAATAGCGTTAGATCTAGGTGTTGCAACATGTTCTATTCATTGTTGAAAAAAAGCTAAAGCATACTCAAGTTATTAGTAAGTGTGCCAGCTTCATATATGTTGCTAATTTATTAAGATGTGTGTAACGCACAAATATATGACATGTAAGCACAATGCAAAAAATCTGGATGTATAAAGTTTCTCTATGTGGAAGACAACATAGTGAGCTAATTCGAAACGGCAGCAGACCGTGTTCCGGTGCGCCAGTAGTGTAAAAGATTTACCTATTATTGATCGCTGCTAAGATTTAACCTAGCCTAAAATTAAGTATTATAGCTTTGAATATTTCTCATGTTACCAAAAGTCTATTGCGAGTAAAATTTCAGAACTGGAGCCAGTACTACTCCCTGTAGAACTCCTATAATCTGTGACTCGCAGTATATAATTTGGTTTTATGTTTGAGAATATATCGATGGATTACACTATTTTCTACTCGTAAATGAAATAAATTATTGTGTAAAACTGTACTGAACTCATTTCAAATATAGTCCTTAAGCTAAATATATCTGTAAGTAACTATCAAATGCTGGTGACGGAGCAAACATTTTGTTATAAACCTTATCATATACACATGTGCACTTCTCTCCAATCAAACACTTAACTATAACTTATATCTATGTAGCTTAATATTAGTGTTAAATTTAACCGATATGATGAATACGCTTATTAATTTTAATGTTTCCGATTAAATTGGAGTCTTGATATTCTTGACCAAATGTTATTTAATATGAAATTATTTTCTAAATGGTAAACGTCATCTCAAATTCTAGTGAATATGTAGGTAGTACACTAGTACCTATACTTCAATATACAACGTAAGATTTTGGTCTCTGTTATACAACGTAGCTAATAATAATGTAGTACATCTCATATGTTTATCTCAATATTTAAAGCTCGTGCTCAAATCACATAGAGTCGATCAGCTTTCTGTAAAACCAATTATCTATTAGATTTCTTAGACTGAACGGCAAGGGCGTCACAGCCTGGGGACAAACAGGAAATACTTAGATAGGTATTAGAAATCAACATAAACTGCGTTTTGAAGGAACCAAAGTAAATGTACCGTCCTTCAAGTAGAATATCTATTAATGAAGGATAAAACAAATTGAATTTATTATTGTGGAAAATATTAAAAGTTTTTAGGCCAAGTGTTTACTCACGGATGCCAAATATTCATCCTAAATCTGTACTGAACCGTTAATAATATTTTTATTATATCCACTCAAGGATGTGTCAATCCAGTAATGTTTTGGAAGTTTATCTCAGGCCTAGTTTTCCTGGTAGGTACGTGGGACCATTCTCATTGTATATCAAATCAAATAAAACCATAATCATGATAAATTAGGTCCCTATTTGATTTTGGGGATGGTAAGGATATATTATAATCCAACTGGTGACGCTTATTGTAGACAAATTTAACAATAGATTTTTTTATAATATATATTTATCATCTATTTTAATCAATAGAAATTTATGTAATTCTGTATGAAGTGCATTTACACTAAATGCAAATTATACAGAATTTCATAATAGTTATAATAATAATAGTAAATAAACTATTAATAGTTTATAGGTACTTAAACTATAAGATTAATCGACATAGGAAAATACATAATTTGAAATGTAGTCTAGTGATGCCATTCAGATTGGGGATATAGCTTTATAAATTGTAGATTCTAGCATTACTGAGCCTTATGTACAATTATTAATTGTTGTTCTTGTATTATAGCTTCAGTCAATGCGAAGACCTCCATCGACAACATAATCTTTCTCAGCGAACAATTTACTAGAAACTTTTATACAATATACATAATGCTTTTAGGTGTGACATTACAACATTCCGAATGTGTTAAGTTTTGGGTGTTATTTAGCTTATCAAAGATCTGCAACATTTAGGGTTGTAAAAAATAAATACCGTCAACGTTGTAGTATAATTTTACACAATATTCTGCTTTATGTATGTAAATGTCACCAATTTAATATTTCTACTCCACTTTACATGCAAATATTATAAAAATAATTTAGACGTATTACATTTATATCCTTTTTGTAAAAAATTACTTCTAAACTAATGTTTTCATCACATTTTCCTGTGGAAATTATCGGGAGAAATCTTTTTAAATAGAATTCGCATGGTTTTTGCTACCATAAAAATATACATTCGTATATTTTCTATAATCACAATAATTTATTGTAAACCACACAATGGTCTTTGTAACAAAGTGCATTTTCTCTGTAACAAAATGAAATTTATAACTCATTGGTATGTTTTTTTGTCAACTTAATGTTCTTTTCAATATGTGTATATAGATATAAACACCTTTTAGTTATGTGTAAATTATATATGTAAAATTAAATAAAGATTTTCGTAGAAAACATATTTCTTTTATTATATTGGTGGGCACGCACCAAAAGGGTAAGACGGGACCATATTACCAAGACTCGCTGTCCGTCTGCCTGTCCGTCCGTTTGTCACTAGGCTGTATCTCATGAACCGTGATTAACTATCACGGTTCATGAGATACAGCCTAGTGACAAACATAGTAAAATTTTCATAATTCACGCATTTCTGTTGCCACGATAACAATCTATTTTAAAAAACAGTATAAAATAAATATTTAAGGGGTCTCCCAAACAACAAACGTGATCGATAACGCCAATAGAAAGACGCTTGAAATATATAGATAATTGTAAGTAGCCATTCCTGCGCGTTTTTGTCTCGCACTTGGCAGATAATTCAATATTAAGGCCTCGTTACTTTAAATTTTTACCTTTGCGTTCTTTCAAAATTCAACACGAAATGCTCTAGGGGCGTGATGCTTCATCTCAACTCCAACGTCTTCATTATAATAGCTCCTTGAGATCAAGGTCTTTAGGTGTCAAGTTTCAATCTCCACATGAGTCCGGGTATTCTTCGTACCTGTTTCAGGTATGTGCTCTCTATGTAGTCTTTGCACCATCGCTTATTATCGTAATCACCTTTTTGAAAACCATCCGTATCACCTTTTTGTACCACCAGCAAAATCTATTTCCACCTCTGATTCACATTATCTTACACACTATCACATTATCACATTATTCTTTTATTACATGAGTAACACTGATTGACACAACTTCACTTCCAGTCGTTCGACTTTGGATCGCTGCTATTCTTTGCACTTATTCATTAGCAGTAATATACGATCAGATATATTGTCTTCAACTATTTAAGCCGAATTTATCGTTAACTTGTCTAAAAATTACTTCAAACATCATGGAATATACTGAAATATTCAAATCTTTTTCTAGAAGACAGCGACTCTAAAAATTAGTGAAACAGTTGGCTTTTTGTTTTCAGATATTTATGATAACTATATAGACCTAAACCAAACAGGTGATCTCGCGGGACTGCTTCGGTCCTTACTATTAATTCGTACTCAAATCTTTAATACTTATTTTTCACCCAATAAATACATAAATAACACACTCATAAAAAGATATAAAGTTCTTAAGTCTTATATCTTTATCAATATTAGTAATAAAAAATGGTTTATTATTCAATTGCAGCATGCAATTATAAGCCGTATCGCATAATATCAATAACGTTTATTGCCTTATCTGTACACAAAATGTTCCTCTCTAACAAGATTGAGGATATCGTTGTCAGTTAATAAAGAGCACGCTTGTGTATATTCGGTTTCATTCCGTCTGTTTAATTACTAATGTGCGTTCTATCGTACATGTGTTCGTCAAGTTACAACTCCTAAAAATATCCAAACAGAATAGTTGTAAATATTTGTTGCGCATAATTATCTAGACAAGATGTGAATGTCGTTTTAAAGTATTTATTTTTTTACTTTTTAGCGATATCTCATTGTTCAATCAAAATGATTTCAACAAGTGTGTTCAGGTTAAATGTTTTGCTCTTATTGAACTTGTGGGTAGTGAGCGGCGATGTATCTGTTAAAGATGAACAGCATCTGTTAGAAATGACCCAAAATTTGAACCTGGCCCGTCAGGATCGGATACAAGATGTTTGTGAACGTTATCCACCAAAGGTAGGATTGGACGAGTTACCTCAGAATGAACTGGACCACATTATAGTAGACGACGAACGTAAACTTCTTTATTGCTATGTGCCTAAGGTAAGTCTAAATCTGCGTTAAATTCGTTTAGACCATCTTGTATGTACTCGATATAACTGCATTTTAGAAATGTATGAATATCAATAATACTGCAGCAACAACAATGGGGCGCTTATATCGAGATTAGGTTTTGCTTTTATTTATTGTGAAATCAAACTGTTGATTCGTATGACTAACAATGAAATTTCATATAAATGCCTTGCAAAAGCATATTTTCTTGTTAAGATTTCGAAGGACCTTTACTAAATATTATGAAAAAAATACGAAAATTATACTGATACTGTGTGTTTGAAGTGAGTGAAGTATCATCTTACGAAAAGGTTATTAATTATTTTAAAAATCGTCAACAAAATCAACTTATAGTGGTCACAGTTTTACCCTAATAATATTTTTGGTCAATTTCACATGCGTTAATTTTTTAAAGAAGTTGAAACTCCTTATATTTAAACAATATATGTAACTTAAAAATAGAGTTTATATGCCTAAAATATATTTTTTTAAAACATGAACTACAATTTCTTTTTACAAATAACCAAACAACGAATTCACTACTATGATTTAGGTAGCATGCACAAACTGGAAAAGGCTTTTGATGATCTTGGCTGGAAAATGGAATGGTACAGATATATTAGCGTTGCCAGGCCATTTAGCCCAAGCTCCTGGAGTGTTCCGAGAGTTAAGCAACGTGACCAGAGAAGAAAGAGATTATATGCTAGAGAATTATGACAAGATGATCATAGTCAGAAATCCATTTGAAAGATTGCTGTCAGCATATAGAAACAAGTTCGAGGGGACTACAGCTAGCGCCAAATATTTCCAGGTAAGGTTTCAGTTCAGTTCAAGTAAGTTATATTTCTGTATTAACAATTCTAGGTGAATTTCTGAAACCTTCGATCAATCAATCAACAACCCATTATGTCCCTCTGCTGGACCCTAGAGGAGACCCTAGCCGACCGAGGATTGTTAATAGAGAAACCTATACTCTCGTGTGGTGTATATGAATAGCTTTTAACCCCCGACCCAAAAAAAGGGGTGTTATAAGTTTGACGTCTATCTCTCCTTGAAACGGATGGACCGAATGCGGTTTTTTTTCATTTGAACCACCTCAAGGCAACTTTCTTGAGGTGGTTCTTAGCTGTATTTCGTTAATATCGGTCCAGCAATGTAAGAGTTTCAGCTCTTTTCAAAAATTATGTAAGGCATTTTTGGCGTATAGTTACTCGACTAAGAGATTGCTTAGATGTTTTTTAAAGTTTTAAAATAATTTTACCTCTTGAATCCATAGATATTATCCTCTCAAACCCAAGAATGAACGAAGCTAAGGTAAATAGTAAATTGCCTTGAATTAAGATTAATTTCCTTTGAGAGCCTTTGTATTGTTTTATTTACTTTTGATTAGACGGAGAAGTAAATTAAATTTCAATTTTAAACTACTTATTTGTGGAAAAAATAGAGTTGTATTGAAAATTAATGGGTTTTTTTATGTAATAAGGGGCAAACGAGCAGACTAGCCTGATTGTAAGCGATTACCGCCGCCCATGGACACCCGCAACACCAGAGGCGTCACAAGCTCTCAGGGGATACGGGGGGGGAGGGATAGTTAGGGTATAGGCCTCCGGTATCCTCACTCACTCGGTGAAACATATCGCAAGCGCTGTTTCACACCGGTTTTCTGTGGTATCAATGCGGTCGAACTGGCCCATACATGCCAAAGTGTTGCTCTCCCTTTTTAAAGCTGTATTTCAAGGAAGTTTTATTTAAAGTAATATAATTCCAAGACGAACACTGCATTACTTAATTAATTTACATGATAAGTTTATTTTTGATTCCGGATATAACAACAATATAGACTATTACAAGATAGCAGTAATAGCTCCACTTTTACTTTTATCAAAAACATGTATCTATTTGAAACTAGCTTGTTTTACAATCATTACACTCCCACTTATCTGATTTTAATCAATACGCTAGTGGTTTAATTATCAACATTATGATTTTCTATTATATGGATACCTTAAAGTTAAGAAGTTAAGTTCTACGTGACATCGTGTTGAAAAACATTTACATTAAAAATCTATGTATATAAAATAAAGTCGTGTTAGTTACATTATTTATAACTCAAGAATGGCTTAACCGACTTATTGAAAATGTTTGGGGAGATAGCTTAGATCCAGGAGACAGACATATTTTTACAGGAGTAAATATTTTTATTATTGTTATTAGTGGGCAGTCAGCCAAAATAGTCGTAAAGTTTTTTTCTCTGCTAAATTAATTCATTTTTATTTGATTTTGAGAATATTCGTGGACTGTAATGTCACAAACTATCGGCTAAACCATACAGCTGCCGGATTCTAGAACATTCCAACAATAAATTTCCTAAAACCAAAGATTTTAAAACTCGAAACATTGCTGCAAATCAAATAACACGTGTGCAAGCTATCAAAGACATTACCATCATGTTCAACAAGAGAATGGAAGAGTTTGAAGCCCAGCTCACCAAAACATCCAGCCCGTCTGCAAGTGTGACTAGTCCATCTACTGAATTTGCAACATTTAGAAATTTCGTCACACACGCCCTACAACCGTTGCAAATCAATGACGTCAAATTTTGATAAAATGACCAAAGACGCTACACTGAAACTTCTTAATTCTGCCCCGACTCCTGACTGTACTCCATTTTTTTCAGTCAATTTTCTGCTTGTGATGTTAATAGGAGTACATTATTCATAACTTCGAACTCCTAATAATTGACGAAACACTTCCTGTTATCGGCCGTATCCTCAATTATTCCATCTCCTATAGTGTATTTCCAAAGGCTTGGAAGGATGCTGAAATTATACCCATTCCTAAAAAGGAGACTCCCGGGTCCTTTTCCGATTACCGCCCTATATCTGTTCTTCCTTTTCTCTCCAAGGTCATCGAACGTCTCATCTATACTCAGCTTTCCAATTTTCTGTCCACCAACCTACTACTGAAACCTTTCCAGTCTGGCTTTCAATCCGGTCACAGCACCACCACACCCTTGTACATGTCGAGCTGAGAGTTTTAACACTTCTTAAATTCAGTAACGCTTTCATTACTGCTGATTTCGACGTTCTGCTGGGTATACTACGCTCTCTTAACATATCTCCAAACGTGAATGACTGATTTCACAACTACCTTTGTGGTCGCCGGCAGCGTATAACTATTGAAAACACCGTGTCTTCATGGTGTACTACAGTCGGTGTACCGCAAGGTGGCATGCTCTCTCCCTTACTTTTTTCCGTTTTTATAAACACCATCACGAACGATCTATCTTCTTCCTACCACCTATACGCGAATGATCTTCAAATTTTTACCAAGGCATCACTGATTAATCTGACTGACACTGTTAACACCACTGATGATGACCTGGATAAAATAAGTAAGTGGAGTAACACTTATGGCCTGAAAATCAATCCATCCAAGACTCAGGTAACTGTCATTGGAAGCTCTCGAATGATTTCCAAAATTGATTGGACGAAACTACCTCGAATCACTTGCAGTAGCACACCGATACCGTACAGTGATAAGGTGAGGAACTTAAGGATTTACATCGATAGTTCCTTATCCTGGGGTACTCAGCTACAAGAACTGAGTCGCAAAATGTTTGCAGCTACAGGGTCTATGCGCAGATTACGAAATGTTCTGCCTCTTTCTTTTTCCCATCTTTGATTATGCTTGCGCCAGCTATCTAGATCTCACTGAAGACCAATTGAACAAGCTAGAGAGACTCCAAAATCTCTGTATAAGATTTATATTTGGGATCGTAAACAGCTTAAGTGATTACCCTTTCCCTTCTCTCTAGATTGATTCTAAATCTTTTTCAATCCTCTTACACCACGTTACCTTAAATCCCGGTTCGCCTTTCTGCATTACACACTCTCCGAATTGTTGAGATCGTCGGAGAACCTAAAATTGAGAATGCTTGGGCATACCACCATATTTCTCGACCATTCACTGTTCAAGCAGTACGGTTGTGGAACGCCCTACCAGTAACAATAAGACGTGCGCAGACATTAGCTGCGTTCAAGAAACTGGTGAAGGCATATTATTGGGAAACCTCAAAGACTTGGAACCAACCTTGAACTGAATTGGGTCAAATTTCACATTTCGCAAATTCCACTGGAATCTTTATAGAATATTTATTGATTAATATTTCTATGTATTTATTCATTCATCCACACTAAGTGTTACTATTACTTTATAAATATGTATATATATATATATATATATATATATATATATATAGCCGTGGAAAATATAGGGTAGTGCCTGGTGTATTAGAAGATGATAGAAAAAAGAAGTATATATATAATATATACTTCTTTTTCCTATCATCTTCTAATACACCAGGCACTACCCTATATTTTCCACGTCTTACTTTCCATCCCATGGTTGTCTGTAAGAGATTACCTTCGGGCGATAAGGCCGCCAATTGCACCCTTTACCCTTGAGTTACCATTGTAAATAATTTGGTGTACAATAAAGCGATTTTTATTATTATTTTTTTTACTTTGCACCGCGGAGTTTACCGCGGATGTTATTGTACCGCGGGTAACACCGCGGGGCTCAGCTTGTATGAAATAAATGGTAAATGGAACCATTGGGGAGTATTCCCTTTGAAATAAAAGTCAATTTTCCAAATCAATTCATAAATAAAGGTTTTAAAAAAAACAAACAACGCTTACTTTATTTAAGTTAGTCCTGTGCCTTTAAAAGTAGCCGATTTTAATTTGTCTGGACAATATTGATGAAATTATTAAATTCACTAATCTTTTGTGTATTAAAATAGAACAGATCATATGATGTAACATGCCACCATCTGAGAGGAATCGTTTCAAAAAATTTGTGTCTGTCCGCATCTGTTCCACATCCACAACGTACCTACGATTTCTTTTTTTTATTACCAAACTGTACAAATTAAAATGCAGGGTCTAACTAGTCAACTTTAAACATCTTCATACAGACAAAGTTCACAAATAGTGGAGTCATTTGGACTTTTAGACGAATTCACTGTTAGTAATTTTGAACTGAAGCCCTAAACCTTGTGAAGGTAGGTATATAAGGGACCTTTTTTTTACGTGTGGAAACCCCCTCGGGCCTTCACCCCATCGGGGTTTGCGGCGGGCGATCTCGGAATCGAACCGACTAAAACCACACGGTGTGCCACTCTGCGCCTGAGACGGGAGGGATCCGGGAACCGCTTTTTTACGCCCTCCGAATCAGGTAAATAAGGGATCTAATTTAAGGGGCAATCCTACTAATATTATAAATGTGAAAGTTTGTGAGGATTTTTGTTACTCTTTCACGCAAAAATTACTGAACGGATATGCATGAAACTTTACAGTAATATAGCTTATATATCAGAATAACAAATAGGCTACTCTTTGCCGCGATAACCGACATATACTCAACATTGAATAAAATATCTATAAATCTATAGAGGAATTAACGCGGCCTCGTGATAATATTACTTTTTATCTGACTTTTCGACCTTGCTGTACTGTCGGTAGGCACAGGTTAACAGGTTCATAAATTATATTATATTTAGACCCCTCGTGATGCAAGTCTCTAAAAGTTGGTTTAAATTCTTCTGATCAAAACTAGATGTTTAAAAAGGTCGTTATTCGACTGCCAGTAATCTCTTGATTCATTGTTTCAATTTGTTTCATAAACGATTTTAAAAATTTCAACTTCAATTTGAAATTTGAAAAAAAAAATTGAAATTTGATTTAAATTGTTTACTTTTTTCAGGAACGTGCAGGGAAACTTATAATCAAAGCATTCCGTGAAAATGCAACCGAGGAATCGCTGAAAAACGGAGACGATGTGACATTCAAAGAGTTTGCTATGTTCGTTCTGAATAAGTCTGAGAACCTCAGTAATATGGTGAATAATGAGCATTGGACGCCCATCACGAAACTGTGTCATCCTTGTCTTATTAACTACACTTTAGTTGGTAAGTCTAATTTTTTACCCTATACTCAACACATGCTCATTAAAAATAGGTTTTTTTTTAATATGCAGCAAAAAAATATCTGATCTCAAATCGCGTCTAAGTATTATAAATGTTGGAGTTTAGATGGATGAATAATTATTTTTCAAAAATCATTTATTAAAATAATTATATTTTATTTTTACTGCCTCGGTGGCGTAGTTCAAACGTATGCGACTGCTGTGATTGAGGTCGCGAGATCGATTCCCGCGTCGGACCAAATGTGTGTATAACCTGTAAATATTTGTTTCGAAGAGTAGGTGTTTTCTATGTATAATAGATAGATAGATAATACTTTATTTGTACCCCCAAGGTTTACACATATAGAATCCAAAAATTAACAAAAAAAAGAAAAAATGAAAATGTGATGTACAAAGGGCGGCCTTATTACTCATTGCAATTTCTTCCAGGCAACCTTTGGATGGACAGGTTTTATTCAAAGCTGTTGCAGGGTATTTAAATATAAGGAAACAAAATGTTTTTACGTGTGTAACAAAAATGTTACAAATTTAAAAATCGCCTATGTTCTCTTGTGTGTATGTTGTGGGTAACATTTTGTTGTAACCACTTGACTGAACATTAAGATCTCGTGATTCCCGGATAATGTTGAAGGTGGCAAACTTACAAGTCATTACGGGATATTGGACGCCTGACAAAGAAACATACCGATTCAGTATTCTACTGATTGGTTAGGTACGTAATATATGGGCTTCTTAACGTCGGCTTATTACGAACATTTTTTTCTGTTCCAGGTAAATATGAAACACTACATGACGATGCTCAGCTGGCCTTGAAGACGATCAACGTGACGCACCTTCAACTGCCACACCTGACTCGAACGTCGGGAACTGCAGAAAAGCTTCATAGCTACTTCTCGCAGCTAGACCTACCACTCATAAGAGAGCTTTATAAATTGTTTGAAGATGACTATAGAATGTTTGATTATAATTTAAACAATATCGTTGGATTTGATTTAGGGTAGATAACAATAGGTACTATGTATTACCGAAATATCATACCTATATCCTTGAAGAGCGACATAGTAATAATATATTAATAAAATCTCTGAAATAATATTACATTTTTTTATCAAATAAATAATGATAATAGAACATTATTTAATCAATTATACCTACTGGCATTGTATTGGTCTTTTACTTTATGTATGTACCTATAGGTTTTCCTTATTGTAGGTACCTATATGTTTATTCATTCAATTTTAGGCGTTTTCGCATTTACGATGACCTCAGTTACAGAAAGTTAAATAGGACAAAAATAGTTACTAGGTTTTTCCCGCTACTCCTCCCGCTTGTTTGTCGATAAAGTAAAGAGTAACCTACGTCCTTCCTCGAGAATCAAAGTATCTCGATGCCAAATTTCATTAACATCGTTACAGCGGTTTGGCCGTGAAAGCGTGACAGACAGACAGTTACTTTCGCATTTATAACTATTGATGGATCGATTATGTATTATTTTTTTTTATTTTTTTT
>PKRV01000785.1:0-241800 GCA_003709505.1 Hyphantria cunea
CCGCGAAGACCAACGAGCCATCGTGGCTCGACGGGCGGCTTCACGCCAATCGCGTACCTCTTCGGGAGCTCAAATTACCTACGTCAGCCAGAAAGTAACTGGAAACCTGCGTGTTCGCAGGTTTCCAGTTACTTTCTTTATCGTCTCAAGAACTTCCTGCCTACTAACATCAAAACTACTCTCATGCAGTCTTTAATTATTCCAATTATTGACTATAGTGATGTATGTTATTACGACCTGAATGCAGATCTCCTCAATAAACTAGACCGCCTTCTTAATAACTGCATTCGATACATCTTTAATCTCCGGAAATACGACCACGTGTCCGCCCTACGTTGCCAATTAAAATGGTTACCTATTCGCCTGCGTCGCAATCAATGAGCACTTACTACATTATTTTCACTTCTCAACTCACCGTTTTCACCTTCATACCTTGCTCCATACTTCCGTTATCTGTCCTCTAATCACGATAGGAATCTTCGATCAGAAAAAAATCTGCTTCTTTTGTGTCCCTCTCACAACACTGACTTCGTGAACTCTTCGTTCTTNATACCTTGCTCCATACTTCCGTTATCTGTCCTCTAATCACGATAGGAATCTTCGATCAGAAAATAATCTGCTTCTTTTGTGTCCCTCTCACAACTCTGACTTCGTGAACTCTTCGTTCTTCGTCCAAGCGGTACTGCTCTGGAATGCGCTCCCACTCGAAATCAGGATGTCCACAAACCGTTTCACATTTAAAAAGAAGGTGCATGAGCTCCTTCTTAACGAAATGGCAGAAACTACTAACCGATAATTGGTATATATTCAAGTTTTATTAGTGTACTAATATAGTTGTGTGTATGTATATTTATATATGTATATATTTGTGTTTGTATCTAAGACATAGGTATCCTATATGTGTTTATATATGTTTAAGTATTTCTTTCATTATTTTGTGTACTGTTTGCAGTTAGTTTCATACGGAAACCTCTGTGCACCACCTACCTTACAAGATTTCTACACCACCCTAAGGTTGACTGGAAGAGAATGCCTTGGGCATTAAGTCCGCCATTGTACAAAAGTGCATAAAGTTTTAAATAAATAAATAATATTAGTATAGTATAGACTAGCTTTATTGCCCGGGGTTGTTGCTGTGATGATTTAAACTAATACAACTGTTTTTATTTGTCAACCGATTGAAATAAACAGTAAAAGTGGGAGAGCCACGCTTCGACATGCATGAATCGGCTTGACCGGAGTGATACCACGGCCTCACAGAAAAACCGAGTGAGTAAGGATACTAAGTCAACCCTTCATCTCATCCCCCTCCCGTCCCCCTAGGCCGGCAACGCACTTGTGACGCCTCTGGTGTTACGGGTTACCATGGGCGGCGGTAATCGCTTACCATCAAGCGATACGTCTACTCGTTTGCCCCATATACCATAAAAGACAGTTTTTATAATTTTTGCCTGTGTGTCTCTGTGTTAGTAAACGCTGATCTCAAAAGTATCTTAATCAATGTGGATGTGGTTTTCTTTTGTATGTTGTGGTATACTTCGCCTAGAGCTTAATATCAATCGATTGACAAATTAAAAAAGTTTATTCATCATCATCTTAGCGTTGTTCTCGGTTGCAATCAAAGCTCCAACAACAAATATTAGTTGAAGCTTCCATATAAAAAAGTTATATCAGTTGAAAGAATCGCTGATAAAAAACGAGAGCGGAGCCGCAGGCAAAAGTTAGTCCCAAATAAATTCACTCCTATTTTCAAATTGCGAACATAAACAAACTGACAAACAGTAATTACTAGTAATCTAAATAGGGATGAAGTCATATAGAACACGTGTCGGGCATGAGGCCCTTGTTAACCATGGATTTGGGAAACCATGGGATCAGCATCTATTTTAATATGATTTCATAATTATTTTATCATGGAATTATACAACATCGTAGTTGAATCTTGTCGCTTAGGCTGGCGTGAAGTAAAAATTGTGTACCCTTTTTTTACGAAAATTATGCGAACGAATTTCTTTAAGGCCAGCAACGCACTTGTGTACCCTTTGTTGCTGCGGGTGTCTATGGGCGGTAATCGCTTAATTCTGTAAAAAAAAAGAATGGAGGAGTATGAAATTTGGCACAGTTAAAGTTTATATGGAGGACGAGGAGAGCTGGAAGCTAAAATAACTAATAAAAAAGTGATTAATTTAAAAATATTTTTTTAAACAAGGTTGTATTACTTGTTAATAAAAAGAAATACTTTTAATTACTTCATTTGACACCTATATGGTGTGGGTTGTCCAAAAATATGCACGCCACCATTTCGGTGCGGCGCCCATTTTGGATTATTAATAATAACGATTACACATAATTACATCATCAGAACTAAAGATACGTTTCGAATTTTAGCTCAATCGGAAACCAGAAAATGGATCAAATATTACTTGCAATATTTGATTACAAACAAACATCGGGACAGGCGAAACTAAAAAAGCTTGTAAAATGGGATTATTATCGAATTTCGATCACTGGGGGACCACTAGCTCTAACTAATATGTAAACGTGAGTTTATTTGTTACGCTGTTATATCCCTCAGTGATCATTAGAAAATCAACAAATGTCCGTACATTTGTTGATTTTCTAATGATCAATCAATAATGATCAAATGACGTCATACCCGTGTATGACGTCATTTAAACGCTAAATAATAATTATGAAAAATCGCTTTATTGTACACCAGATAATTAAGAACATAACTTAAAGCTAGGTAAGTCGGTAGTGCAATTGGCGACCTTATTGCTCAACAGCAATCTCTTCCAGGAAACAGGCTAAATAACGTGATGAGAACAAAAAATTGACAATGGTGCAAGGTAATAGAGGCGTCGGCAATTATAGTTAGAGAATTGATGCGTAACATTTGTATCTTGGGCAACAACCATGCTTGGGTATTGCTTGTGTAATAACAATAGTATTTTCACACAAAACAGACTATTATTTTATCTTAACAAGAACAAACCAACCCTGAAAATGGACACTGACAAAGAACGTTTAAAGCATGAAGTAGTTCGTTTGTTTTCATCTGTCGTAACAAAAGAGCACCTGTGAGATTTTACCGCCAAATTTTGCTGCAGCGAATGAATTTATGTACGTGAAGTCGTAAGGTTTTGGTATGCACACTTTAAAATAATATCTGTAAAACTATTATATATGAGCCAGAGATAGCGAAAATTATATAACAAGTATCGTTCCTTGTTTTATTATGAAGTATAGTATTGTATTAACATATTATTAAAAAAAAATCGACTGCGTATATATTTTTTTAATTTTGATGTACCCAGTGTCACTCTTACTGCTAAAACTAATCTATTGACACCACTTACATAAAAATACGCCAACATTTAGGCTCTAGAGCGTGCCAAATAAATATACACACACATATACACTCGAAAAACATAACCTTCCTTCTTTCGCTGTCGGGTAAAAAAGTAACATAAGTTATTATGTATATCATCATATAGAGAAATATTGTTTTGAACCTAAGATGGCTTGTATGAATATACGGTTGGCCTAGTGGTTTCAGTTGTCGCCACACCACTTCCTACTGCGCCAAGTGTTGTGGGTTCAAATCCTACATGGGACAACACTTTATGTGATCAATTAACAATTAACAATTCATAAATCGTTGTTCTAAGTCTGGGTGTACTTTGTGTCCGTTTCATATATGTTTGTAAAGATCCCCGCGACACAGGAATGTATATTCCTAATGCGGGAGTTGTCTGAAATAAATTAAAAAAAAATAAAAACAATATATATGGAAATTACGACAAACACAGCTAGGCATAGTTAGGTTCAGTATCACAAAGGACATCCAAGTAAGTTTATTTGAAAATTACTGATTGTAACAGGGTATTAACTGAATAAAAATATACATTTGAAACCAAATTAAAAATATTTCGTATACACTTTAGTGTCAAAATTTTTTGAATAATGATTTTTGGTCGCCATGTTGTTATGTTTGCTGTTGGCCGGAGAAGATCTAGCGCACTTTGTTCTAGGCCCCACTAACAATCTGATCAACTCTAGGACTTCACTAACATTTAAACTTTCGTGTTTCATGACATAATAATAATATTCATGAGAATTAACGCGATCACTAATTTAATCTCTGATTTACCTGACGTTTCGACCAAGTTGCACTGGCCGTGGTCACAGGCTGACTACACACTCGTGGACAATATCATATATATGTCCACATCTCTATGTTTTAACCTTTAACTCCTTTTACTCCGATAAATTGCATGAGCATGACAAAAAAATGTTACACAACAAATATTGTGGAAAAAATATTAAAAACTATCTCCCGATTGCGATAAAAACTTATATAACCTATCTTATCAGGGTACAATTATTACGCATCTATTGAAATCTCATCCATTAATATGTAGTCTGGGTACCGTTATTTTGCATCTATTGAAATCTTATATGTTAAAATCAGTTCAGAAGTTTAGGCACTAGGGTGGAACTTACAATGACACGTATACATAGACGGCCAAAATTATGACCATTCCTTTTGGCTGCGCCGGAGTCAAATTACCAAACGTAATTAATAAATGTCATATACTTCTCACTCTAAAATAACTCCACCTTAACCTACAAAACGCTTTTCCTATCACATTTTAGTATTTAACATCACTTTCGTACAATAAATACCCCAAGCCAAAGCTCACAAGACACCCTTCAGCAAAACTAAGACCTTACAGCTCTAGAAAGAGAAATTGTCAAAATTTGTCACTGGTTATTTAGATACGGTGGCGGACCAAGGAAATTTATTTGGCATAAAATCTACTACAGTATAAAAATATACAATAAGTGGAAAGCGTTGTTGTTTAATGACCCCGCAAATAGGCAATCACAAAAACCGACAGATGTTTTACACACGTCGGGGTCTTTTCACATTTGAATGGATCTATTGTGAATATAAATAATATTTAAGTAAATTTTATAAATTATCTATTATTGATAGGTTACAGCGCTTGTTCGAGACGACTATTTCATTGCATATATAAGTGGATAAATTTGTAAATGATTAAGTAAAAACAATATTATATTATCTTATCACATAAATAATTACAATCACAGTCATCGCCATGGTTAGAAAAAAGATTATTACTATTTGAAAAGGAATGATTACCCATAATTTCAAAAGAAGCTCATCAAAACCAAAAATATTTGCTTGAAAATTAATTGTCATCATGAAGTGTCCACCATCTCTTAATAATGTCTGTCACCCGCATCGGAGTTGCTCATTTCCAACATAATTTCCTGTTTCATCTGAGTTCGGAGAAAATACAATCTTGGAAATTAAAACCTGCAGCAGGGCACCAAAAGAACAACTGATTTTTTAAAGCTTCGGGATCTTGAGTTGAGTGTGTTAGTGAGATATTTGGATGTAATAATATATATACATATACCAAATTCAATAAAGTTTCAATAAACTCAATTCAGTAAACTTTGGTTATTCTGAGTTTTAAGTTTTAATGTTTGTGTGCATATAGGGTTTAAATGATAAGGGTAACCCACTGCAAAATTATTGTTCATTTGTTCTTTGGTAAAAACATATTATGTATGGCAAAACAACGTTTACTTTGTCAGCTAGTTTATTTATAAATATGTATGTATTTAAATGTGTATTAGTGTGTTTATCAGCTGTCAGCTTACCATAATACGGGTGCTGCTGAGTTTGAAGAGGTTATGATTGCATTTAATGTACAATTATTTATTTATTTATTTATCCTTATTGTATATACACAGTAAGAAATGGTACAACAGGAATAACCACACAATATGTATAGCAATTGGCGGTTTTATCGCTCGGTGATTTCTTTCAGACAACTATAACACGGAGATGTTACAAAGAAAGACAATTACTAAATAATTTGCCTTAATCATGTTTAGTCGTAAAATACTTTTCCCAAGATGCTCGAGTATATGTAAAAATAATTCCAGTAAATTACTTTATTAATACTTCCACACAACTCGGCAGTTAATATTGATAACACAACAAGTTCCTCTAGCAAAAAAAATTGCTTTAAGTCAGACAAAAGTCTGACGTTGACTTACAATTGGGCCTTTCAATTACATACAACAATGCCAAATTCCATTTTTTTTACATATTTAGAACTACTTGAAACTGTCCATTTATACTAAAAGCTAACCATTGAAACGCTGAGTAACAAGTAAATAACTAAATGAATAGACCACTTTTGAAATAACACTGTTAATACTACCAAAGTTGGTATATATAGTTCTTTTCTATTTGAAGTTTAACCCTCTTTTAAGCGCTACTCAGTCCCTAAAGACAAAAGCGGGAAATTCAACTAACTGCCTGAAGTATTGCAATATAAAATATGACATAGACTTTTGAGATTTGTCTAGAAGATTAGAGATATTTTGCTTGCAATCAAAATATTCACAACCGATCCTTTTTGATATCAGCATAGAACCCAAAAGGTATAAAAGATTGTAGCCTTTTTTCTAGCCCACGAACTTTTTTACCAACTTTGTCCCGTGTCAAAACCCAGAGTATCACCTTTCGGTAAACATCTGCGTAAAGGTTACGAGATATACAACACATTTAGCACTAAATGCCCAAATAAAAATCACTGAGTTCTTAGCTAATCGTTCACCATAACAAATTTTTAACCATTCATGACAAGTAGCTCTTGGGATGACACAATGAGCACAATATGTGAGGCATGCGTGAAATCCTTTTTTATAAAACATAATAACTATAAAGCAATAACTTTAGTATCAAACTTTAATATATAAAATTAATAATGACCTTTATTTCAAAAGCAATAAATCTCATTTTTAAATTGTATAAGTTGATGGTTGCGGGTCTTATATTCTTGATATCAAAGCGTTAAATTCAAAAATCGATATTGTAAAATTTATAACAGATTCAAAATGTATACAACAATAGTATCTTTGGAGACGATTTGTCGCCATGTCAAATGACTGTTTGAATGAATGGAAGTGAACTAAATGCGGCAGTTATGCAATCAATTAAAAGAGGCGGTGCCAAGACCCTTCAGAAACCCAACACTGCGATCTTGGGCCATGAAAACCGGTATTTTCTAACTTCTTGCTTCTTGTAAGACTGTGTACAGTTTTATCAAAATAATATCTACATAGCAAATAGGTAGAAATACAAAGTTGTAAACGATGTGAAAAGTTCCTAAGTTCTCGTCGAATTTATTACGATTTCTAGTACTTTTGAGTTCCTATAGGTTGTCCATAAGCAGTTTGGATTATTGCTGACTAAATATTACATATTATTATCTAACTCGAATCAACGGCAATGACATAATGAGTGTTAGTAGTTAGACTGGCCGTTAATAAACGTTGTTAACTCCAACACAAAAAGGTCATATCTCGTGTGATAGTTTTTAAAAATTCTCTACCTCGCTGATTTAGAGGCCGAATAATATTCCCACATCTTTCGCGAATATCTGTGCACACGAGTCAAAGATACCGCTAAACTTTGTACGTATTGTATAAGTTCATATTTTACAATTTCCTTTTCTCACGAATGAATGGGACTTATGTGTTATCACACGTACGACTACAATATCTTGAATGGAACAGTACAAGTGGCCGTAGCTAAAGGGACAATTCCTAATAGTATTTCATATACTCAAAACATGAATGAATTCAAGAAAAAAATTATAGAAGTAGAGAATATGTCTGACATAAACGAATGGTAAATTATTGATTAGTTTTTACATTGAGCATTTCTGTGAATGTCTTTGGGGTAAACTGCGTATATTTTTTTATTACGGTATGTTTTAGTTACACATTTTGATAAAGATTAAATTCCTAAATAATCTCTTGTTTCGGGTTATATGACGATAAGATAACGTAATAAAAAATCATATACCAGAATCACAGAAATGCTCTTTTAAAGGTATTAAATAAAAGATATATGTTAAGGTCACCATAGTACAAATCGTCATGTCTAGGTAACAAGAATTCAAGAATAGGGGACACCTTATTTATTGTGAATACCTACAATGCAACATGGTGACCCACACTATCGCAGCCTAGAGAGATGCTTAGTTTCACCTCGCTTTAAGGACCTGGGATTATAGTTACCAGTTTACAATCGTACTTGATGACAAATAATAAACAATAACATCAAAGCATCTCAATAGTCCGCTATAGTGTGGGTCATCATGCTGCGTTGCCAGCATTCGCAATGAGTATGGTGACCTAATGGACTCTTGGATTTTACTTATGCCTTCCATCAGGTAGAGTAAGGTTTCTTTGCCACGGTCCCATATTTATAATATATAAAAAAGTAATAATCCTAATTGAACCTAAATAAATCCAAGTCGCAGGAAGTCAATCCTTCAACAAAGCAAACATCTCTATTCTAAACTCCAAAGTCACACATAAACTAACCCATTTGCGGCAAAGAAAGGACGACAATGTCCATTTAATCCGTTTATTTTTATCCTATTTGAAACCCTTTTAAGACCCTGATGTGTCCTTCTATAAATTTCAAGCTTTATTTATTCAAACTACGGATACGTTTGATTCTAATTCAATTCACTTTGGCAAGCATTGTAATGCTCGCAAATTTAAAATACTGATATTATATTTAATTTTGATGATAGTTCTAATGCTTTGTTATTCATTAGGCAGGTGACCGGCCATCAAATAATGATTATAGCATTTCAAACTTGTAATAAAAAAGAATGGAAGTGATGATGGAAAAAAGAGAAGTAGTTGCACCAATTAGAAATTTATACTTAATATCATAAATTCGAAAGTAGTTTTGTATTTATGACACGCTGATACAGCTAAAAAATTAAATAAATATAGTAAAAATATACAATGGAGATCCATTGATTCTTGAAGAAGGATATAAGTGACTATTTACCGCGATAATGCACACACACGCAGACTTAGTCTCAGGCTAAATCTAGTATTTATATATTTCTCACTTCTTCTTCTTTAGGGGAGATATCAACCAGTAAATCAGCTACTTCTGTTGATGTCGAGTAATTATAGTCTTCAAGTCATAAATCCCTAACAGCCAGGCTTCTTTCTAGTCAAAATATAAAAAATTTGGATGAGATGAAAAGGGGACAGTCTTTCGAAAAAAAAAAACGATCTCCGCATTATATATTTAATTTAATTATGATTATCCAACTCTGTCAAGACGACAGTAATTAAAGTATGTGCTTATAATTGATTATTATCATCTTTCTTATTTGAAAGCTTAAGTTTCATTACTATCAGTGTTTTAAAACATATTCAATGTAATGTTAAAACGAAATATTCTCAAGATAAGAAGCAATATACTCTTTCTGTTATTACCTGACTGATACTTATTTAGGAGTCGACTAACATCTATCACTGTTCTCTGGGCTATTCTTCTTGAGTGTACCCGACTTTATTGCAATAGAATCATTTGTATAGGAATAGGAGAGGCTCATGTCCAGCTGTAAACTGCGTTAGGCCGATGAAAATGAAGACGTGTAAAAACACCTTGTGATTGGATTTAGACACCCTAAAGAGTACTGGTATAATACGGTAAATACAACACAAAAAACAAAAATACTCCAAGAAATAAAGTACTGACGTAGCTAAAGCGGATGGCCTAGTGGCTTATACAGTCGCCACGCTGCTTTCTACTGTACTAGTGTTGTGTGTTCAAATCTCTCATGGAATAATACTTTGTGTAATCCACAAATTGTTTTTCTGAGTCTGGGTAGTTATTTGTGTCCGTTTCATGTATCTTTCTAAAATTCCCCGCGACACAGGATGTATATTCCTAATGCGTGAGTTGTCTTTAAAAACAAAAAGAAAAAGATAGCTGATCAAATAAAAAGAAATTATTTAATTCTTAAATTAGTGTTTTTCTTTCTGAGCCTTTTAAAATTCCAGAATGTAATATAACGAATGGTCGAACTACAACGACCATGCATTCGGAATGATTAGGACACCTCTTCGAACTACAGATGTAATAAAATACCCTACAGCAATGACAATGCGTTACAACAGTACGACTGTGCGGAACTAATAACGTTTCGTGTAACACATTGGCTATTTCATTTACTAGTATGAAGTTTGACAAAGCATTCGATTAGCATACGTTTGTACGCTCCGAATCATAATATGGTGACGAGTTTGTATTTTTGTGTTAGAGAGGGATAGCATGACTTCAAATGAGATGCCAATAGTCGTTGCCTGTTAACACAAGTTATTGATGATGATGATAAATGGTTTATTTAATAAATTTAAATTTATTCGAGCACTCAAAATGGTTTTCTAGATGACAATATAACGCGCATATGTTACGAACCGTATCATAAATATCTATAAACCATGACAACTCATTATAGTTTAAAATGCAGTATGTATTACTGCTTTATCTGTTGAGACCGGCACGTAGCTTGACCAGATTCGTTACATGAGCATAAAGTGTTTCACCGAGTGAGTGAAGATACCGTAGGCCCATTTTTTTTTACGTGTGATACCCTCCCTGGGTCCTTCACCCCACCGGGGTTTGCGGCGTCGCGGTGTGTCAGAATTGAACCGACTAAAACCACACGGTGCGCCTGAGACGGGAGAGATCCAGGAACCGCTTTTTTACGCCATCCGAAAGATACCGTAGGCCCTTACCTTACCCAACCCCTCTCCCCAATCCCTTCCTCATCCACCAAAGGCCGACAAGGCACTTGTGATGCCACTGGTGTTGCGGTGTCCATGGGCTACGTTAATCGCCTACTATCAGGCGTTTCCCCTATTCCATAAAAAACAAACCTAAAATGAAACGTTATTTGCCTCTGTATAAGCATTAATTTAAAACTAACTTAAATCGTAAACAAACAAGCAACTGTATGATCACTAACAGAGTCACGCCTAAAGCGAAACTAATCAATTTTGAACAACACAATATTGTCACCCTTTCGATCTATATTTGTAAACACGTGTGGGTACTCTACAATTAAATGACATCGTATTTAATACACTACGACACAAAATCACAAAAGAGAATTTTTAAATTAATTTGGACAGTCAATTTTTTTTTTTGTTCTTTTTATCGAAAAACTGACAGAAAAATAGAACCCTCAAAGGATTACCTCTTTGTCCGTCTGCTAAATTGTCAGTATAACAAGACTTTATTTCTTGTTTGGGCTGACTACTTTTAGAAGCAACCCTTATCACAGAAGGCATCGACCTGTTCCTGACACGATACGGTAACTTCTACTTATTTAATAAATGCGGTTAAAATATAATTTATATAATCTATAAAAGAAAGTCAAAGGTAGCTTTGACTACACGGTTGGCCTAGTGGTTGGAGTGGTCGCCACACCGCTTCCTACTGTGCCAAGTGTTGTGGGTTCAAATCCTACATGGGACAACACTTTGTGTGAACCATAAATTGTTGGTCTAAGTCTGGGTGTACTTTGTGTCCGTTTCATGTATGTTTGCAAAGATCCCCGCGACACAGGAATGTATATTCCTTATGCGGGAGTTTTTTTAAAGAAAAAGAAAAAAAAAAAAAAGAAAAAAGCTTAGAACCAGGAGACGGACATAGAACTTTTTACATTACATTTTTTTCGCTATACCCCGCTGCGCGTTAACGCAGCTGTTGTTGTTGTACCGCGGGTAACACCGCCAGGCTCAGCTAGTACTTCATAAAAATATATCATAGTTCATTTTTTTTCTGACCATAGTAAAATGTGATGTGAAATAGTAAAACATTAAATAAAAAGCTTCATTTGAAATATACTGATTGTGTGTAGCAGACCTAAAATCTTAACACTAAATTAATGCCCTAACTATAAACTAAACTAAATTTGCGAAGAGTTACAAAACTAAAGGTTTTCAAGTTTAATTTTTAATCATTTATTCAAAAAATAAAGAATATCTAACACGAGTCAAGAACTTTCAAACAATCAAAACATATATACGAAACCTGATTGTCACAGTGATTTTAATATTTAATTTTATTTGGAGCATTTTTTGGGAATACGGTAAAACCTGGATCTACGTAAAATTTTAAAAGCGAGGTAGAGGCGGTTACCGCTGCCCTTAGACCCGCAATACCACAGGCGTCACGAGCTCGTTGCCGGCCTTTGAGATCAATCCTTTGACCTTTGAGATGTCATCTCGATAATAGTCCACTAACCTTTATTGTTTTAATCTAAAACTAGCGGAGTCCCGCGGTGTTGCCTGTGGTTCAACAACAACCGCGATCCACGCCGTGGCGCAGATAGCTATGCCTCACTAATTCGGTTTCAGACAAATCGGTTCAGCCGTTCTTGAGTTATATATAGTGTAACTAACACGATATATAGATCATAGATTCTTCGGTCAGACAAGGATATATACTGTTGTCATAATATTGAATGGAACTCAGACACAATAGTATCTGAAATTTCAACGTAGTGGCATAAATTACAATCTAATTTTGAATAATTAGCATTATTTTTGAAGTTGAGTATTTCTCCAACAATAGTTTCTTCAGTTAAGTCAATAAGTGCACTCATTATAAAGCAATTCAGAATCACAAGTAATTATTGTCTACCCTGTAGCAGTCAGTCTTTAACAAAGCAGTCCTCAATCAAAAGAGAAGGACAAAGGAGATTGAAGAAAGAACGAAGTCGGTACTGCACAAAGCACAAAGTATTTTATGACTTTATCAATAAATAAAAAAAACTACTGTACAATGTCAAATAGAATTTAGTGATTTCTGTTTTCGAGGCGGACTTACTATAATTTTGTGGTGTAAACTATAAGATTTTGGATTAAAATCGAGTATTTGGAAGTGAAATACCTTCCCATTCGTTTAGAACATTCATAGAGCAACACAGCTGGACTGAAAAACAACCACTTGACCGTATTTTTCTATGTAAAGAGTAGTAAGATGCATACTAATTTGCGATTAGAGGCACACTTTCAACTATTTCATTACTATATATAATTTTATTCTTAAACTGGTTACGTCATTAATTTCAAACTATTACGAGACCGGATAGTAACTTATTAACAGACATAAAACAATTCCTAGCACCGCTTAGATTTTAAGTACAGATTTTTTTCTATAATTTCTATCCCTAAGGGCTTGTCTCTTGTTGTTTAAACCAAACGTCATTTCAATACTCAACGGTTTGTCAGTTTCAATCACCTCTTAGTGAGAAATTCTTGAACTTGTCTGTACAGTCTAGTGCACACTTGAGTCCACAAGAGATGTGAGAATTCAATGTACTATTGCAGTTATTTATAACGAGAAAATTCTGTTTATATTATGAACAAAGTTTCTTCACCTAATATTTTACTATTTTTTATTTCTTTAGATACATAGATAGAAAACTATTTATTAGTACACAGAGTAACAAATTAACAAGAGAGTACATGCAATATCTGATATTTAATGTACAAAGGGCAACAATACATCAGAGTATTGTGTGCGATTTTCAACTATATTTTATTTCTAAATAAGACCTAACTTAGAACGAAAATTTCAACCTTATCATCAGGAGACACGTCTGCTCGTTTCCTTCCAAACTCCATAAAAAAACACAATGGACGTTTGTATTGAATTCAAATTTAACTTACAGCTTGTATAACATCTTTACCACGGTTTTCTCTTAACATTTTAACAGGCATGTGTCGTTACAGTCTTTGAGATTCTTAAGGACCTAATCAATGATTTAATATTCATAATGTCATATCCCTGATTAAACTAACGTTTCACTGCTTACAGATATTTATTAGTATCACCGGATATACATATACTACAAGTTCTGTTCATTGTTTTCCTGCTTGGATAATGGCAATTTTTTTGCAGACATATCTCAGTTTTTTCGACTCTCTCTCTCGACTAAAGTGTGTATTTAAGTTGAATATCCTTACAGAGCTATTAAAATAGGGTCTCAGTTAATTACTAACTTGTTTTTGTGGAGCTTTATTCATTATATCCTACTGAGCTTCAAAATACAGTAACATATTGTATGTTGTGATTTTGAGTTCCAAAGTGCCGAAATGTGAAAACAAAAATATAATACAGATGTTATTGATAACTTTTGACTGTACTATTATATTTTGACCAGTCCAATATTCATCCGCGTATAATGATGATAATTGTAGATGAAATTATCAACTCCTTTGTGTGTGTCACAATACATTTATCCCTTTAAATGAAAACGAAAAAAAAACTATGATTAGTACAATTTTTAACTGATAATTGCCACACAAAGTTAAATTGTAAAACTAAAAGCTTTGATTTTTTATGTCATGTTCTTTATGTTTACAGAAATAGGGGGTACGGTTTTATATAGGAAATAACCATGTTTGGTTCGCACACATAAACATTCAGAATACAAAGACACAAATTACCCGTGCCAACGGAGCCATGTAATAAATTAGCCAGAATTTATATCAGTACATTAAAACCACACCGTACAGTGAGGTCGCTAGCGCAACGACCCGGCCTTGGTTCGGTCGCAAATGTGCCCATGCTGTTGCGCGAAAGCAATCGGCCTACCGCGCTTGGACCAGGGGCCGCGATCGTGGCTACCCTGATGTTAATCGACTTAAAGCAGCGTTTAACAAAGCCACCAGGGAATGCAAGAAGGCTTACATCAGAGCGGATGCCCAGCGCATTGCGAGGCTTTGTCAAGAACTCGTCGCATACCCTACGGGTAGCCGAAAATTCTCAGTTCAACTTCTGTAATCCCTCTCTACCACCGCTGAAATATCCTGACGGATCACTTGCCCTCCAGCCGCAGGAGAAAGCAAAACTGCTTGTTGATCTCTTCGCGGCTAACTCCCGAATCGATGACCGCGGCATACCCCCACCTACCATCCCATCCTGCGACACTACTATGCAGGATATTCGCCTCCGGATGAGTGATGTCCGTGCGGAGCTTCTGTCACTCGACGTCCGGAAAGCCAGTGGACCCGACGGTATCCCAGCGGTGGTTCTTAAGAACTGTACACCAGAGTTGTCCCCGGTATTGACGCGCCTGTATCGCCAGTCGTATTCCTCGGGAGCTGTTCCGGAGGCTTGGAGAGAGGCGAATATTCAACCCGTCCCTAAAAAAGGCGATCGCTCTGAACCTGCCAACTACCGTCCGATAGCCGTCACCTCCGTCATCTGTAAGGTATTTGAGCGGATAATTAACAAACAACTGGTCCATCACCTGGAAGATCACTCCCTATTTAATGATCGTCAATATGGTTTCAGACCGAACCGGTCCACGGGTGATATTTTAGCGTACGCCACACACCTTTGGGGTGAGGCAATTGACAGGCATGGGGAATCCTTGGCCATCAGCCTCGACATGGCCAAGGCTTTTGATAGGGTTTGGCACCGTTCGCTTATCTCCAATCTACCGGCTTTCGGTTTGCNAGCGGATAATTAACAAACAACTGGTCCATCACCTGGAAGATCACTCCCTATTTAATGATCGTCAATATGGTTTCAGACCGAACCGGTCCACGGGTGATATTTTAGCGTACGCCACACACCTTTGGGGTGAGGCAATTGACAGGCATGGGGAATCCTTGGCCATCAGCCTCGACATGGCCAAGGCTTTTGATAGGGTTTGGCACCGTTCGCTTATCTCCAATCTACCGGCTTTCGGTTTGCCCCCCAAACTCTGCTATTGGACTGCTGCGTTTCTGCTCCAGCGCCGCATCAGAGTCCTTTGCAACGGTGCGGCCTCCGAGTATCAGCGGATTAACGCCGGAGTACCTCAAGGCTCCGTCCTGTCGCCTACACTGTTCCTTCTGCATATCAATGACATGTTAACCCTTGGCAACATTCATTGTTATGCAGACGACAGCACAGTTCATGGACAATATTTGGACAGCCCTCTGACAAACCAGCGGATGTTGAAGGAAGACGACAAGAACTTGTCGCTCAACTTGACCATGTTCTGGACCGCATTTTTCAATGGGGCTGTAAGGATCTGGTCGAGTTCAACACCAAGAAAACACAGGTGTGCGCGTTCTCAGCCAAAATGTCTCCATTCCTTCCCCTTCCCACTTTTCAGTGCACTCAAATGCCATTACAAAATAGGCTCGCTATCCTGGGCATGGATATCGAGACCTCAACCCACGCGAATACGTTGAGAGTATCACTAAAGCGGCCTCACGGAAGCTAGTTGTGTTAAACAGGGTGAGACGGTTCTTCTCGCCCGGGCATTTGTGTCTTCTTTCGCTCCACACCCAGGTTCGCTCGTGCATGGAGTACTGTTCTCACCTTTGCGATGGTGCCGCACAGTACCTGTTTGATACTCTTGACCGGTTGCAGCGGCGAGCAATCCGTATTATCGATAGTCCCGAAGCCACCGAGACCCTTGAGGCTCTACAGTTGCGTAGAGATATCGCCTCCTTTGCAGTTCTCTATCGCCTTTACCATGGTAGGTGTCCTGAAGAGCTCTTCCAATTAATCCCCCCCTCTCCCTTCCTCTACAGAACAACACGTGCCGTCCTTTAAGCGGGGCGTGAAAAAGCATCTCACCAGGCCGCCATAGTGTGGGTCACCATGCTGCATTGTTCTTTTTCGCATTGAAGATGGTGACCACCATTCTTGGATTCTGCTCATATGCTTTCCATCGCCAGGGCAGAGTCATTTTGACAGCTTAAATATATATATAAAAAAAACACTCCTTTTACGCTCCTTGATTCTCACATATCTGTAACAAAAAAATATTCCCTGTAACCATAATGAACTTAAAAATGATGTAGAGGATGCAAAAAATGGGATCAATACGACGCCAGCATCAACATCATAAGACAAATACGAGTATTTAGATATGCGAAGAAAATTGAACCTTATCACTTACAGCAGTTAAGTCATTTTATTTATAAAGACTGGTAAATATAATTTTGTAGGTAATCGATACCTGTACCATAAACTTATTGCCAAACACAATAGCCAAGCGTATATTCATTATCAGGGAATAAACTGTTGAATGGAAGAATTTTTGAATGAAGTGGACAAGTGTGTCCTGTAGTGATTCCTCTCAGATGGACAGGCGGCACCATTGTTAATCAATTTAATAGCAAAGTTCTGAAAGAGTCCGTTTTGAATGTTGGACATAATGCACAGGTGGTCATTCAATAGCATTTCTATGGTCATTTCCGTTTGCACTTTTGATGCATAGAGCTTTTGTTGACTTGAGTGACCATAACTTACTATTCTACCTGTAGTCAAGTATAGATTACATTCAAATGAAGTAGTTTTATCAGATCTTTTTTTCTACTACTTTCTGACAACTGGTTTTGTTACCCTTTCATTCCAAAATCGCTAATTGATAATGACCAGGATATAGAAATTTATAGTTTCGGATATCTTAACAGCTACTTTTTGGTCAGCAAAAAAAATCCTCAAAATTAACCACCGAAAAATGCATAGTTTAGGCAAGACTGAAATAAATGACAGTATTTCAACTAGGTAGGTACAGACTGGATTCTGGGGTGTACCTTGGGCAAGGTCTATGTCCAACAGTGGACTGCGGTAGACTGATGATGATGATGCCTACGTTTCGTCTCAATTGTATTTGCCGCGGCTCTGCCTGCTGACAAATACATAGCACACATATACTATATACAATATATTTGTTCTCATGCTTGATGGACTCGTTAAATTGCAATATCTACAATATTTTTATTGTCTGTTCAAAAGTTTACTACAATGATCAGAACTTTATATCTATCATTATTAATATCAATCAAATTATAAGTATGCAGTTAGGTAACGTACCTTAATATTGGAGCGATAAATTTCCGCTCTGACCTTCAATAGACAATTATAATTCTGTTGCGATCGATCTTTCTGGACCCCTTTACCTTCAAATCACTTTTTTCTCAAATAATGATTACTGTGTCAAAATACCACCTGGGTACTTTGACGTATACACAACTAGAATTAACCCTTGGTTTTATTTGAAAATAACCTTTCATTGTATCTAATTTGTGGGGGAGTCCAATATCTGCTTATAGAAAACTCAGCCTTGTCGTTACTTGATGAAGGTGGAAATTACTTTTTTCGTGTTCACATAAAACGTATTCGAGCTATGTTTGCCCAAACATTGTTATTTTCATCCTATTGTTAGGCCTGTTGCGAATTCGTGATCAAATCTAGCACCAACAGATTTATATAAAAAATTTAAAAAGGAATGTTTGCCGACTACCGATAGAGGTGCATGAAACTGACACACTCGATTATGTTAACCGTACTTCTTTGCTTTTTATATCAATAGCTTTTTTATATATTGCCTTGCCAAA
Organism: Hyphantria cunea; assembly: GCA_003709505.1. NCBI lineage: Eukaryota > Metazoa > Arthropoda > Insecta > Lepidoptera > Erebidae > Hyphantria > Hyphantria cunea. The sequence goes on from PKRV01000785.1 coordinate 18,295, forward strand.
ATGATTCTACTCTACCTGAGCAGAATCCAAGAGTGGTGGTCACCATACTCATCGCGAATGCAGACAATGTAGCATGGTCCCCACACCTTGGCGGTCTACTAATGCTTCTGCATCATTGGGCCTCCAGTCTCGCACTCACCAATGAAACACAACAGCACGAACGCTGTTATTTTAGGTGGATTTTCTGTGCAAGGGTTGTACAGTTCTGGTCTAATCGACCCGGTCGTGCTGAATCCAGCGTGGTTAAACTACTCAAAGGCTTTTGGTTAGTACATTTATCTTTATATCGTAAAAGTACTTTGAAGGTTGAGGTACCTCATTTCATGCACAGACGTCTAACCCGAAAACATGTTTTCCTATTATTTGCAAAAGCTGAGCAGCCCAGCCCCCCAGCTACGTTGTATCCATAACACAAGTTAAATCTTATCATGGATGCCAGAGATCAATTACAAATGTGCCCTGAATGTTTGTTCTTTTATTTTTTGAGGTATAAGCAGAAGTTTTTGTTAGCTGGTTTTAAATAAATATGATATTGTACAAACGTTTACAATAACAGAAAACTAACAAATGTATCTGAATGACGTCATATCAACAATAATTCGCGTTATCAAAACAAAATATAAGCTAATAAAATAGAATATAGGCGTTAGCAATTATAGAGCGACAATTGATAGCAGAGTACTAGACGAATAAGCCCATGAAAATTAAATAGACATCTACACACCGTGCGAGAGCGATGCTTTGCCATGATTGGGCCGGCTCTGCCAGAGTGATACCACGGCCTCACAAAAAACTGGTGTGAAACAGCGCTTGCGCTGTGTTTTACCGAGTAAGTGAGTTTTCTGGAGACCCATTGACCAACCCCTCCCCCCATCTACACCCCTCATCCCCCAAAGGGTTGTGGGTGTCCATGGGCGGCGGTAATCGCTCACCATCAGGCGATACGTCTGTTCGTTTGTCCCCTATACCATAAAAAACACTATTCATAATTTAAAATTACTTCTCAAAATAAATTAGAAACCATTAATTATCGAAAATTCTAAATATTTCTATTGTTGAGTGCGAATCCAAATTGAAGTACTAACCGGGTCACTGCTTACTTCAGATCATTGCAGTTAGCTTTAGAAATAACAATAAAACATTTTAGACACAATATAGTTAAACAAGTTATCCAACGAATATAAGAACAGAAATATTTTTTTCACAATATCGTAAACGAAGGAAGGAAAAAGATAAATGAATATTTACCACACAATACTCTCATATTTATTAGCTCCCTTAGTAGACACCACTTATAGCAATGAAATAAAGATGTTGCCTTACAAATTGATGTTGACATGATAATAACACTAATTCATTCACAAATATAATACTGCCAACTACAAAGTATTAGGAAGCTTTCAACATTTCGCAAACCAATTTTTGAAGGGTTGGACGATTTACTTTCCTCCCCATTTTAGAAGGGTTTCTTTTGTACGCGTGTACCATAAGGATTAAATTACATGGTATCCTAGCTTAATTAACGTGACGTGCTGCAGGTTTCCTCCACAAGGTTTGGTAAGGTATCTATACATACAAATAAGATAATTGAAGTGACTGTTTGTAATTTCAAACTCAAACAGTTTTTCTCTGCGTATAAAAAGAGTAAGCGGTACTTACACATTTTTAGTTTTTTATTTTTGACATCTGTCTAAATGTGTGCTTGTACCGGCTTCTCTCTCTGTGGCGCAGTGGTAGCGAATGCGACTGCTGTGCAAGAGGTCTCGGGTTCGATTCCTGAGTCGGACCAAATGTTTGTATGATCTGCAAATATTTGTTTCGGAGTTTGGGTGTTTTCTATGTATAATATGTATGTATTTACAAAAAAAAAGTATATAAATATTAATATTAGTTGTCTAGTACCCATAGCACAAGCTCTGCTTAGTTTGGGACTAGATGGCGTTGTGTGTTAAAATGTCTGAACACATTTATTTATTTATATATTTAACTGATTTTGACGGGACTTTCACTAGCAGATAGCTGATGATATAAGGAGTACCAACTCTAATTTCAGACTAGTTTTGCCCCGCCGCGTTATATGCGGTTGTTTTTATAAAGATACAACAGCAAACGTGGGTAAAGTCACGAGGCTCAGCTAGCCTATTAATAAGAATGGGTTTATAAGAAAATGTTAAACTAGTTTGAGAATTAGAATTCAAGGTTTTACATATATATAAAATTCTAGATGAAGAATTTTATACATGCCTTTAACTCTAAGAGAAACGCTTAATTACTATGTACTAGCAAAATATGTGAGAACTCAAAGGTAGTAGAGCATCACTAGCTTATCATGGTGTGGGTCACAATGCTGCATTGTTGCACTTTTGTATGTATGTAGTACGGTGACCACCACTATTGTATTCGGCTTATGCTTTCCATCTGACAGAGTATAGTTACTTTGGCCCTTTCATAAAAGAATATCAAAACTCCAGTATTGCTAATATCTTTACTATTTTAAAATAGATATCACCTGCATCAGTAATATATTCTGCGGCACAGGGGACTTGACAAACATACAAGTAACTGAGTCAAAGAACACCCAGACTCAGAACAATAACTTGAGGAACACACAAAGTTTTGTCTCATGTGGGGTTTGACAGCAGAGAGCGGTGTGACCACTTTTACCACTTACTCATCCGTGTAGTTTGTATTACTATACAGTTTGTTAGTTTATAATTTATTCTATTGTTGTACAGTTTTGAAAAAGCAATAAATTTTAACTTAAAGCAATAAATACACAATCATAAACAATCAAAACATCAATAAACCTCTTTCGAGTTAACTTAATAGTTAACTCGAAAGAGGTTTATTGATGTTTTGATTGATTGATTGATTGATTGATTGAAACACTAATGTGTTTAAGTTTAAACATTATTCAAAATAATCGCTATCGATACTATTATTATTATTTAGAAAGTAACTCGTCTATCCATCTGTGTCGCTTTCACCGCTAAACTGTTAAACTAATTTTAACAATTTTAGACAAAAACATAGGCTACCTTTTGAAGCGATTAAAAATTTAAAAACCCCTACGCAAGGATTGACTTGAGTAATCGCTCGCCAAAAATGCCTTACATCATTTTGGAAAAGAGCTGATACTCTTACACTGCTGAACCGATATTAATCAAACATAGCTAAGCACTACCGCAAGGAAACTGGCTTCCAAATAAATAAAAACCGCATAGAAATTGGTCCATTCGTTTGAGATTCGTTTGGTTTGCGTCGAGGGTTAAAAAGATATAAAAGTAAAAATGATTTATATTTTATTTAAACTTCATACACATCTTCAGATGTTCATATCTGAAATGATTGAATGAGGTGGATTTAACATTCTTGAGATCATTGTGACAATATCAATCTGAATTTGTCAAACTGCTGAATTTTGGAATATTACTATCGAATTGAGAAGATAAAATTTTTCAAGTTCTTGACATTCAATTTATTTTTCACCGTTGTTATATATAAAATGATAAAGCTTTTTTATACCAATATTTCCAACAGTAGAGAGAAATAAACCTACTTCTGTCATCCAATCTATAGTCATTATTGAGAAAGTATAGAAAATAAAAAAAAAAAAACAGAAATACTCTTTAAGATGCAATTAGCTACTAAGCAGTTACAGAAAAGATTAATATCACAGATAGTTATTAATGTTGCATTTCAACTCAATAAATTAAAGTGCTGAAGGGAATTGAATAAGGTTCGATCAAAAATATAACGCATGATTTAAATAAATATTTACAGACATCTGACACATAACACCATCTAGTCTTAAACTAAGCAGAGCTCGTATTATGGGTACCAGAAAACTGATATATACATATATATATATATACATTTATACTTTTATTTAGTAAATACATAGATATTAAACATAGAATACACCCTAACTCCGAAACAAAGTTTACCGGGTATAAAACCCGGAACCTCAAGCGCAGCAGTCGCACACGCTACCACTGGGCCACAGAAAATTTAAATATTCAGGTCATCGATGTAGCAAATGACTTTAAAATATTTTAGAAAAGAGTGTTTTAATATAAGGTGCAGGTCCTGCTGCATATGTTATGTTATGTTTCAGCTTATTCATTGTCCCTTATTTGAGCTTCAGATTTTACAACTAAATAACAATTTTATTTTCATTCGCAACAATTTGGATCTTCAAAAATGTGTTTCTTGCATATTAGCTACAAAGTACCTACGTACGTCAACTTTTTCACAATCAAAATTAAATCAAATATTTCACAATCAACTTTAATACTTCAAATTTATTTAGTTTCTGCCTAGAAACATGACGATAGCACAAAATGCTAGGAATTTAATCAAGTGGACAAAAATACTTGTGTAATAAATTAAGAAGGCCGCAATGAAACTGAACAACTTGAGGGCCTACACTAAAGCTGGTATGAACAATACCCTGGAGGAACGGAGCAAGAACTACATTTTGGACGTGGCACTTACTTTTGAAGTTTACGAGAGCTATCTACCAAGGATCGTTATTATGTTAACTGCTGTGTAAGATCATTAAATGAAACGTTTGCTATTTAATCATTATTCTTTTGATAATTAAAGAAAAAAGGCACTTACCTATTTTGTCATTAAAATAATACTAAATGCTTTGTGTATGCACGTATCAGTACAGTGATTATCTTATGAGATATCATATAGTCAAAATACGTGGACGTAACGGCCGATATACCGAGATACCGTGAGACGGCCGCGCTTCGGCATACATGGCCGGCTCGACCGGAGTGATACTACGGCCTCTCAGAAAACCGGTGTGAAAACGCGCCTGCGCTGTGTTTCACCGAGTGAGTGAGGATACCGGAAGCCCATAATCCAACCCTCCTCCTCATCCCCCACCCCTCCTATTATTTAGATAATTAAAGAAAAAGGAGCATTTACCTATTTTGTTACTTAAATAATAAATTAATGCTTTGTGTACGTACGTATCAGTACAGTGATTATCTTAGGAGATACCATATAATCAAAATACGTGGACGCAATGGCCAGTATACCGAGATACCGTGGGAGAGCCACGCTTCGGCATACATGGGTCGGCTCGACCGGAGTGATACCACGGCCTCACGGAAAACCGGTTTGAAACAGCGCCTGCACTGTGTTTCACCAAGTGAGTGAGGATACAGGAGGCCCATAATCCAACCCTTCGCCTCATCCCCCTCCCTATTACCCGGGGCCGGCAACGCACTTGTGACGACTCTGGTGTTGCGGATGTCCATGGGCGGCGGTAATCGCTTACCATCAGGTGACACATCACCTCGTCTTCCCCTATTCCATAAAAAAAACATAAAGTGACTTCATTTTAGGTTATAGCAAAATAGTCAATTAACACATCCACAGTGTTCTACATGCATGAGAACCGCAATCCTGGCGATGGGTTGAATTTACGCAGCTTGTGGCAGTTCTAATCAAGATCCAAATTGAGACCCAAACTAATCGACACCCTCTAGTGATCTTGGTTTACCATTTAGCAAACCAACGGAACGAGCTGTTGTGTGTAAAATACTGATGTGACTTTCATGTTTGCTAATAACTACGTATATTTAAAGATGTTATTTTTTTATGCTTGAAGATTATAGAGCACTTTTTCAATTCTTTTTTTTAAATATCGCCAAAGTGACTCTACTCAGCCTGGTGGTAAGTTCAAGCAGAATCCAACGTGCTCACTGCGACAGCATACAATTCAGTATGGTGTCCCACACTATGACGGCTTAGTGAGATGCTTTTCATGCCCTACTTAAAGAACCCGGGATAATAGTGGGAGGGAAACACATGCATTGGTAGTGGGTTCCAGTTTTTAATAGCTCGGCACAGGAAGGAAGACCCAATCCGAAATAAGACTCATTTTTATTGTTTTTTTATTTTTGTCACTAATTATTGTTACTCTATGTTTTTACTTCTTATGTCTCTTTTGCAGTAGGAACTATATATCAAGTAAATAAATTTTGCTGTTACGGAAATGCTGACTATAATCAATTTCCTATTGGTGGATCTGTTAGCCAGCTATCACATCCTCATTATTATAAGGTCAGCTCGTACACAGACATATATTACACATGTTTAGATAAAATCACATACACTCAAACACATACATGCACACATAGACGCATATGCGCATAATTATATACACACATCACATTTTCACTATCATTTTGTATTATACTCCTTCGTTTATTCATCTCACATGTCGGAAATCATAGAACCATATTTTTTTAATCAATTTACTTATATTGAGAATGTAACGCCCTCATAATGTAAATGTGATATATAGCAATCACCAAAAATCTGAGTTGTGTATAGTACTACTTAACTGGAATAAAAATATGATTTGGTGTTGCACTTTCTAGTTTAAATTTTACAAAAGTCTGATTGTTCTAAGTATTTCATTAGGTTTTTTAACTGACTGACTACGGTAATGGACATGTTGGTGCTCCTTAATATTTAGTAAGTGGTGTGATTACCATCATCTCTATATTACTCAGTACCGTCACTACTTGAGTCAGCACTAGAATGATCATATTCTGAAAATACCACTGAAAGCACTTACGTGCCACTTTCACGACAATCTTTTGAAATTTCCTATTTTTTTTTTCTTTTGATTTACTGCAATCTTTCTCCTTCGTACTACATTCAATTGTATATTGATTAGTGCTTACACTGGCGTACTCAGTATGAGATCTATGTCACACTCTTGTATTTTTTGACAGTAGTTATTTTTACTGCAATTGGATTGCCATTATTATTTTCTTTTTTTTTTATGAAGCGATGTAATCATTAAACCCATTTATTCATTTATTGAAGAAATGCCATTAACAGAATCAGTAGAAATTCCAATATTTCTTCAATTCTTCACGGTACTTTTTTATTTAAGCAAAGTGTTGTATCTAATAAGTATTTAATAGCACATGATAGACTGTTCGCGTGTATAGAACCAATAAGATTACCGGTAGGCGTGAAACTCGTCTACAACGGATTGTAGTAAATATTATTTTTAAAATGATCTTCTTCTTTAGTATTAGCTTTCACGCGATATAGAAAATTGCTAGCGGAATAATGTGCCTGTGCTTATGAGAAAGTTTAAATTAACTAACTTTGATGTTCACCCTATCTCACTCCTGTTCCTGGGAAGGGGAACACAAAAGGTGGCAATACACATCTATCTTTTGAGTCAAAGTTCTCAATGAGCGGTGGTAACGACTTACCGTCAGAAGAACTGTCTGTTGGTTTATCACCCGATACCATGAAATAAATATATGTTCGAAAAGTTATTAACAAGAATCACAAAAAATTTAAAAAATATATATAAATCAGCTTTAAATCTTTTCTGAGATATTGATTCGATTAGCTGCTTTTTAAACATGCTTGTCAAATTTTACGTCATGACATTCAGACCCGAAACATGGATATAAACGGACGGTTGGTTTATATATTCGAAGTTGCTCAGCGCGCCACGGAGAGGGCTATGCTCGGGGATTATCTTTTGGATTGTATAAGAAATGAGGTGATCCGGTAGAGTACAAAACGAAATCGACATAGCCCACAGGATTATTTAGCTGAAGGGGCAGTGATCTGGCCATATAGCCGCAGAACTGATAACCGTTGGGAACGGAAATGGATTCTAGGCAGTAAAAATCCGAGGATCGAACCAAGTGTCGGGCAATTATAGAAGCGTGCAGCAGTGGACTCCGATAGGTTGATAATGATGATGATAAACGCCACACACAGTCGGCTGATATTAAAATCGAATTAAAACCACTCCCAGTTACAGCACAATATTTTCTTTATATTATTAAATGCCAGAATATATTTATGTCTATACTAATATTATAAGGAGAAAAGATTTAATTGCTTGTTTGTTTGCATTGAATAGGTTTCGAAACCACTGAACAAATTTGAAAAATTCATTCACTATTAGAAAGTCTAATCATCCCCGATCAACATAGGCAAAAAAATTGGGATCGGTATTAAAACTTCGAGACCTGGTCAAGTGTTCTAAATTTGGAAAGTTTAACAAGAGCGTATTAAAATTTATAACAATAAACTTTTTGTTTAAATACCAATCTCTACCAGTGCGAAGCCGGGATGGGCTTTTACTGTATTACAATTCAAATCATAGTTCACATCATGAAATATGGTGAGTTAAATTTCAGTAGTTTTACTTTTATTTTCATTCCAAATGACTGTCTCAAATAACTTCTATGATTCATAGTCACCGCCGCTTATACAAAACGCGGTTACAATATTTCAAAGCTAACAGTCTCATATGTCATACAACACCGCTTCTTTGTTGGTAGCTTGTTTCTTATTACAGTATGTATGTACTGTCACTTTAGAATGATTTTAGATTAAAGATAAGTGGTTTTTGGTCGGCTTTACTGTGTTGAGATGTTTCTTTCTAGATGCCGTATTACATAAAAGTAAATATGACGTTACTTTTATTACTAGTGATCGCCTAGAGGTCGAAATTCTATCATAATTATTTTATATTTTTAATTATAATTATTTAGAATTTCTTTTGTCAAAGGCTATTACACCTCTTTAGTCCAAGATTTCATAATGGCTACTTTTGACATTCAGTATGACAGTATATATAAAAAATAATCATCATAGTTTGACTTTGACATAAATAAATTTGTTTATGTGTGTGTCAAATGCATGGTAGTGTGTGTAATATTTTATTTGTGGATATAATGCATTTTATAAGCATTATTATTGAAAAATATTAGCGTTCTGCACTTCTCCTACATATAAAGTATATAAGTATGCCAAATTTCATACTCCTCCGTCCTCGCATTTTTTGTAAAAAGGGTTTCAACGTTTTTGCTTCTCGTATTAATATACACATTTTAATAAAACTTGTTTTGTGTGTTTCAGTGCTTAAGGTATGACTTAGATTAAATTTTTGAGTAACATAAATATCAAGGTATACGTTTATGATCAATATTATATTTTCTTAAATATAAAAAAATATTATTTAGATCTCATTTATAACGCCAAAGTCGTAGATTTCTTTCCCACTTAAATAATTATGCTGTGACCCTTTTATGAAACCAAACCTCTAAAGGTAAAAAATTATTTCAAGAAGAAATTTAACTTCTGAATTGAGTAAAATTTACTGAAAAAACATTTTAAAAATCTACATCTCGTTTCTGTTGTTTTGATGATTAAGGCTTATCTGCACCTTTCAGTTCCTTTCTGTTATATATTTATAAACTAAATGTAACAGAAGTCTAAAGTGTGTAAAAGCGATAGAAAGGAATATTATGTTTTTCGAGTGTATGTATGCATGAATGAATAATTTTAAATCCGTATTTTTATGTGAGTGGTGTCAATAGATTCGTCTTAGTCGTGAGAGTGACACTGGGAACAGCAAAATTTAAAATAAACAAAAATTAAGGACTTTTAGAGAAAAAAAGTAATTAAAAAATGTTTTCTAAATACATCGAGTGTGGTATGAATATAAAGAAAATTTTAACAGTGATTACAAATATTTACATAACTTTTTTTTTATATTTCATTACTTGTTTACTGTGCAAAGGCTTTTAGACGTTGCTTTCTCTCGCAGCAATAAAAAAATAATAATATTATGTTTGAGATAAAGTAGTGTTTATATATCCTTTCAGTATTCACTTAAGCATACCTTACTATATCTATAAAATGCCATATTATAAGAAAATAAAGAGCTCCTCTAGCCTTTTATCTTAAAAGCACGGATCGGCAATTTGAGATGAAAATAAATTTCCAGGTAAGTATATACATAACGTAGATAAAAACAGAACTAATATTTCATAAAGTCTCTCAACATCATTTCACATATTTTGTAAAAAATGTCAAAAAAATCAACATAACTGTCAGACTAACGAAGACGCCAACAGTGGTTAAATTAACGGCAAATAAATACGATTCTTAATCGAACTTGAAGAACGTTTATAGCTAAAGAGAGATAAGAATACTTCTGTTCTCAACGCTTTGAGAGATTACAAACACAAAGTAAACTTGTTCTTATGCCAGGATTCCCTAAATCTTCAGATTAATCGTTTAATATTATTCCGTTTACAATAGCTCCTTAGTATAGGAGAGAGCTAAACACAAAGGCACGAGATCAATTAAGTTTTAATAACTTGTAAGCGCCTTGATGTTGAAGTAAGGCAGTGAATCTTATAGCGTTGACATGCAGGTCCTACTTTCAGCTTTAAGTGCAGTTATATCCCTAAAATTGCTGATTCATTAGTGAGCTGCAATTACGTCAATAGTTATGAACGTCAGCAATAATCTATATTTAATATTAAAAATCAAGTAAGTTTGTTTGTTACGTGTTCACGGCTAAACTACTGCAATGATTTTAGTACAATTTACGTAAATGTTTGAGGAAGGACGTAGGCTACTCTTTACCGCAATAACCGAAGTACAGGCGGGCAAAATCCAGTTAATGTGCGAATTGACGATTTTTTCTAAATTCTTCCAGCAGTCCAATAGCTCTAGTGCTGATAAGTAATATAATGGGTAAGACCCATATTCCAGCTCCGGTTAGTTTTCACTCCGAAACTAAACTTCTATCTACTGTTTTTTGTTTTTCTTTTTTTTTGTTGTAATCTTTTTGTATCTTCTAGTCATAATCTCAACTATCTCCAACAAGAATTAAAGCATTTTACACACTTTTATTTCGTAACTTATTAAAATTCGGCTGCCGACTCATCGAGTTAAGTAAATAATGAAAACAAAATGACAATGCTTTTTAATAAAAATCCCGTAATGACACTCGTTGTCCGTATACAACACAATAAAGGGTTGTTGATCACGTCGTTTGTTGATTAGCAAGTCACAAGCGATAGCGGTGTAACTTTGTACGACAAAGAAGCCTGGTTCGATCAAAGTGACACCGTCTTCACAAAAATTAGATGTTATACAGTGACCTCGTTCTTTTTTGTCGCGTTATTGAGGTAACGTGAGCCATAAACTACAACCTTCCCATGTTGATTCGAAGAAGGGAGGGATTAAGAGGGTGGCAAATCGCTTGAAGAAAATATATATATGGGTCTGCCAAAGTGACTCTACTCTTCTTGGTGGAAAGCATAAACAGAATCCAAGAGTGGTGGTTACCATACTCATTGCAAATGCAGACAATGCAACAGTGCATGTTGACACTGCTTTGGAAAAGAACTCGTCATAGCTCTACTGCTTTTTAAATATGTCATAAAAATGTTTATATGTATATTGGTTTTATATTTTCTTACATTATCCATACTTATATTATAAATGCGAAAGTTACTCTGTCTGTCTGTATGTTCTGTGTGTTCTCGGCCAAACCACTGCACTGATTTTAATGAAATTTGGGAAGGAAATACTTTAATTCTTGAGGAAGGACATAGGCTACTCTTTGCTGCTATAACCGACAAACACGCGAACGGAGCTGCGAGCAAAAGCTACTACCTAAGTATATATTTTGTCCATGTTTCGAATACATTGTTCCCTTTGCCCACTTTTTATCATTTATTGTACCACACTCAGACCCTAATTTGAATAATTCCTCGTCACGGCATACGAATAATTGCCGCTCTCTCCATACCTGATGTAATTGCGATTTATAACTTCATACTATAAAATAAATTAACCTTTATTCCTACATGTATAAGAAACATATTCCTTTGCGCTGGTTTGCTTGAAGTCAGTTATTGTGATTTTGCAATTTTGAAGGTTAACAAAATACTTTTTTACTTTCACAATGAATGAATGAATAACAATTAAAAGTTGTAATTCCATATCTTGTTCTGTGACGTAAGCCCGCTTGTGTTATTATTGAAATTAATAGATGGAATGACATAATGAATGTATCATTAATGAAAGAATGAATGAGTGAAGTAATTATAATGCAAGTTATAAAATAAATAATTAACGTATATTGAATAGTAAGGTATTGAAGTGGAATCTGATCTCTTCCCGTTTGTGTAAGACAGCCATCAGATTGTGAGAGTGAGGGAACAAAGAGTGCACCTGTGTTTGCGCACACACTCGTGCACTATAATATCTCTGGCTAAGGCTCAAGGCTCCGTTGAGACTAACCGCCGTGGCTGAAAGCAGCTCATTGAAGTGAAATAACTCTCTCGTTTTCTTCTCGATCTCAGAACGATCTCCGTCCTCCATAAGCGCAAGCCTGAGAATACCTGAGCAGGTCTGAGCGCTAGCAGAAACAGGCACGGGTGGAGGCGCGGACGCTGCGGAGCTTGCGCGTGCGGCTCTTAGTACCCGAAATAGTGCGCGGATTTAGTCAGTTCGAGTCCGACATGCCACCGTTATCCGAGGAGATTTCCGCCCGCGCAAAAGGGTGTAAACACCAACCACCAACAGATTGTTATGTCAGATTCAATGCTGAAGTTTATAAAACTACACCATGTTTCATAAATCACTGATTCAATAAGATTTCCAGTCTCAAAAATAATTGTGTAAATAATTTCGCAAATAAAATGAAAGAAAAGAAACGTAAAAGGGAATATAGCTGGAAATAGAAGATATTGGAAAATGGCGGACGATAAGTTATTCGGTGCTATGAACATCTTTTTTTCATGTTTCAGCTACCGAAGTGACTCTTATTTACTGTATTTTTGTACCTATATATATATATATAAAAGAGGAAGGTGATTTACTGAATAAGATAAACAGAGAACGACGCACAGCCCAAGCCGCTGAACCTAAAATCCTGCAATTTTACATGTATGTTCTACATAATATGACGTTATATTATAACGTGAGTGAGCATTAAAAAAGGAATTTCGAAAAAGCCAAAATTTTTCCCCCCTTAGGGGTAAGGGGTAAAAATTTGTATAAAACTTTTTATTCCTGTGATGGATTTGCTTAAAATCTTGTCTATTGGAAAGCATTGTAATATCTACTTCTGCACCACAGGTTCTATATATAACTTAAGTGAGCACTAAGAAATTAATTTAGGAAATGCCACCCCCAACGGGGTAAAATACGGGATAAAGTTTTTAGGAAACTTATTACTCCTGTGATGGATTTGCTTAAAATGTTGCATACTGGAATACATTGTAATATCTACATCTTCGCGAGCAAAATCCAGTATAAAAAATAATACAATTACGTTTATAATTACTCTCAGTATGATTCGAAAGAATAAAATCTGCCGCCAGATTAAAACTTAAATTAGACTATAATAATATAGCAACAAAATAAACAAGTTTAACTAGGTTGAGGTCAAATCTGAACTAAGCCGACAAAGTTCCAACCGAACTCGCCGACAAAGGAATACCTCGGCGTTCGGGTAAACACATCGATCATCAGCATTCGTTATCTGATTATACCTTTCTGTACACACTTATTTGGATCAAAAGCACGTTTTATACAAAAACGTGAAACGAGAATTGTTTGCCAAATTGCACGTTGTAATGGATAGGGTTAGGATGGGTTGGCGGGTTGCTTTATCTAATTATTTGAAAAAAAAGACTGAAAGCTTTATTCTATACCGACTTGATATAAAAATTTCGGTACATCTATGGTACATAAATATATGTAATGTATCTAGTTTTAAATGTTACTTAAACACTTTTCTATTTAAAACCCTTTGTTTAAAGACAACTCCCTCATTAATAATATATATTCCTGTGTCGCGAAGGACTTTACAAATATGTATGTAATGGACGCAGATGAAAAGTGCATCCAGACCCAGAAGAAATATTTGTGGCTCGCACTAAACGAATAAATATTTTTCGGATATCTAACACACAACGCCATCTGGTCCCAAACTAAGCGGAGCTTGTATTATCGGTACTAGACAACTAATATGAATACATAAATACTTTTTTTTTGTAAATACATGCATATTATACATAGAAAACATCCAAACTCCGAAACAAATATTTGTAGATGATACAAACATTTAGTCCGACCCAGGATTCGAACCCGAGACCTCATGGACAGCAGTCGCGTACGCTACCACTGCGCCAGCGAGGCAGTTGTTGTCCTATGTGGGATTAAAACCCACAATACTTGGAGTAGTAGAAAGCGACGTGTCGACTGCTTAAACCACAAGGCTAACCGTACTGTCAAAAGATTAAATAATAACAATATACCACGAAAATAAAGTTGAAAACAGTAAAAGAGATCCAGAATGACATATTTATTATGCCATTAGCTGACAGGGCAAACGTTGTTTTGTCATAAAAATAAAAAAAATATTTAGGAGTTGATCGTAGAGGGTTGAAAATTTAGCGTTGTGTGTATTTTTAATGCTTTAACATAAAAAAAAATTAAGATAAAAAAATCTCTAAAAAGTAATAAAAAAATTAGGGGTAAACCCTTAACATTTAGGGGAATGAAAAATAGATGTTGTCCGATTGTCAGAACTACCCGATATGCAGACAAAATTTTATGAGAATCGGTGGAGCCGTTTCGGAAGAGTTTAATTACAAACACCGCGATACTGAATGCTATGAATTAGATTTTTGGTCAGGCTCCAAGAATTTTCCGGTAATGGAAATCAGCATTCCACAGGATACGTTGTTAAATATCACCGTGTTAAAAGGAAATTGCTTTTTCTTTTATACTAGACTAATACAGACAGTCCGTTTTAATAAATTGTCTACCTGTAAAGTCGATTGTTTACATGATGGACACTACAATTTAACGTGATGACGTCATAAAAAAACGCTAAGGCCAATCGTGCCTCTCTACTGCTTGTTCCGCGCTCTCGCTTGTACGCTCAGCTCAGGTGGAACGTGATAATTGAGAGGATATAACATCTAGAGATGGTGCCCGCTTCGGTGCGGGCAAACGCTGGGAGGGGTCCGGATGGCATAAGAAAACGGTTCACGGATCTCTCCCGTCTCAGGCGCAGAGTGGCACACCGTGTGGTTTTAGTCGGTTCGATTCCGACACACCACTTCACAGCAAACCCCGGTGGGGTGAAGGCCCGAGGGGGTTTCCAAACGTAAAAAAAAACAAAAGAGAAGGTGGATCGTGACAAGGAGTCATGCTTATTCGTGCGCGCAGCCGACGTTCATTAAGTTTAGACGATATCATGTAAAATACATCGATTTAAAAAATCTAAATCTATCATGTCTTTGATACAAAATCAATGTTTTTTTCTTTTCCTATGTACTGCTCGCAAATATTAGCACATGTGTGATATAAAATAGTTTCTTTATTTATAAAAATGTACTTACTGTTCTTGATATACAAATAATTGACGCTAAAGAGGTGTTCTGCATCTCCAAATGTACATAATTATAATGAAGAAGTTAAGTTTTTGTAATTATTAATTAGAATCCACAACGAAATTCCTAACAAAATTTAATGAGTAAAGCATAAAACTTGTGTTTAAGTTGTCTTAAGTTTTTACAGCGCGCTAAGCCAATACTAATGAATTCTCGATAACTAGTAGCAAAATATTTATAGCTTGGTTATTCCTTTAAAAGAGCATACACAACCATCTTTGTTTACAAAGGTGAGCGATAGAAAAGGTATACAAAATAAGTGATTTTAAATTGCAAAAAGATCGACGCCAGACTGTCTGTATTCACCCCTCCGGCTCTTTCATTCATTCTTCGTTCATTCAAACAAAATTCCGTCAGAATTTTGTTTGAAAAATTTCAATGAATTACAATTTCTCTTGTGAAACATTCTGAACCTGTAATTGATTAAATTTTATTAGTCTTTTTTTACTTTCGAATTGAGAAATTATAGAATGGGCTTTGTGATTTTAAGGCTTTAAATAATTATGTTAGTAACTTATTTTAGTCTATACAAATAAATAAAATATGATTATCTGTTTGTAATATTAAAATAACCGCTCTTTACTAAATGCTTGTGAATGCATACACCGTACATATATTTTACCAAAATATCATTTTCAATTTCTGTCTGTTTGTTCCGTGTAATCTCTAGAACGACTGCACCGATTTTGACACAACTTTAATTGGCACTTTTTACCAGCTTCGCCCCGCGACGTTTCGCGCGGTTACAATAACAAACGTGGGTAGCACATCGGGGCT
Source organism: Hyphantria cunea (assembly GCA_003709505.1). Classification (NCBI taxonomy): domain Eukaryota; kingdom Metazoa; phylum Arthropoda; class Insecta; order Lepidoptera; family Erebidae; genus Hyphantria; species Hyphantria cunea. The sequence goes on from PKRV01000785.1 coordinate 34,356, forward strand.
CAGCTAGTAGACAATAAATACTAAAGACATTCTAAGGAAATCACATAATTAAACAGCTTTGAAAAAGGCAATTCATAATTGAATTGATATCCTTGTGCGTGAAATCGTAGCAAAAAACTTATAAATAAGTATAGTCAACGGCATTGATTTATCACGCGAAGGGAAAATAACATACCTATTCGCGGAAAAATGCAGAGCTTTCAATAAATGTAATATTATTTGTGAGGAAGGGATAAGCCATAATGAAAAGGTAGTCTAACAATCTACAGCACTTTTGTTGTAGACACGTACCTAATCGAATCCGTCCGGAATTCACAGCTAGTGAACCTGAAAATTGTCTTGGGCTACATTCACGGTACACTAGTTCAGCCTTTATCTGAAAATATGTATGCTCAGGCTTTGTGGTAGATATTGTTTCGAGAACTATGGATTCTGTTTGTATAGTTTGTCGAGGAAAATTATATAACTTGGCTTGGCTCTTAAGCTTTCGTTCAGAAGTTAACGTTTTTTTACCGTTATGAAACATGTTAGGATTACATGAAGTTTTCTAGTTCTGGTTTTTATTCAGAAATACACAACTCGCGACAGTTAGTAAAAGGATCCCCGTGTGGTAGTGGATTAAGAATGAAAAGTGTAAACACTCCATTCATCTGGTGCATATTGCAAGATCACTGCAAAGAGAAGCAATACTGAAACAAACCATAGTAAGGCAGTACCTATGTCCTATTAATAAGAGGTTAATGCCCAGTGGACCATTTAAAGATGTTGATGGTTTAAAAGGTTTGCCGTGGGAAAGCCACGCGTCGGCATACAGGGGATGACTCGATATCACGGCCTTACAGAAAGCCGGTGTGAAATAAAGCCTACGCAGTGTTTCACCGAGGGAGTGTAAAGCTCCCCCAAAGGTCGGCAACGCACTTGTGAAGCCCCTGATATTGCAGGTGTCCATGGGCGGTAGATACGCCTGCTTGTTTGCCCCTTATTCCTTCAAAAATGACAAAAGTTTATGCTTCAAATTAATTAGCTCTCCAAAAAGTTGACTGAAAAAAGTATTATACATTTAACAATAGCTCAACTTCTAACTTCGTACGTGAATAAACGGACATATAGTGATTTTAGCAATAGTAACTCTCTCCATTTATTTAATGGGACTAACACTTCTCTAAATGCGATCCCGTCTCATTTCAGTAGTGCAGTTCTCATTTCGTTAATACAATTGTACAACAACATATTTCCGTTGTGCATCGTTTGACACAAAGAGTTACTTATAACATATATAAAAAGATATCTTATCACAAAGGGTTCACTGTCTAACAATGTAATAATTTTATCTTCCGCAAATATCGCAGAAACCGCGCCAAAGGGCATTGTATCTAAAAACGCGAATAGAGACGTGTAAATATCCGGCTGACGATACCTTTTTATACGGAGAGCGATTTATTAACCTATCAATTCATATTTTGTTTGATGTTCTCACACCCAGTTGTGGGGGCTATTAAAAAAGCGGCGATTGCGAAACAATTATTGTTTACGATTTAATCAAGTAAAATATAAGAGCCTTGTTAGTACTGTAGTTCATTTAAATCTACATGATAGGTAGAATGTCACAAATAATGAAGAACCAGGCCCAATCATGCAGAAGAATCTTAATGGACCGCCATAGAGTAGGTCACAAGGCAATAGAATTGTCTTTATTCGCAACGAGCACCAATGACACCAAAAACTCTTGGACTCTGATCATGTTTTGCATCAGGAAAAGTAGAGTAATTTTTCAGGCCTATATATAGGCCGTAAAAATATAGAAACATCGCAACATAAAGTTTCATATTTGTTAGTTTATTTTTACATACTAGTTTTTTTTTAAACATTTATTGCATTCAAACCAATTTCGAAGCTGAGAAACCAAGGATCGAATCATGTGGCATGCAATTGAAGAGACCTATGTTCAGCAGTGGCGTGATGACAAAACCAACTTCTAAGTCTTTCAAAGTTATTTTTCTATGATTTGTCTCATATTCTCATATATATCTTACTCTAGGGAGAACAGGCTGTGGCGACTTTCACATACAGCGGCAGCATGAACATATGATAACGCTATCTACCGAAAATACGCTGAACTACGGAGTAACGTAGTGCACGAAGAAGATACCAATCATGCATCGCGCAACAGAAGTTCTCGCGCCGTTTAACATATATACAACTTCCCAACATCAACCGTTGGGCAGTGGCCCGCCAGGCATGATCACTGCGCCTGGTTGAAGGATACTCCCCTTGTGTCGGAGGAATATGTGACCCGTTCCTCCACATTGACCACTAGTATTTTAGTAACATTAAACTGGTGCCAAATCGAAACTAAAAATTACTCATAATATCTATATCTATACAAATAAATATATAGAAGTGTCTGTTTCTAATATTAAAATAACTACTTTTTACTACTATGCACAAAATATGTATACACGGTACATGCACCGAAATAACATTTTTATACCATTTTTCACTGTATGTCTATCCGTGTGTCTGTCTGTTCCGACTAATCTCTGGAACGGCTGGACCGATTTCGACAGGACTTTCACTGGCAAATAACTACTGATAGGAGTACGTTAGGCTTACTTTTTTTAGACTAGCTTTGCTTAGCGGCTTTAGCCGCGTTTGTTGTTGTAACGCGAGTGGTACCGCGTTTCTAGTTCCGATTAAAACACACAATTCACTGTAGTGTTCAATAGATAGAATTTTTACAAAGTAATTATATTTATGAATTAATAATTTATTTATTGATGAAATCATATTAACTAGCGGCTAAACGTAATTTGTGAATAGCGTATTTAATGGCCCAAAAAATAGCCCAGTTTTAAATTTTATTATAAGGGTAAGCTCAGTAATAATATCCCTTGAATTATTACACGTAGCGTGCATTAATACAGAAATATTGCTGTGTCAACAAGAGGATTAGAGTCATTCCAGTGATAATATAGTTTAAAATCGAACTTTAAGTTAAAGCTTTAAGTAACGTTTGATAAATACGGGTGTAGGGATTTTATTTAACACATATTTATAATGATATGTTAACTTTTAATTGGTTTACTTACATTAAAACATTATGGAATGGTGGGCAAACGAGTACGATGGTAATCGAATATTTCATAAGTAAATATTTCAGACATCTAACACACAACGCCATCTAGCCCCAAACTAAGCGGAGCTTGTATTATGGGTACTAGACAACTGATATGAATACATAAATCCTTTTTTTTGTAAATACATACATATTATACATAGTAAACATCCAAACTCCGAACATCATACAAACATTTGGTCCGACAGTCGCGCACGCTAACACTGCGCCACCGAGGCAGTTGTTTATTGCCGGCCGAGATTATTGCTGACCATGAACACTAGAGGCGTCACATGTGAGTGGAACGGTGGAGGGGTTGGGTATGGGCCTCCGGTATCCTCATTCACTCGGTGAAACACACGCAAGCGTTGTTTCAGATCGGTTTTCTGTGAGGCCGTGGCATCACTCTGGCCGAGAAATTCGTGCCGAAGTGTGGCTCTCCCACGGATTGAACATCTAGTGATTCATATACATGACTTCAATGAAATTTGGCATTGAAATTCTTTGATTCATGAGGAAGGGCATAGTAAGCGAAATACCACTCACTGACTAATCACGAAATTTCAGATAATATAAAGGCTACAACCTTGATATTTGTTAGGTAGGTTCCTTATAGGATGTAAAAATCCACCAAGAACGCATTTTACGAAACTCCACCCCTAAGAGGGTGGACACGCAAAACAGAGGTTGGAAGTTTGTATTAAAAACCTATGTTTTTGTAGTAAAAGACTTGAAATTTAAAATATATGCTTTATAGATCGTGTGGAGGTGTACTAATAATGTATCCCTAGAAACCTTTTGAGGTTAAAACGGGGTATGGTGGTTTGTATGAAAAACCAATGTTAATGAATTTAAAGTAGGTATGGCAGAAGGATTTTAAATGGTATTTTAGATTACTATTATGAAGATGGATGTTTTATTAAAAAATTAAGTGCAAATAGCTAACTGAACGTGTACGAAAGTGAGGGCGGCCTCAAGTTTATATGTAACTGTTCACAAGATAATCAGGGGCTATTCTAGAGTTTTGTTTGAGTTTTTTTTGTTACTGTAGTATTTCAGTCTCAAACATATTTGTAGCTAGACAACTTCACGTGGGACGTGGCAACTTAAAAAAGAATACGAAAGAAATATCTTCTGCATTCAGCACATAAATGAAACCTTTTTTTCTTAAATAACAAACATAGATCGCGGTTTTTTTATGCCATTGTGCTTGTTAATTGTGAACATGTAAAGGATTGCGTACTTTTGTATTCAAAGATAAACATCTCTTAGAAGATTGTGTGTTTTGTTACTTTGCAAAAAGCAATCCTTTATCAAACAGTTTTTTTTACATTCATTCATGAAAAAACTTGAATTTTTTGATGAAAAGATAATGCTTTATGTCCACGATTTGATTTGAACGATAACATAAAAAATTATGTATAAACCGAAACTGTAAAAATGCTTATGAACTTTAATTTGGATAATTTTCTTTTTGAATATGTTTATAAAAATACTCTTTTTATGAAATAGTGGACAATCGCCTGATGGTAAGCGATCACCACCGCCCATGGACACACGCAATACCAGAAGCGTCACAAGTACGTTGCCGGCTTTTGGAGAATGAGGAGGGGAATGGTGGAGGGCTGGCATATGGGTATCCTCACACACTCACGGTGAAACACAGCACAAGCACTGTTTCACGCCGGTTTTCTGTGTGTAGGACATGATTTTTTTTTATTAAGTGTAACAATTTGAGGGATTCGACGGGTATTATATGTATAAGTATTTCCATCCCTTTAAGCAAATTGACCAGGCACCATTGACCGTAGTCCGAAGCGGAGGAAATATTTATTTATTTATCTTTATTGTATATACATAGTACGAAATGGTACAACAGGAACAATCACACAATGTGTATTACAATTGGCGCTCTTATCGCTCTCGGCGATTTCTTCCAGACAACCATAACACGGATATGTGTGTTTCAAAAATTGTAAAATTTAAGGTAGTTAGTATACGTATAGTATACCTATTTAAACACGTTCGTTACTTTTCGTCAACAGTACTTGCTGATTTGTAAGTGGAACTAATAAATCAAAAATATGAATAGCTTTGAAAGTGCACGTGCATTGCCGTGTAAGTATAAAGTGTCATGTTCACATTTCTCTGCCATATAAAATTATGAACGGGCTGATGATGGTTTAGTAACTGACTTTTATTTAATAAGACTCACATTAATACAACTCCTTGTAAAATTTTCTATAAAAAATAACTTTACAATCCACTGCTACATACTATTGTTATCGACACATCGTGAATATTTTCCACTTCACACAATTTTAGATGTGACATTTCGATTTATGTGGTAATATCAAACTAATTCAAATACTATGTAAATATAAGGTTCGGTAAAACGAAGGAATTGTTCACCCACGATTCAAATGAAAATAATATGTCACCTTTCTGATTGTTGACGCGTCTGTTTTCCTAGTGTGGTGGAGAATTCAGAATGCGAAATGTCACTATCCATCCCATGGGTATCGTAAGAGGAGAAACAACAACCTTCGTAGGACAACGTCAGTGGAAGGGGAAGAAAATCTTAAAATACAGTAAACTCTATACAAACCCATTTGGCTAGCACTGTGTAGTAGGCGACAACCTTTATAAGAAGAGGCTTTTGTCAGTTGTGAACTGTTAAAGGCTTAATTGTAATGCGTCTCTAGCCAGATGTTTTAACACATGGACGAGAGCAGAGCCGCGGGTACAAAAAGAGCGAGAAACGCTTCAGCATTAATGGACCCGCTCGACCGTAGTTATACCACAGCTTTACAGAAAACGGGTGTGAAACAGCGCTTGCGCTGATTTTCATCGAGCGAGTAAGGATACCGGAGACCGATGTCTAAACCCCACCCCTCATCCCCTCCCCATCTCTCTCACCATCCCCCAAAGCCCAGCAACGCACTTGTGGTGCCTCTGATGTTGCGGGTGTCCATAGGTGGCAGTAATCGCTTACCATCACGCAATCCGCCTGCTCATTTGCCATTAAAAACGAACATTTTTGTGGCTTAGAGGAGAAACCAGTAAGTATAAAACTGTATTTTATTCATTTTATTTTTCCTGATGTCATAAAAAGTACTGTCATAGCTGGCGTGATTATCAATGATTGACAGATGCCTATTATCTGTCAGCAAAACACATCATTATCGGATCTCAGTCGCGTGCCACAAAGGACCCCAGTTCAAATTCCTTTTTGGGTATTTCATACGGTTTTAGGGAAACTTATAATTCCTCTATTGTTGTTCTTTTCGGATTAGCTATTAAAAGATTAGAGTTGATGTGAGTTCAATATGATTGTACTGTTATAATCGGGCTTTATGAATTGACAAATTATAGGATAATAACCTAAAAGGGTAGGTAATACACAAATAGAAAATTAGAATAATAGGAGTAACTGACATTGTCAAGCTATTATTGTCTACCAGGTTTTAGAGAAAAAAAACCTCGTGTTTTCAAAACCTTTTTCACTGCAATAATTTGTTTACTTCCACTATTGTTGTGTGATAAGACCGTTTGTTTGGGTATTATCTATATATCTTACACCTTTAAACGTACTCAAATATACAATCTAAATCTCGGAAACGGCTCCAACGATTTTCATATAATTTAGTATGCAGGGAGTTCTGGAGGTGATAAGTTAATCTAGCTAGGTTTCATTTTTAGACAATTTACCAAAAATGAAACCGTGCAAAGCTCGCTCATCCAAGTAGTAATGATTATACAGACGGTGCAATTAAACTTGAAGATAGGGCGATAGTTTTGGCAGTCAATGTATGTTCTCATGATATTTTTCAATGCGCATAAACCACTGAGCTGATTTTAATGAATGAGGTCTCCATAGTGGCATGGGTTATAAGTTTTTACGTATTGTGGGTTTTAGTTTTTTAAAACTTTTACTTGTTCATTAATAATAAAGAATAATCAAGAAGGACCTGATTAATACTATACTATTAATAATTATACTAATTCTTAGGACATAATAATGGAGTAAAAAATATCACGATGTTTGAATTTCTTTATGTTTCAATTGCAGTAAATAAAAGGACAAGCATTTCAATTAAGAGACAGTGAAAATTAAATTTCTCAGATTATACAACTGCACCAAGTTTGTCCAAGAGAAATAACAAAAAATTACTACTTTTGTGCATTGCATATATTAATAAAGTGTAGAAATCTCATTGTGGCCAACTTGTCTCCGGAGATACCAACTTTCTAGATTATATTTCTGCAGCTTACTCTAAGAGAAAAATTGAGAAAGTGAAATGTTTTAACAGTTGTACTCTAACGATAGTATTTATATAGTTATATCATAATTTCATCCTACTAATATTCCTGTTATTACCGTGGTAATAATACCACAAATGCAATTTTTTTTTTGATGTTGTTACTCATTTACGCAAAAACTAGCCGTTTTGACGGAGTTGAATCAAATTTAGTTCAGAGACAGGTTAGAATTTCATCTCAATAGAATGTAGTATTCCTTTGGGAGGAAGAACGTGCAGTAAAAACGGCGGGTAACACTACAGTATCTAATAATTCTTCAATACGCATGTATTTCACTTAACTCTTCGTAATCACTGGGCACATTGATAAAATGTTGGTATAAGAAGCAAAAAGTGACCTGGAGGTGTGTAGCCACCATTGCCCTTGGACATCCTTAACCTAAGAGCCCCAATTTCATTTAAAAGTAATCAACATACACTTTCGGACTAAACGGTTCTTTTTTCCTTTCTATGCCGAGTAGTTAAATCCTGGAACTCACTACCAGTACACGTATTGCCCAGCCATTATGATTCCGGGTTCTTTAAGCTTTAAGGTGTGAAAAAGTATCTAATAAGTCGCCGTAGTGTGGGTCATCATGTTGAATGCAACATGATGACCCACACTTTGTCGACGGACAATGGTCCGCATTGAAAAACACCACCTATAATATCAAAACGTACATCGGAGCTATACAATTTGTTGTGACTTCTACATACAACGCAACAATAAAAACACACTACAGCGCCATCTACCAAACATACGTCGAACTACGGAGTAACGAAGGAAACTAAGAATCTTCCAATCCTTAATCGCGCAATAGAATTTCTCGCGCCGATTAGCATGTATACAACATCCCAACGTCAACCGTTCATCACCTCGTCTAGTCGAAGAATCCTCCCTTTTGGGGCAGATGTGACCCGTTCCTCCACAAATTAATATTTTTCTTTATTTTGTGTTTTTATTTATCTTGGATCACCTACAAATGGTATCATAGTATATTAGTAGAAAAATACAAAATACATAAGTTGTGCTCATCCAATTGAATGCATATAACACTGTCTTATCAACTACTGCAATATAAATTGTAATAATTGTAGTATTTTTACTGTGTTCACATAGCCTTTCTAATATCCTCTAACAAATAACATCGCTAATCTCGGGTGCCAAATGTTTTTACTTCGACGTTATAAATAGTACTAGGTTTTCTTTCGCTAGATTCTAGCTTGATTTCATTACGAGTCCCCTCGCTTCTTAGCTAGCCTGAGGCAAAAGACTAACGATGTTTATGCTGAAGCTTGACAAAATAAACAAACTAACCAAATACTCTTGCACCTTTTTCTATTTCTAAGATATGCCGTATCTTTTAGAGGAAAGTAGACATCGATTTACTAAGTACCTAAGTAATTCTACCTACACAAATACTAAAATTTCAAAAGATCGATGTATGTACATTAAAGATGTTAGAGAAAAACTTAAGAAAGACTTAATTAAAGTAACCGAACTCAGAACAACAGTTTTTAGAATTTTCTCTATGGGTTCGTGTTTGCTAATCTCAAAAGTGGATTAAACGAGCTGGATGCAGTTTTCTCTTTTATATTGTGTAAAACTTCACTTAACATTTCCAATTTGTTTTATTTCAAGTTTGGAGTCGATGTCTGTCTCTGTGTGTATATGTGTCTGTCGTCGCATCATAGCTCTCAAAATGACTTATTTCAATGCGGTTTTCTTGTCTGAAATCCAGTTTCCTTGAGGTGGTTCTTAGCTATGTTTAGTTATTATTGGTCCAGCAGTGTAAGAGTATCAGCACTTTTCCTTTTTTTATGTAATATGTATAATTTAGACATCTTTTGTAATATGAGACCATACTTATTTATTAAAAAAGACAGTTCATTTAAGTAGATACACGTTTAAGACAGGAGGTGTCACTGAAGTTATTAAAAAAGACAGTTCATTTAAGCAGATACACGTTTAAGGCAGGAGGTGTGACTGAAGTACGTATAATTTAGACGAAGAAAAGAGTACAACGTTGCACTGTATGTGTATTTGTTTTGCTTGCCTTATTCGAGCATTACATGATTGAATAGAGTTATAGACGAAACTTCATGGGTCAAATTGATACTATAGATATCCAGTATTACTTTTAATGGTATTTTCTTATTTTTATTAAATCCTGAACCTTATATAGGGCCGGTTTCACCAGTTCTTGACACATAGCGCTATGTAACAAATAAAAGTTGCTGATATGTATGTTATCTGACATATATGTGTGTATCTCAGACTTTTGGAAGTAAAAACTGTAGTAATCTGGTAGATAAGTTGACATCAGTCTATCAAAGACTTTACTAAGTGTTGAAACTGGCTCTAAACCTTTCCTTTTCTCCAGATAAATTTATCAAAACATGTGTTTCTTACACATGAAATGTTCCTAAACCTCTTAGATCGCTATCGATATCATTGATTGATGTGTCGCAAAGGGACCTGAACCCGTACGTGGCCTACATTCATTCCTTATCGGAAAGGGCTTACTGACAGACATCTTTACACACTTTGATCATATTGAATTCAAACTGGATTTATGTAAAATTTTTAATGGGATGTCTTTCTTGAGGGTCCTTAGTATTCCATTTTTTTTCCTAGAGTACCTATCGGACCATCTATTTAGCAACATATATGTAGGTGTTTTCATGATGATGTTTACTTAATATGTTTAATTAATGTAAAGAACTAACTACATTCTACTAAATACCTAACATTCCGTTCTACTGGAAGTTTGCTAAAGCTTAAACCACAGATTGTCTATTTTTCCACATTTCCGTGAAATATTGTGATGTTTCTAGCTGATTACGTCCACGGCGGCCAGTCTTAACGAAGACCAGCCAATTACGCAGGAGATATTTTGTGTGTTTTGTGTACACAAACATAAGTGCACTCTTTGATCCCTTTCCCACATAATCCGATGACACGCCCGGGGAGAGATCAGGTGTAGGACCGACAGCTTTACGTGGTCGGGCTCGAGATTCAGATCGCAATTTCTAAATTCCGAGCTGTTATTATTTCTATAATCAGAAAAACTCAAAAACACTTTTTGGCCTGAACCGGGATTCGGACCGTCACATCTTGATTGGCAGTCGCATAAATCAACCGCTAGACCAATGAGGTTGTTGAAATAATATACACACTTTCACATAAAATATATGTTGCTCTAATTTTCGTACTTCGTACCGCCATATTTTTCTGTCGTAAATATTTTCTTAATTTCTGAATAATTTGTTTTAGTAACCACCTCAGCCTCTCACAGGCAGTGTATAGTTGCGACAAAAATAAAATCACTATTCCAGTTATCTTTTTTTTGCATACAAACCTTGTCCTAAAATAACAAACACTTATTAAAAGAACTATCCAATTTGCCGCAGAAAATCGGAAGCTATGCGCGTACATACATTTCGGATAATTATTTTTATATAAATAGATTATGAAAAATTCCCCCTATAAAGCATTATTAAGTTCAAATAACCTTAAACATGACTAGCATAATACAATCATACGATGCAGTAGTGTATCCGAATAATAATGCAATATTTAAAACATTTGTAAATAGCCGCAAAAGTTCACAATACTTTTAATCTGGTGACCTGATTCCAGATGTACGGTAGCAAAATGTCAACGGTCATGTTTTGACCTTATGACCTCTTAGTAGGTCAACTTCGATATTGCGAGCCACTGCTGCGAAAGCTCCAATACCTGTAATGAGGAGGGCTAAAGTATCCAGGTGCAAATTGTTCAATATTAGGATAGTTTGCAAAAGTATTTTATTTTATTCCTTTTAGGATTTAAAACAAGCAAAATAATTTTATATGATTATGCTTTGAACGGGTCTACTCTCTTGGCATTCAGTTCATTAAAAGATGCATTTTGCATTTTGGATGCATTCGTTTGCAACTGCTTTTGTCAAGAAGGCAAGTCATCTTATTTATGGAAAATCACTGCTACCGTTCATGCTAGAATATCATGTAAGTTGGTGCCCTTTGAATCCCCTCTCTACGTACCTAAAAATGAACGGTTTAGGACTTCCGATCTTCTCAATTACTCAGTAAAAAGCAACGAAGCAATTACTGTACCGTGGTATCTGTATCGCTTTGCTAGCCCATCTATTCAGAAACATAAATCTTCTACAATCAGCGTGGATTGTTTAACAATCCACGCTGATTGTGATTGTAGAAGATTTATGTCAATTTCGTCAAACTTACTACAGTAATATACTATATTTATGTTTTTTACTATATAATATTATAAATTAAAGAGTAACTCTCTATCAGTCTGTAAAGTTTTCACGGATATTCAATGAAAGTTGGCATATTGCTATTTTAATTCTTGAGAAACAACACAGGCTACTATTTTCCGCGATAACCGACGCAAGCAGAGTCACGAACAAAAACTATAATTATGTATAATTTAATAATCAACAACATGTTTTATACTACAAGAAACAAATTGCCTGATAATATCCGACAAGCGAAAACCTTTACTACGTTGAAAAAGCTGGTGAAGGATTACTATTTATCATTGTTTTTGATTTAATTTTATATTATATGTATATTAGTCTGTACATATACACACTGAAATATAATTACATATATATCAGTGTGTTTATGTATCTGTGCTGGTATATAAATACGTATGTATAATATGAATAGTGTATAACATTTGTAAATGGTTTTCTACCGATTTTTTCGTATATTTTATGTGTTACCTATGTATAAGCTACCCTAACTTTTGAAACACTTGTGTTCGTGTTAAGGTAGTCTGGAAGAAATCGCCGTGAGTGATAAAGCCGACTATTGTTATACATATTTTGTAACTGATTCTGTTCTACTATTTTACAGTATGTATAAAATAAAAATAAATAAATAATATACCATAAATATTAAGAATATACTTTAGATTTCGATTCGGCCTTACAGTTTGGATTGTAACCCCTAAACCCTCGTCATCCTATTTATTCTAAAAAGTGCTTCAAAAAACAATACACTCAAATCCATCCAGAATCTCTATCCTCCTACGATAAGTCATTATAAATTTAGAGAACCCACGCGTCATCTGCAACCTCAGGTGACCTTTATAATTGTTTATATATCACAGATTTCACTTCATTTTTTAATGATGAAATACTAATTTTCATTCTCGTATCACTAAGTCATAGAATAATTGTCAACCATGCTATTTCCAGACCAATGCTGCGTTCAAACCTTTATCAAAATGGTGATGTGTTGCCCAAAATCAATACTTTTAAAAAATGGTAAGGCGCTTTAATTTAATTACCGATAACTGTAACATCCCAATTAATCTATGATAAAAGGCTGAAGAAGACTACACGGTTGGCGTAGTGGTTTCAGTGGTCGCCACACCGCTTCCTACTGCGCCAAGTGTTGTGGGTTCAAATCCTACATGGGACAATACTTTGTGTGATCCATAAATTGTTGTTCTAAGTCTGAGTGTACTTTTTGTCCGTTTCATGTATGTTTGTAAAGATCCCCGTGACACAGGAATGTAGATTCCTAATGCGGGAGTTGTCTTTAAAAAAAAAGAAAAACAAAGATTGTAAATAAACAAAAAAAAATGGATAACTATGTTAAATATTTTTATTTAAACTGTAAGTTCAGTCCAGTGATGACTTGACTTAACTAACAAGACACAGTGTAGATTTATAACTAAACGTGCATTAATAAACCAGGACTCTGCATATTGGAAGTACGTCTTTGAATATTTGATTTTCAAAGCGGGAACTTCGAGTACAGAATATATATTAGCTTTTGAAACGAGTGAATGATATAAATATATGGCGTTTCCTAGAATTTATGTAAAGAGGGATAGCAGTAAAAAGAAAACAAGGCATATTTTAAAATGTTCATGAAATTCATCATGAGATATGTATTTTTATTTGATATGATTCGCATTTCAATAATGGTATAATCAAATGGCACGCAGCTTTTTATTGCTACGAGTATCGTGGGTTTAAATCTCACATGGGAAAATACTAGGTGTTATTCACAAATTGTATGTTTATAAAGTCCTACGATACGGGTATAATTTAAAAAAAAATAAACAATGTTTTTGAAGCCTAAATGAGACAATTTCATTATCATATTAATTGAATAACTAAATTTATTTGTTTACTTGACTTCAATAAAAGGACAGGTACAAAATTTCACTGATAAAATGAGTAATCATATCTTATTAATACTCAGGAAGGGTATAAAATATCTGCACGTATTTAACATCGAGCTGAGTCTTAGGAATGTAATTACGCGGAATGACCGAGGCCTGGAACGTAATATTAAAGTTAGAACAAAATAAAATCGACGACGACATTTGTGAAATATGTAGTAGATAATTAGGGGTTACTAACCTTTACTGTTTTGTAAATTTCTTTGGGTGTATTACACAGGTTTGTTTAATTTGGGACATTATTGATATTGGAAAATTCCTCAATATTAAGAGAAACGTTGTCCAGGGTTTTACGCAGGGCTCCGGGATGGCAGAAAAAGTTGTTGTTGTATAGATAGATAGATAGATAGAAAACTCTTTATTTCTATAACATTACAATTAGAAGAGAGTACATAAAATGTGAGACGGAGTGTACAAAGGCGGCCTTATTGCCTAAAGAAATCTCTTCCAGGCAACCTTAAGATGGATCGAAATGTATAGATGAGACAGTGGTAGTTTTCAGTGCAATGAATTTTGAATTAATTATTTGCTAATGAATATAACGAACTGCATACATATATATATCCACACATATACAGACAACACAATAACATGTATATATATATTCATACATACATATATATACACATATATAAACACATACACATATGAATAAACATACGTAAACATACACATGTAATGAATACTTGTACATACCAATACACACACATGCCAAAATACATAGTTAAAAAACGCATAAAAAATAAAAAAAGTAAACAAAAATATTCACAGCCTACCCTGATTAATGACCATCTTAATCGAGATGCATAATGTTTATAAACCATTTTTTTGAATGCATTTATTGTTTGCGCTTGCCTGATGTTCACCAGCAGTGCATTCCATAAGTGTTGTATTTAGCATGAAATAACCACCATCTAGATACAGCAAAACATAATTTCTCAAAGTCTGGATTGACTAATGCTCTCATTACAGTACATCTGAGATCCAAAAAAAATATGTTGGGTAATTTGTCAAAATATCAACATCATGTGTTTCGTATAAGGGTCTTTACCCTTATACGAGATACGTTTCATATTACTAATTATTTTATGAAGGCAAACGAGGTTACGTATCGCCTGATGGTAAGCGATTACCGCCGCCCATGGACACTCAACACCAGAGGTGTCATAAGTGCGTTGCCGGCCTTGGGGGATGGGGAGGGGGAAGGGAATGAGAGGAAGGGTTGGAATATGGGCCTCCGGTGTCCTCAGTCACTCGGTGAAACACAGCGCAGGCGCTGTTTCGGTTTTCTGTGAGTTTATAGGTCCGGGAGTGTAAGAATATCGGCTCTTTTTCAAAATGGTGTAAGGCATTTTTAGCGTATGAATACTCGATTAAGTCCTTGCGTATGGGGCGTTTTAAATTTTAAAATTTTCCAACATTAAGTCCTAGTTAGATCAATTTACCGCCCCCCGCATATTTTCATGAAAATCATTGGAGCCGTTTTCGAGATTCAGATTATGTACATACTAGTTTTTAAGGGTCTTTACCCTTATACGAGATACGTTTCATATTACTAATTATTTTATGAAGGCAAACGAGGTTACGTATCGCCTGATGGTAAGCGATTACCGCCGCCCATGGACACTCAACACCAGAGGTGTCATAAGTGCGTTGCCGGCCTTGGGGGATGGGGAGGGGGAAGGGAATGAGAGGAAGGGTTGGAATATGGGCCTCCGGTGTCCTCAGCCACTCGGTGAAACACAGCGCAGGCGCTGTTTCGGTTTTCTGTGAGTTTATCGGTCCGGGAGTGTAAGAATATCGGCTCTTTTTCAAAATGGTGTAAGGCATTTTTAGCGTATGATTACTCGATTGAATCCTTGCGTATGGGGCGTTTTAAATTTTAAAATTTTCCAACATTAAGTCCTAGTTAGATCAATTTAACGCCCCCCGCATATTTTCATGAAAATCATTGGAGCCGTTTTCGAGATTTAGATTATGTACATACTAGTTTTTAAGGGTCTTTACCCTTATACGAGATACGTTTCATATTACTAATTATTTTATGGAGGCAAACGAGGTTACGTATCGCCTGATGGTAAGCGATTATCACCGCTCATGGATACCCGCAACACCAGAGGTGTCACAAGCAAGTGAGAGGGGTTGAGTTATAGAAACGGAATATGGGCCGCCTCCGGTATTCAAATGTTTGCATTTACTTGTGCTAATAGATGTACATATCGTCAAATTTCATGTTTGTAGGCAATCACTTTTAAGTAATGGTTTATTTTCAATTGGCTGTGAATATTCTGGATGCAGTGATCAATTTACAATTTTCTTTGAACTGCAGTTTGGATATTAACACTACTTGTTATTTTGGGATAACATGAAAAGACACTACAATTTGAATTCCGTAAAATTTTATTAAACACTAACATGTTGTAAATTTCTATCAAATATATCCTGATTTGCATCAATAGTTATTTAATAAATTATTGTTCACAATATTAACAATACTCTGATATTGATAATATTGTGAATATAATATGAATAATATATAATATCATATAGTATATAATATCTTAATAATATCTTATAGTCATAATATCTTATGGTCTAGTAGTAAATAAGGTCATGGAAATTATTAGTAATAAATATCAAAGTAATAATATAAATAATAAATATCAATACTTACTTCTGAATGTAAACTATTTTAACTGGTGTACAATAAAGTTTATTCTATTCTATTCTAATACTTACCAATGTGTTTTACTATCATTTTTAATTGACAGTTAGCTTACTCATTAATATTAGTCAAAATTGGCTAGCTCGCTCGGCTCAATCGTAGTATGTTTTTTATCACAAAATATGACTCACAAACTACTACTGTTGATAGGAATTGAAAAAACTTCTCAAGGAAACTTAATGTATAATAATTGATATTTATTTAATATCTTATAGTCTAGTAGTAAACAAAAAAAAAAAAAAAAAAAAGGTCATGGAAATTATTAGTAATAAATATCATTACAATTATACGAACTGCTGCCGCTATTATTGCTCTTGTGGAGGAACGGGCAACATGTTCCTCCAACACAAAGGGAGGATCCTCCGACCAGGCGAGGTGATCATGCCTGGCGGGCCACTGCCCAACGGTTGATGTTGGGAAGTTGTATATATGTTAATCGGCGCGAGAACTTCTATTGCGCGATTTATAATTGGTAGTTTCTTAGTTTTCTTCGTTGCTCCGTAGTTGTATTGTATTTTGTATTTATTCTTTATTGTACACATTGAAAATACAAGTATGAACAAAATACAAGGAAGTGTCATGTACAAAAGCCGTGCTTAACCCAACATTGAGTTTTCTGCCAGCAAACCCTGAGTGAACAGAGGATAGTGCAAAAATGTAAGGACATAGTTATGCGTATTTAAAAGAAACGAATATAATAACAAATTAAAAAGATAACAATAGTGATTTATAGACATTGATTTTATAACTACAGTTGAATACCTTATGCATATTAGTAAACACATACGATATTCATTCGCAAATACATACTTACATACACATATACATACATATACATATATACACATACATACATATACAAACACACATACATATATACAAAACACACATACATATATACAAATACATATGATAAACCACACCGATTTAGGATGACCACATTTCCAGTTTTCGTTTCCAGTTAGGTTGGTTACCTATTCGTCAGCGCAGAAAAATGCGCGCACTCACTTTCTTATATACTATCCTCAATTCATCCTCTCCGACTTATTTAAGAACACATTTTCAACTTTTATGCAATAACCATAACCGAAACATTCGCTCTGCTAACAATCTCCTCCTCCTTTGTCCTTCACACACTACTTCTTTTATGGGCTCTTCGTTCTTTGTCCAGTCTGTTCTCTTGTGGAATGCGCTTTCTCTCGAGGTCAGAACGGCTAGAAACCGTTATACTTTTAAGTCCAAGATAAAGGAGCTTTTACTGGCTGAACTGGCAGAGTCAGCAGGGTCTTAGTTAGTCATCGGATAATAAATTTGTATCCTATAGTAATAAATATATATGTATGTCTAAGTATGTATTACTGTATATATTTGTTATATATATGTATAATATGTGTAAGTGTATATGTGTATGTGTATGTGTGTATATATTTATGCTAATTTAAACTTATTATAGTATTCATGAAAACCATATATATATATATATAAATCTACCACTATAGCTATAATTTCTTTTAGGTGCACCTACCTCACTTTATCTCTGCATCGCTCAATCGGTCGACTGGCAGAGAATGCCTTAGGCATTAAGTCCGCCGATGCATGTAATTGTGCATAAAGTAATAAATAAAAATAAAATAATGATTCGGTTATTGTAGGGACAGATAATAATCCCTAGTTCTCCTCCTGAACATACTCAGAGAAGGACTGGCGCGTATCGCACGCGGTAAGGCATTCCATAGTCGCACAGCTGTAACACTAAAAGAGTGATTGTAGCGTAGTTCGATGTTTCTTCGGTAGATGGCGCTGTCCTATATTTTATGTTGTTGCGTTGTATGTGGAAGTCGCCACATCACTCCCCTCCAAGACCGGAGGTTGATATCTGGATGAGTCTGCTGTTGCGGAGCTTGCCAGTTGCCAGGATTGAGTAGTTCCAGTGAGTCGGAACTGAGTGCCGCAAGTTCCAGTGAGTCGGAACTGAATGCCGCTAGTCCCAGTGAGTCAGGGCTGAAGTCCGCTGATCCCAGTGAGTCGGGATCGCATGCGGTGCGCGGTGCAGCGGTGAGGTCCCCAGTGAGTCGGGGCGATTGCTGCGTAGTTGCTGGCTACTGCATAGATGGGAGAGAAAAGCTCTGCTTACATGGACCGTAGTTGCAGTGTGCTGTCGCTAGACGCTGTTGAGGCCGTAGGGGTAAACCAGGCTGGAGCGGTCGCTTCCTGCATGTGGTGTATCCCTGTTGAGGCCGAGGTTGCTGGCTCGCTTGCTGTGGGACTTGCTGTGGGAATGAAATGATGGTAGCGCTCTTGCTGTTGATCTGCTCCTACGAAGGTTGCTTCCAATCACGTCGGGGGTCACCACTGTGGAGGAACGGGCAACATGTTCCTCCAACACAAAGGGAGGATCCTCCGACCAGGCGAGGTGATCATGCCTGGCGGGCCACTGCCCAACGGTTGATGTTGGGAAGTTGTATATATGTTAATCGGCGCGAGAACTTCTATTGCGCGATGCAGGATTGGTAGCTTCTTCGTGCACTACGTTACTCCGTAGTTCAGTGTATCTTCGGTGGATGGCGTTGTCATATATTTATGTTGACGCTGTATGTGGAAGTCGCCACATCACTCCCCTCCAAGACCGGAGGTTGATATCTGGATGAGTCAGCTGTCTGTGCTCTGTTGTGGAGCTTGCCAGTGCCAGGATTGAGTAGTTCCAGTGAGTCGGAACTGAGTGCCGCAAGTTCCAGTGAGTCGGAACTGAATGCCGCTAGTCCCAGTGAGTCGGGGCTGAAGTCCGCTGATCCCAGTGAGTCGGGATCGAATGCGGTGCGCGGTGCTGCGGTGAGGTCCCCAGTGAGTCGGGGCGATTGCTGCGTAGTGGCTGGCTGCTGCATAGACGGGAGAGAAATGCTCTGCTTACATGGACCGTAGTTGCAGTGTGCTGTCGCTAGACGCTGTTGAGGCCGTAGGGGTAAACCAGGCTGGAGCGGTCGCTTCCTGCATGTGGTGTATCCCTGTTGAGGCCGAGGTTGCTGGCTCGCTTGCTGTGGGACTTGCTGTGGGAATGAAATGATGGTAGCGCTCTTGCTGTTGATCTGCTCCTACGAAGGTTGCTTCCAATCACGTCGGGGGTCACCACTGTGGAGGAACGGGCAACATGTTCCTCCAACACAAAGGGAGGATCCTCCGACCAGGCGAGGTGATCATGCCTGGCGGGCCACTGCCCAACGGTTGATGTTGGGAAGTTGTATATATGTTAATCGGCGCGAGAACTTCTATTGCGCGATTTAGGATTGGTAGTTTCTTAGTTTTCTTCGTTGCTCCGTAGTTCAATGTTTCTTCGGTAGATGGCGCTGTCCTATATTTTATGTTGTTGCGCTGTATGTGGAAGTCGCCACACTCTCATAAATATTTTTTTGGTACTCACTTAACAATTTTGAACTTATGATAATATTTTTTTATGAATTTTACTCTATTGTTAATAGTTTCTTTGCATTTATTTTATATTTTTGGCACTAAATTAGTATATCAAATTTCTGTAATACCACGAATAATATTACAACACAGGGCAAACCAATGGAATAAATCCTAAGCTAGCACACATTTAATGGTCCATTTCAAATTTCACGAATGTTGCGAAAGATTCTAAGCTTCATAACTCATGTCATTATCACTTACTACATCAATCTGCTCTTGATCACAGGCGTCTTGGTTACTTGATGACCAGGAAATCTTCGTTACCTGATGAGCAGGAACTCTTCGCACAACAGCATTTGTTTGAATCAGAAGTTGAGGACATAGGAGACTCTTCTTTCTTCACCTTCACTCGGCGATTTTGAAACCAGATTTTCACTTGCTTTTCGGACAACTCCAATCTTGAAGCAATTTCAATTCTTCTTAATCTTGAGAGGTACATATTCCTTGTAAATTCTCGTTCTAATTCTACCAATTGAGTTCCAGTAAATGCAGTCCTAATTCTCTTACTCGAGTCTTCTTTTAATGGCATATGTTTCAGATCCTCAGAGTAACCTGGTAGAAGTTCTTCTGGGTGATCAAGTGGTGGGCTAGGTGTACCATTTCTACTATCATCGGATAAAGACGGCGATATGTTTCCTTCATTTTTGGATGGAGAAGTAGTAGATTTATAAGGATAATGCAAATACGGAGACAGAGATTTCTTTCTGTTGTTAATAAAATTCACAGGTTCTTGTTCTTCAGTTCTAATATACGTTTCAAAAGGTTTCGTTTCAATTTTTGCTTCATAAAAATCCTGGCGAGGCAGCTGATGAACGAATGGATTGTGGAAGTTAAGTGGATGCAAAAATGGTCTTATCAAACCTGGTGACTGGTGTTGATATAGACTGATATTGAAAAGATTGTTCATATAAGGGTTAGGTATAAACTTAGGTCGCGGATCCAGGTGGTGACCTAGGACTGGCAAGAATGGATGTTTAGGTTCACTAGTTAACTCATTTTTCTTGCAGTTTTTCGTATCACTAATCAATGTATCGACTAAGAATGAACGGGACATGTTGAGGTGGCTGACGAGCTCTCGTGATGAAACCGAATTCACTACTGAATATGGGGTGCGTCTCTCATAAAATTAACAATTACAAAAAACTACCCCCACTTAGTGCACCCTATTGTAAATAGACACAATGGATCTCGAAGCGTTTTGGCAATTATTTGGGACCGTCCCACCCCTTTTGAAGGTGAAACGTCAACCCCAGTTCGAAATAAAAAAGTATGAATAGAATATTATAGTAGCAATGAATAATTTTGTATAGAATGTTAACGTCCCTAATATCTGTCTCATTAAATCCAATTTGGTTAGTGTTTTGTGTGTATATTGTTTTGATTCCTATTTTGTTGGTTCGTTGTGATATATGAAATAATTATATCAACTTTTCCGCTCTATCCTCAAAGATCAAATTGGACAGATCTATCCAACCGTAAAAGGAAAGACAAAGATAGTAGTACCGTAATATCAACAAGCTGTATGTAAGGGGAACTTAATAAGAGCATTTAAAATTAATATAATCGTTAACACTACGATGCTATATGCTTTGTTTATTTATCAACAATGTAAATCTTAGTAAACGTATAGATTTATCTTATTCATTCCGTATTTTTGCATGGTTCCAGGATGTTTTTTTAATATGTATCTCATACTTAATTGTGCCATAAATTATAACACTAATTCTTAACAACAAGGCCAGCTCAAATCATTATTATCATCAAAATGATCAAAATCACGCCATCATTGTACAGTACACCATATTAATTAAATATGAATACCCCATAATTGAATCCTTATGGTACACGCGTGGTCCAAAGAAACCCTTACAGCATGGGGAGGGAATTCAAAGGCCCCGCCTTTCGAAAACTAGTTTATGAAATATTAAAAGCACCCTAATACTTTTTAGTTGGTAGCATTATAATTGTGAATCAATTCGTGTTATTATCATGTCAGTATTAATTTGTAAAGTAACATTCGCTTTTGTTGTATAAGTGGTATCTGATGGGAGACTTTGAAAGTAAATATGTAAATTACGGTAATGTATTTTGTGTTGTATCTTTATCGGATTTTGTAATTGAAACATCTAAAAACTGGTTATGGAACTGTATTCTAGAAATTCGATATACATATTTAAAAACCTATGCATCCATATTTTAGAATTCATTTTTTGATGGTATATCTCAGACCAAATGGAATATTATATATAGCGGTAGCCTTAATATTTTTTTATGCATGGCCCTGCCAAAATGACACTATTGAAAGGATACTAATCACACTACTGCAGAATCCAAGAGTGGTGGTCACCATACTCATTGCGAATGCAGAAAATGCAAAAATGCAGCATGGTGACCCACATCATATCGGCCTTGTGATGCTCTTGCATCTTTGGGTCTCGTATTTACCAACGAAACACGACAGTAAGAACGCTATCATTTTACGTAGATTTTTTGAGTAAGGGAAGTAACGTCTCAGCCGAGTCGGCCCATTTGTGATGAAATCAGCGTGGCTGTACTACCTTTTACTTCTTAATTTTATACGAATTCAAATTATTTTAAATACCAAAATAAAAAAGCCGTTTCTTTTTGTACATGGATATATTTTTGAGATAAATGGATAACGAAGAATGGTGAAACAGAAACCGACGAAATAAGGATCCAGTGAAATAAAGAGTTAAAAGAATCTGGATACTGTTATATATAACTTCTTTGGATAAAAAATAATTATAAAGGTACAACGCTACACTATGTAGATGCATATAAGTTATTTAAGTTGATTGTTATAACTTAGTGTTAATCTACAGTTTCATTTGTTTCTCCATATATACATTTTCTAGTTATTTTTGATTACCTAAGAGTTTTCTTCAAGCTTTAAACCTGATATGATAATGATTTTGATTGACCTGTAAAAATCGAAGTAACATTGTGGAGTATATCATACTATCAAACTTGTATCGAAAGCATGACGCTTCATTTTGAATGAATCCATTGCAGGAATCTAAGAGGTGCATAGTACCGATACCGATACTCATCGTACCGAAGTCTCAGACTTGTTTCCGCAACATGGGCTAAATTTTAGTAATGACACTTTACCAACCAATGTCAACAAATATGTCGTTCACATTTATAAAAATGTTTTAGCTTCAAATACAATCAGTAAGTTTATATAGACAAATGTGTAGCGACAAGGTTCTAGCCAAAGGCTATTGATAAAACGTATAGGTATAACTCAACAAATTCGACAATGTCATTTATGATCACTATCAGTAGTCGGCAAACCTTTTTAGCCTCTTTTTTTATTTTGTCACTAAATCTGTCAGAGTTGGGTTATATCACGAAATCCCAACAAGCCAAATAATGGGATGAAACTAACAACGTTTGGGCAACTATCACTTCTAAACATTTTGTTTGTGCAGGGTACACGTGTCACGCTATTTTAAATTTTAAACCTCGATTTTAAGATACAATTTTCAATAGGTATTTACGGACTCCTCCACAAATCTAATAAAACAAACAAACAACAACCCATAATGTCCCACTGCTGGGCTCGGGTTTCCTCTCAGGAGAGGGTTAAGGCCATTCGTCCCCACGCTGGCCAAGTGCGGGTTGGGGACTGGCAAGAATACGTTGTGGCTACGTAAATCTTGCCGTTGGATGTTTTTAAGCCGCCCGAAGGCCTCCAACTAAGCTTCACGACTGTTATCGTATGATAACAACCGGGACCGACTGCTTAACGTGACCTCCGAATCACGGAGACGCTCATGGTAACATGCCACCAGCGGTCACCCATCCAGGTACTGACCGCGCCATCGTTGCTTACCCTCGATTATTGTTTCTAATCACCGAGTGCAACTGGGCTATGAGCGCCACACATCTAATATAAAGGGTTATTTCAAATAAAATCAAGCGTATACTTCTAATTGTATTAACGTCAGGGTACCCAGGTGCTACTGTTTATTTAAGGTAATTACATGAAACGAATAATGCCGTTGAAGCAGTAATGAAATCGGTAATTGAAGATTTGACGAGCCTATTGATGGAGTGGTTAGTGATCCTATTGAGACAATCTTGGTTACAGCTATTGTAGTAACGTGACTGCTGGTAATTTTTTTTCTGCTTATTATGTATGTTTTTGTAATATCAGAATCTTAAGAGAAATTTATCTTTACTCAAGAAAATGAAAACTGAAAATGAAACTATAATGATTACGTATAATGGTTTATAGAACTTTCCCACAACCTTATTCATATAAGTTCTCCCATCATCATCATTAACAAGACTTTTTAATAGACATCTACTGAGGCATCTTCACTGTCTTACGTATACTAAAGCTTAAATAAGTCAGCATTCACAACCAAATTTATATTTAATTTCAAATAAATTTTAGTCATAAAACATAAATTCTAAAGGCAATTGCAGCGGAAACGTGCATTAAGAAATCTTTAATGGCCACCTTTACATTGTACTTAAAGTCTTATATATCACTCTTTCTTAGGAAACTGCTTTTAAATTGTCTAACAATAGTGTAGTGGGAAGTCACCGCGGGACACACTTGTCCACTGCATCCATAAATTCGTTCTTAAATTTTTTCATTCGTGTTTTTGAAACTGCAATGAATAGTCTATCGTTTTCTTTGTGATTGTATTCTGTTGTGTTAGGCGATAATTGTTTTGCACAGGTATCGATCTGCGCTGGTCTGCGCTTCAAAATTCCAAAAAACGTGCTCCGATTGAGCTCAATATTGACACGCTTCGAGACTGTTTTTAACCGACTTCAAAAAAGGAGGAGGTTCTTAAATCGACTCTATTTTTTTATGTTTATTACCTCAGAACTTTCGACTGGGTGAACTGACTTTGATCTATGACTGAGATTATGTTTTTATTTCAATTCTGGTGATCCCATTTCAATTTGGTTGAGTTCTTGACGTCGGTGTTTTGTTTTTTTTTATTACATTTTTTCTGTTACGCTACAGCAGTGATTAGCAAAATCTGTACAAATAAATGAAATTGAAGTGTCTGCTTGTAATTTTAAACTACGGCTTATCATTAAATGCATACGAAAGTATTTACGGTACTTGCATCGAAAAACCATTTTTTTAATCTTTCTGTCTGTTTGTTCCGCCTAATCTTTGAAATGTTAGATCGATTTTCACGGGACTTTGATTGACAGATAGCTGATGATATAAAGAGTAACTTAGGGAACCTTTTATATTATTATAACTTCGCCCCGCGCCTTTACTCCCGTTGTTGTTGTACCGCGGAGTTTACCGTGTCTATAGTATAGTTCCAAATGTTTCAACTACAAAACGTAAACACAAGATGACAGAATCACAAAGAAGCGCACGACGCAGAAACCTCCGAGAGGGATTGATCACAACTGTCCAACTCCTGTGTAATTTGTTTAGACTACAACACA
The DNA here is from genome assembly GCA_003709505.1 of Hyphantria cunea. Taxonomy (NCBI): domain Eukaryota; kingdom Metazoa; phylum Arthropoda; class Insecta; order Lepidoptera; family Erebidae; genus Hyphantria; species Hyphantria cunea. The sequence goes on from PKRV01000785.1 coordinate 59,642, forward strand.
AGCATGAGTGATGCCCAAGTTATTTATTTTTCTATTAAATTAGCTTCTCCAACAAAGGATATACACAACTATACAGTATACTCTAAATGACTGAAGGGATATTATACCGGTGTACTCCTTCACTTACTGGAGACCACAGCACGCAATAATAATATTTCGGATATGTTACACACAACGCCATCTAGTCCCAAACTAAGCAGAGCAGGTACTGGACAATTGATATAAATGCACATATAATTTCTTTTTTATGTATACATATTATATTTTACATAGAATACGCCCAAACTCCGATACGAATATTTACAGATCATACGAACATTTGGTTCTACCCGTGATTCGAATCCTAGACCTCAAGCATAACAGTCGCATACGTTACTACTGTGCCACCGGGGCAGTTATAATAATAATTAATAACAACTAAGAAAACAAAGTTACAAGTAACAAAAAAGTTAAATATGCATCGAAATATTGGAACTACATCAAATGAAAATATAAACTAGAAATGAAGGTAAGAAATTAAAGGGCTACCCACTCCTTCCTGTTGCTTGTTCCATAAATAGATTTGCAAGTCTCATAGAACAATTTAAGCAGAATAAGAGTTCCATTGTGTGCTGTGAGTTACAGAGTATGGTAACTAAAACTGAGTGGAATTCTAAAAAAATATTAGTTTATAATAATATACTCAATCATTCAATTGACGGGCCTGTGAGTATTTGATGGGCCGTGTCAAGTAATCGTGCTATTATTATTATTATCATTTGTAAATTTTTCTATAACATATATGTATTTAGAACGTGTAAGTTTTTATATCGGCTGTCTAGTTACCAACGCACAGGCTTTGTCTTGTTCTAGATAAACGTTCGTAGGTTAGATGTGTAAGGGTATTGCTATTAAATTTATAATAAAATAATAAACCTCTTAGTAAGTAGTATTCTATAGATAGAATAGTACAAAATACGATAGGCTAAAAAAAATTCGACTTACGCACCCTTAAGTAAATTAAAGGGGTTTTAATTTTTAAAAAAAGGACTGTTTCATGGTATAACTAAGTTGCAGACAGTAGAGTGCTAAATTAATGGGATACTGTCTAACCATTAACTTTAAGTTTTTTACAGTACAGATTGATTTAATGGCTTTTTCACTATAAAGATATTTCAGACATCTAAAACAGAACGCCATCTAGTCCCAAACTAAGTAGAGCTTGTATTATGGGTACTAGACAGCTGATACAAATACATATATACTTTTTCTGTAAACCCGTTCATATTATACATAGAACACTCCGAAACAACAGCAGATCGTACAAACGTTTGATCCAACCCAGGAATCGAATTCGAGACCTCAAGCACTGCAGTCACATACGCCACCACTGCGCTACCGCGGCATGAAACATTATTCGCCTCTGGATAGTGTAGAGAAAAACAAGCTAACGGGCATTTAAAATAATAATAACTATAAATGACTTATTGTACACCAGATAAATTAAAACTATAACTTAATGTTGTGTCAGTACAAGTGGTGCCTTTATCACTCAAAGGCACTTAAACTCTAACAGACAACCATGGAATGGAAATAAATAACGAGATTGGTCAAACGTCCAAATCGTTATTTTACTTTTACAATGAAAGAGTAAAGATATTTAGCATTTTAAAATCACACTTGTTGTGTATAGTCAGGATTCAACCAATGTAGTAAAAAACGTGGTGAAGATACTGAGCCTTGTATTATATGCCTAGCACATATTTTCAATACAATCATTATTGACAATCTTTACTAAATTACTACACTTTTTACTCAACTAAAAAGGAAGACAGAAATGCCCGTCCCAAGGGCTCGTGAGCCCCTTTCTTAACAATCCCAAGCTCCGCCCCTGAAGCCACGTGGGAACCACTTGACAGTTCTTGAGCATTACTCCAACGAATCATTTACAAAACACTGTCTTATAGAACTTGACACCTTATGAGAACTATTCTGTTGAATCATTTATACAGTAATAATAATTAATAAATAAAATAAATAAATGATAAATATTTTCGCACATTTTAACACACGCCATCTAGTCCCAAACTAAGCAGAGCTTGTACTATGGGAACTAGACAACTGATATTAATACTTGCATACTCTTTTTTTGTAAATACATGCATATTATACATAGAAAACACCCAAACTCCGAAACAAATATTTGCAGATCATACAAACATTTGGTCCGACTCAGGAATCGAACCCGAGACCTCTAGCACAGCAGTCGCATTTGCTACCACTGCGCCACAGAGGCAGTCAAATAATAATAATACTAATAATGCCAATAGTATCTCTAATAGTGGTACTATAATAATAATAATAAGCTAACTATATATTATTACTATTACTATAATAATAAGCTAACACACTAATATTAGAAATGTGAAAATAAGCCAGAATAGAAAAGAAGAGTCAACGAAAAAATGATATGTGAGATACAAAAATATTATGCTGTATTTGATAAACGATAATGATAGAAGAATAAATAAGTAATAAACCTACTGTTATGTACTAATCGCTTCAAACTAGACAGTAAACTTGATTACAATCAGATGGGTATAGTCAAATCTCATTTTGCATTCTGCAGTCGTAAGATAAACCCATTTGAGTTTGACCCAACTTATATCGGAATCATAACTAGTCTTGTACAAACACCGGTATGAATTCATACCTCCCACAAAAAGCATACTCTAAACCCAAAAACTGGGAGCGCACTTGTTCTTGATTTCCAGACGTTCAATTTAATTCTAGTATAAATTGGTTTTTAGATGTTCTGGAAAAGGTCGCAGGGAACTGTTGGATGCGTGCAGTACAGGGTCAGCTGTTGTGAAGAGTTTTATAGCCGAAAGACGTTCACTCCTAGACATCGAGCTCCTATGTCTAGGAGTGATCCTAGACATAGGAACTCAAAGTCTGGGAGTTTCGGCTGCGATGATGATGACCAATTATATTGTCTGTGTATAGATTTTTGAAAAAAAACAAAACAACAAACAAATTTTTTTATATACTAACTTAAAAACTTTCGCGTTTTATGACCTAATAATTATATTCACGGGAATCAACGCAATTATTTATTTAAAGGAATTATATACCTCTGACTTGCCTGACGTTTCGACTAAGTTGCACAGGCCGTGGTCTCAGACTGACTGGCTGGCGGGCGTGCACCGCTGAGCCATCCTAGTCCCCGTGAAAACAATTATTATATATTTTAAAGTTATTTACTTTAAATTTTTAGCGATGCTGACTTTCCCTACTTCTTCACTTCGAACCCTTAAGTATACAAAATACTACAACAACCTTATGTGTACAAAAGTTGTAAAGAATATTAAATCTAGTCGTAAATGTATGTATTAATATAATGATGATTGCATTCATTAAATTAACAGACAACAAACACATCACAACATACATTATTCTCATTGCCACTTTTCAGAGTTGTTAGGTTGTTTAATAGTTGTTATTATTCGAGGTCAAACCAAAAAGAATTGTCTCATTAGTATTAAGTACAACAATACATTATTATTTTTTTGTGTTCTGAAGTGTGTATTAATTGCACTACATTGAACAAACAAGTTCAAGAGTTTCTCGCTAAGTGGTTATTGAATCTGACAAATTGTTGAATATCGATATAGTGCATGGTCTAAGTACGATGAAAAAGTCGTTATGGATTTATAATTATATCTTTTTTTGTATGATAATATACCTGATAAATAGTGTATTGCTACCCTTTCTGTCCCTCTATTTGGGGGTTTGAGCATTAAACAAACTGCAACACTGGTATTCTGTGAGGCCATGGTATTATTCTAGTCGACTGTTAACTTTTTCAAAATTTGATATTTATTTAATTAGCAGTAATAATTACAAAATATAAACGTCCAGTCAATCATCTTGGACCTGCTTCACTGCCTCGTTGGTCTAGCGGTTGGTGTATGCAACTGCTGATCACGAGCGTTCCATTCCTAAGCCAGAGCAAATGTTTGCATAATCTGCAAATATTTGTTTCAGAGTTTTCTATGTATAACATGTACGTATTTACAAAAAAAAGTACAACACAACATATCACAAGCTTTTCTTAGTTTGGGACTAGATTGAGTTGTGTGATAAACGTCTGAAAATATTGTGTTAGGATTTCAGGCAATCCTATCCTCCATCTTGAGGTAAATGTAAATTATTATTAGGTAAATAAAATACGTCTCCACGCTGACCAAGTGCGGGTTGGAGACTGGCAAGGCTACGTCATCTTGCCATAGGATGTTTTTAAGCCGCCCAAAGGCCTCCAACTAAGCTTCACGACTGTTATCCTATAGTAACAACCGGGATCGACTGCTTAACGTGGTCTCCAAATCACGGAGACGCTCGTGGTAAAATGCTACCAGCGGTCACCCATCCAGGTACTGACCGCGCCGTCATTGCTTACCTTCGGTGATTGTTTCTAATCACCGAGTGCAACTGGGCTATAAGCGCCTTATAATTGCTCCTCAAGTGCAGATGATACCCCAGAAATCACTTTCTTTTATGTATTCGTTTTTTTTTAAGTTTTGTATATAAACACCGCTTATCATAACTCTAACGCTACGCTAGCCCTCAACAGTTTACGTCTTAAACCACATCTTACTTACATTAATTTACAATACTATATTGTAAGTTGACCGCAAGCCACGAAACATAGAATTCCATTCGCCATTGTACAAAGTTTTTTAACAATGAACCCATGAATTACTTTGTGTTGGACCGATTTCTTTCTTGCATTGCTCTCTTTTGTTCGTTCTTCTGATCGAGAGCTGCTATGTTTAAAGTTGACTGCTGTTTATATGACCGAATGTAGTCAGATCGTTTTGTTTTATACAAGTGTTTACTGCAGAGGTCATTGTTGAGTTAATTGAAGAGTTAGTTATTGAATTGAAGTTCAACTGTTAGAAGCATTCTGGGTGAAAACAAATAAACTTAATTTGTATTGTTGACACTTAAGTATCCTTAAAGGGAATGGATTCAGAAGTTCATTGGGCTTTGTTGATGGTAGTTTGAACTTTTCACTGTTTTCTAAATTTGTCAAACTATTTAGCTTTGATGAAGTACGCAAAAATGACACTGGTAACTTCCACATACAGCGTTACAACATAAAATTTATAACAGCACAATCTACCGAAGAAACATCGAACTGCGGAGCAACGGAGAAAACTAAAAAACTACCAATCCTAAATCGCGCAATAGAAGTTCTCGCGCCGATTAACTTATATACAACTTCCCAATGTCAACCGTTGGGAAGTGGCCCGCCAGGCATGATCACCTCGCCTGGTTGGAGGATCGTCCCTTTGTGTTGGAGGGACATGACACCCGTTCCTCCACAGTGGTGACCCCGACGTGATTGGAAAGCTGATGTCCACTCCCACAGCAAGTCTCAGCCAGCCAGCAACCTCGGCCTCAACCGGGTTACACCACACGCAGGATGCGACCGCTCCAGCCTGGTTACCCCTACGGCCTCAACAGCGTCTAGCCACAGCACACTGCAACTACGGTCCATGTAAGCAGAGCTTTTCTCTCCCATCTATGCAGTAGCCAGCAACTACGCAGCAATCGCCCCGACTCACTGGGGACCTCACCGCAGCACCGCGCACCGCATGCGATCCCGACTCACTGGGATCAGCGGCATTCAGTTCCGACTTACTGGAACTTGCGGCACTTAGTTTCGACTCACTGGAACTATTCAATCCTGGCACTGGCAAGCTTTTCGATCATTCCTCTCAGTTCGGCGATTTCGCCAGAGACGCTGATACTCGGTTCTGGTCTAGAAGACTCTGCCATCTGACAGGGTGGATCCGCCAAATCAGATAACTGTTCTAGAGAATGGGTGTAGGCTGTGATGCTAAGATCGTCTGAATATTATTAGGCTTTCCATCAGGCAGGGCAGAGTCATTTTGGCAGCTTAAATATAAAAAAAAAAGAAAGACGGTTACTCCAGATAGTCTTTATAAAATCTTCAGGTACAGAAGGTCCAGCTAAGTCCAACAGATGTCTCAAGAATTGTGAGGGTTTACGATTTCCTAGTACTTCGTGGGTGGGCAACTGCTTTAACATGTTCTCCTGTGATGCAGATAATCGTCGACTTAACTCTGTTTTTATTTTTGCATATCGGTTGTTGACTGGAGGGTAGACGATAATGTCTTTGACTGCTTTTGCGTGGTGTAGGTCGAGGTGAATGATGACGTGGGTGAATTTTGTTGCATCATCCTGTATGCCTATAGCCTCGAATTGCCCTTCCAGAATGCAAACCAGATTTCAGGATCCTCGGGAGCAAAAGCGGGTATTTTTATGCTCATTTTTCGTGAAACCGTAATAGGTTTAGCGCGGCGTACCGTTATGTGTCTTTTGCTCTCTGATGTTGCGGCAGTTTTAGCTGAATCGCTACTACCTCATTGTACTATCACTCATTGTGTTCTTGACGGGGTCACCAATTGTGGTATAGGTATGCTCACAGCAGGTTCCAGAATCAAATGAAAGTAAAGTTGAAGGTAGGAACACAACTTTAATGTCACTCACAAACAGAAGGATAAAGTTCACAGTAATTAATACATTAAGTTTAGGTGAAAAGGAATACAATTAAAAGACATACAATAACACGCACGATAATTAGCGATTCTAATTATGATAATCACCAACTAATACAATTAACGCAACACGTCAGATTTCGCGCGACCGAGGGCAGTCCGATACTGAATTCATCGATGCGCTTGCACCGGCCGAATACTGTAGGCCTCGTAAGAAAGGGTGTGGTCCCGTTACAGCAAATGTATACAATATCAATAAATATTATTTGATTTACTTATATTATTTATATTTATAGTAATTGTTATTTATTCTAATAATAATAATATATAGTAATAAGAAAAGAGTAATAATATCAGATAATGAAATGTTTACATAGATATAAATTCAATAGAATAGGAAATAGAATATTATAAGGATTGACTTCGGATAGTATATATATGTGTATATATATGTGTGTGCATGTATGTCTGCATGTATGTAAACCTCCTACAACACAATTACAATATTAAAAAATTCAAGGTAGCAGAGTCAAGTTGATTTCACGTATCATTTTTGAAGATCACCGTAAAGTGATCACGTTCTTCCTGCTGTTTCCTTTGTGAGTCGACGAAAGTCGAGACTTGAAGCACAATGATGCAGAAACATCAATTGCAATGGTCGCCATGGTGTGAGTCACCATGCTGCATTGTTAGATTGTCTGTATTTGCAATTAGCATTGTGGTACTCTTGGAATCTGCCATAAATAGAAAAAACGATAATTTGCATGGTTAATGATTCTGGCCCCTAGCATGAGTCCTTTCTTTAAGTTGAAAAACACTTTCGTCCATAAATTAACACATTTTACGTACTCGTAAAATGTGTTAATTTATGGACGAAAGTGTTTTTCAACTTTTTACTAAAAGTGTTACCCTCCTACTTTCACAGTCGGAGGAAGAAAGGTTATATTTTTCGAGTGTATGTATGTATTTTTCTCTGGCACGCCTGGCATTAAGGAGTATGAACAAAACCGTCTTAAAGCTTTGACGCTTAATGCCAGCTTCGGAAAACACGTCTCTTCGTGAAAAAAAAAATATTACCATAGTTTGATTGGAATTTTTGTATTCATAATTATCATCAACCACTAGCTCTTAGTAGTCTACCGCTGGACATACTTTTTTGAATTAGCATTGACTAACTACTAGAAAATTAACTAAATTTTCATTAGTCACAGCCTGGTACAATGTAGATCATATTTCAATGAAAAGTGTATTATTTCGATATCTGTGACACAGTGTATAAACGTCTCATTTGTTACGGACTGTCATTAGCGCTAGGGTGTCCACACGTGTTTACAGATATGAAACGAAAGGGTGACACTGTTGTGTTGTTAAACATTGATTAGTTTTGCTTTGGGAGACACTGTTTGTGATGTTAGAAATACCGATTTATTTACTAAAAGTAAATAAATCGGTATTTCTAACATCTTTAATCAACGACTGAAAATTTTATATTCGCAATTTCTGGGACGGAATTCTCTGCAGGCTGAGATAAGGGCTCAGTATGTTAAAGTTGACAATTATTGCTATCAGAGACAAAAGCAAACTGGTATACTAATTACTAATTAACATATATCTGAAAATAGGTTTTTGGTAATTTATTCTAGAATTAAACTCTCTTGCGCTTATTCTACTTTAAACCGGACCGGTTTCGCCTTATGGCATCATCAAATATATAACATAAACCTTGTTGTAGAATAAGTGCAAGAAAAAATAACTCTAGAAAGTATTGGGTAGTCTACATCAACATCACTAGCCTTTCGCATTCCATTGTTAGACATAGTTCAATCTTTAATCATTAACTGTACGCCACTTTGATTGTCCTTATGATTCTCGCATCCTTTTTTATTTTATTTTTTTGACCTGGTGGGATGCCTTTACGCACGTCGCTCCCCCCCCCCCCCGCGGGCACAGGGGGTTCGCTTTGTGTGGGACTCCTGACTGACTCGCCAGACTACCCACTAAACCACCACGGTGTGCCACTCTGCGCCTGAGACGGGAGAGATCCGGGTACCGCTTTCTTACGCCATCCGGACCACTCCCAGCGCCAGCCCGCACTGAAGCGGGCTCCGTCGTCTGATGTTAAACTCTTAAGGTGGGCGACGTACGGCACACACGTAACGTCGCCCCCCTCGCGGGTGGTCTATGTAGCGGATGGGGGGGAAAACCCGTCCCGCCCATCCGCGGCCACACTCAGGGCGGCATGAGGCGCTGGTAGGCGCGCCTCCGCCGCCCGGTTCGCCGGCGGCGGATCGGGTCCGAGTGGAGGTCGTCCTCCCGGGCCTTCTCCGCCGCCTCCTTCTGCGAGATGATTCCCTCGCAGAAGGTCGCGACCGCGGTAAAACTGCTCTCGCCGCCGGCCATGGAGCGTACGATGGCCGGCAGTGAGAGATCTCCTCCGATGACTGCAGTGAGGGCCCGACGCTGCGGTTCCCAAGCGGGGCACACCGCCAGCGTGTGCTGGGCCGAGTCCTCACTGCAGTCGCAGTGGTGGAAGGCGGGACTCAATTCCCTCCGCGCGACCGAGTGCAGGTACTTCCCGAAGCAACCGTGCCCGGAAAGCACCTGCGTCAGTTGGAAGGCATCGTGGCTCGACGGGCGGCTTCACGCCACTCGCGTACCTCTTCGGGCGGAGGGCGAACGCCACTTTCCGCCCGGAATTCAGCCACCCGTCGATAAACTATGATTCTCGCATCCTGCTTCAACCACCTTTTATGTATAAAACATAACTCCACCTGACCTGTGGACGTCTTACACTACGTTTGCAAGGATGAAATCTCCGCTCAAAAACTTCTTACACACAAATAGTATGACTAATGTCTTCAATATATGCATCCTATCCGTCATGACAATTTCTTGTAGCACTTATCTCCTACAAGTACGTTTAAAGTAAAGCGGGACTAGTTTGTTATTATCATATACTGAAAATAAAGTTTCCGATGTATTTCTAAAATATTTCAGCCTAATAATTATGCTAAGAATAGGAAGAGGTAATTCGTGCGAAGAAAATTAACTTTCCAATATGGCCAATACGTTAACTCTGGCCATGCATAAACAAAAACTTTTTTACGTAATTTAAACTTGTCATTCAATTTTCAAATCACTTTTCTCCCCTCTCTATACAGAAATACAAGCTCGTCACTACCATATTATTACTCGGAGGGTATAAAACGTATGCTAATCAAATGCTGTATCGAATTACGGACCAGTAAATGAAATAGCCAATGTGTTACGCGAAACACTATTAGTTCCACACACTCGTTCTTTTATAACGCTTTGTCATTGCTGGAGGGTATGGCGTTGGGTTCGAAATTCAAACAGTGTTCGTTCATTTTTGAAATTCGAGGTCATTTTGGTTCAGAGTATACATAGGTTTTGTTATTGGTTATTGCTAAAATATAAGTGACAAGACACGATTATTAAAATTGATTTGGTAGTTTCAGTAACAAAGAACAAATATGAAATTTAAATAAAATAATAAAAACTTATGAGATAAGAATAACAATACTTAAAGAAACTTCCTGCAATACGAAAATACAAAGAGTATTACTTACAGCTTGCCAACTATAACTTTGTCCAACTCAAGTAAGAGAAGAAAGAAAGAAAGCAAACGTCTCGCTTGGATCAGGAACTGCCTACATAACTAAAATTCCTTACTGTCCTGAAGTCCAATCCTCTTACTTTAAGTATGTATTTCAAAATAACAAAAATGAACGGGTTAACCATTGAGGTTGCAGAATTGAATGGATTTTGTGGTCCCTTCCGGTGTGCCGATTGTATTCGTATAAAACTTTTTGCATTTAGATTAGACATGTTTGTTATGTCGGATAATCGATATGCTTCAACGCGTATTTGCTTAAAGCTTACTGTGAATGACAGTTCTTCGCATTACCAACTCGCCGCTGCGCCGCAGGCATAAGTCGCATTAGTGCTTTTGTAACCTATTTTATCATAAAAGTAACTTAGAGATGTATTCTTCTCTAAAACTTTTATCAACCGCCTATCTTTGCTCTATTGTTTGTCTTATTGTTTTTTCTCTTCGTGCTATATCACCAGTGCAGACCACGTATGGGCAAACATAGTGTGGGGCACCTTGCGGCACAATGGACCGCCGCAACGATATAAAGAAATGGCTGGTAGCGAATGTATGCGGACGGCCCAAAATCGGGATAGTTAGCGCTTTTTAGGTAGACCATCATCCAGCACTGGACAGTGATAGGTTGATTTGTTTGATTGAAGGCTTCCCCGCAGTTAAATATTTATCAAAATTTTATAAATAAAATTTATGCATAGATAGTGTTGTAGAAAAATCCTATCAATTTCTTTGAACACCAATAACGGATACATGTGAAACTGTTTCCCACACCTCACAAAGCTATCAACATTAATTTCCAATATTTTTGTATTAACGTCAACTCTGTGAAAATCCAATAGTGCGTTAAATTTTTGAATTCATTTATAATATGGCGACTAATTTTAGTGCGCAACATCCGGTGGATAAAGCGCCACGTGCTGATGAACTTTGACGTCACTTCCGTTGATTCAGGAAGAAGAGCCATTACGCTTAAATTGTATTATTTGACTGTACTATATTTTCAACCCAGTTAATGATATTATAATACATAATAATATATAGTTATATTACTTGATTATTAATTTATAGTAGTGATATATATGTGTCTAATATAAAATAATAAGTATTTTTGTTATAGCTTCCTTATTTCCTGAATATTTTGTCGTTTAAATTTAAATTAAATCTTTTAAATGCAAAAAAAAGATAATATTAAAATAAGATTATACATTGAAAGATTTATTTATTTTAAATGTCCGACTGTCAAAACCGTTACATTGTAATCTAGATTTCTAGATTGTAAACTGTCGAATGATTGTAAACTGACACATACTGCTAAGAATTTAACGTATTATATTTAGAAAGATTATAATCTATTGAAGTGAAACTATAAAATTGCAATATGGTATGCGATGGATCGCATCTCGCGCGCAGATTGGTTAAACTGTATATATCCCGCGCCAACATATTTTTTAGTTAATTCGTTTGTTGCCGAATGTAAGTTATATTTATAATTGTAAATTGATTTCATGCTGAAAATACCTCACAGCTTTAGAATTAATAATATTAAAATTTTTATGACAGTTAAACAAATTTGTGATTAATCAAAGAAGTTCTAAAGGTTTTTTTTTACCTTCGGCCCGAACGTTTCACCCCACCGAGGTTTGCGGCGGAGTGGTGTGTCGAAAAAGAATTTCGAACCTAACCACCAATCTCTTCCAGGCAACAATCACATCAATCGTCAATCAAGAACATCAATTTTAAAGACTAAAATATATAGATAGCAATAGATACAAAACTCTTTATTTGCACACTATAATATTACAGTTAGAAGAGAGTACATAAAATGTGAGACGGAGTGTACAAAGGACGGCCTTATTGCCAAAAGCGATCTCTTCCAGACAACCTTAAATAGTACGTTAAATTGTTAAAACTATGTCACAGTTAACAATCTTTTGATATTTTACAATCTCGCAAGGAAGGTTAAAATCTAATGTTTTTTACAATCTTACAGATACAAAATAACTTTAATGAAGTCAAAATATTTGTATTTGTACATTGATATTTTTTAAATTAAACTTGTTATATTACTTAAGTATAATATAAGGTCTTTAAGTTATTGATGCCACATAAAACCTTAGATAGAACTGCTGAGAGAAATGTGTGTTCCACAAATTGTTGTTTTGAGTCTGGGCGTTCTTAGTGTTCCGTTTAAGTTTGTACAGTAGGATGTATAGCCCTCCTCTTCCCCCAACAGGATGTATATTCCACACGCGGGATTTATCTTAGAAAAAACAAAATAAACAACTCAAGTCACTTCGACAGTCTAACGTTATTTATGTTATTTTCTAATTCGGGAAACAGACTAAATAAATACACATCGACGTTTAAAGTTTCTAGTTAAAACTGAAAATTGATTGAATGAAGTCATACATTAAATTAATATCCAGTTTAAAATATAAGCCTAGAAAATAAAAACAGGTATTCAGATTGTAAGAAGTGACTTTCTCATTATGATGAAAAGGTTGTTAATTAATTAAAGTTTCTGAGTGAATTCCTAAGATTGCGTAGGTTTTAAATAAAAGTTGAATGGAATAATGTTTATTTTAGCTGCCTTTGAAAAGGCTAGCTCCTTATGGGTACAGTACAAAAAGGATTTTCTTATATTCGATACATTATTTGTTTAGTCTAGCTAGAATTCATTTTGCCCACTGTTATTTAATCCATACAAATGAATAAAATTGAAGTATCTGTTTGTTATTTCAAATTAAAGTACATATCTACGATACTTACATCAAAAATTATTTTTTTTGTCTGTCTGCTTGTTGCGTTTAATCTCGAGAGCGGCCTGGCCGATTTTGATAGGATTTTCACTCATAAGTAGCTGACAATATAAGGAGTAACTTAGGCTACTTTGCTTAGACTAGCTTCGCCCCGCGGCGTTACCTGTGGTTTTTGTCGTACCGCGGGAACAACGCAGAGTTTAGCTAGTATGAAATAAAATTAATATAAAATATATCAAACTCGTAGTATCGATAAACTGTATGGACCGGCAAATTACATACATGGATAAAATGGTTACCGGTACCTATATTGGTACCTGAAGAAAGCCAAGAATGTTACCATGGCATATCTAGATGTGTTCAAGTATATATTTATAAACAGAGAGTAGTGTAGAATAGTTACGTATGTTTATTTACGTTCTTAAACGACGCTGCACAGGTTAATAGTCTTGTTTCGGATCTAGATTGTGGTATGGGATTTATTCAGCTTAAGAATTCATACTATTGTAATTTTGAAAGTTACTATGTCTGTTGCGCTTTTACGGATAAACAGCTGCATCGATTTCAATAAAAATTTGAGGAAGCACATAGGCTACTTATACCACAATAGTCGTCGTGCAGACGGGCGGAGCCACGGCCAGAAGCTTAAGTTAGTAATGTAGTAGAGAATTAAGTAAGCTTTTCGTTAAGCATTCCAAGTAAAGACATGTGCAACTAATACACGTTCCAAAACAAACCAATGTTTTAGAATACTCCAGAAGTTTCCGACCGTTGGAGAGCCATGCTTCGGCATGCATGGGTCCGCTCGACCGGAGTGATACCATGGCCTCACAAAAAACCGGTGTGACACAGCACCTGCGCTGTGTTTCACTGAGTGAGTGAGGATACCGGAGGCCTATAATCCCCCTTTCCATCCCCCAAGGGCAGCAACGCACTTGTGAGGCCCCTGTGAGGTGTTGCGGGTATCCATGGGCGGCGGTAATCGCTTACCATCGGGCGATACGTCTGCTCGTTTGCCATTATAACAAAAAAATAAAAAGTTTCCAGTGAGAGAAAGAAAAAAAGGAAGAAAAATATTTATTTTGGCAACAAAAAATAATCGTACATACAAAAAGTAATTTACATCAATTTAACAAAATTACGAACAATGGACCCAATTCAGCATTGTGTCAGACAAAGCGTCTGACGCTGGTTTTCAACTGGGCCTAGGTGACGCCGTGCATAAAGATATTTTTCATAGTTGTACCATAATATATACAATGACAAAAATCAATTATTACACAAACACACACACACACACACACACACATACACACACACACACACACACACACACACACACACACACACACACACACACACACACACACACACACACACACACACACACACACACACACACACACATACACACACACTCATAGTATTGCCGCATACTTAACATGAATAACGTTGAATTTTTACGAGATTTTCCAGAGAAGTTCTTTTCAGCGAAGACACGGAGTAGAATAATTCCAGTTAAAATGAGTGCAAAAATAGTAATCATAATAGAATACCAGTAAGAATTATTTCCTATTAGCGAATAATTGTATTTATCATGTCCCCACGTTGGCCGAATGCGAGTTAGGGCCTGGCAAGACAACGTCGCGCCTAGGTAATCTCGCCGTTGCATGTTTTCGATAATAATTTTATTTATCATAATTAATTCAAAAAAAGTACAAATCAATATCTATCTAGAATTAGAGGTAGCCCTGTGTTCGAAATTTTATCATAATTTATTTATCTACTTTTTCAGCTCACGTACTCCTATATAAACTTTAACTGAGCCAAATATGAAACTTCTTCATTGTATATTTTATATAAATCTTATGCTTGTCGTATTTGTATATAATATGTACCCTTTATACGATATTTTATAAGATACCTTTAAACGAGCAATTCTTGTATACATTTAATCTGAATGTCAAAAACGGCTACAACGATTTTCATGAAATTAGGTGTGTCGGAAGTTACTGGGGCCTTAAATCGATCTGGCTAGGATTCATTATTAGAAAATTTCCCAAGAAAAATACTCGGTCATCATGTTTCTATTATTTATCCAATCACAAATCCTAACTCGTGACATGGAGATACCAAATGTATCCCAATTTTGTCTCATAAAAAGAAATATAATATTCATAATCGAAGGTATTTTTTCAACCGTGTACGCTTTCGGGTCGAATAACTTTTTGAGCCTACTTTGTCCCTTGTCAGAACTGAAAGTATCACCGTCTGCCAAACATCTGCTAAAAGGTCACAATTGTAACATATTAAACACCAACTTAGATATATAAAGCAATTGACTGTAACTAGATTTATTCTATTCATGAGATGATACGCCCTGTGAATATAATATTATCCTCTCAGGATGAAATATTAAGCATATTCAAAAATTACCCTTGATATTTTAATTTTAAGAGCTATTTTCTTGTTTACTAGTAGTTGATAAATCAAATTACCTACAGTAGACGTAGGAACGTACGCTACACTAGCGCCATCTCGTAAACGCAACTTTCAAGGCGTTATTCAAATATCGAATGAAAAATTCGTATTATTTTATATCAAATAACGTAAATAAGTAATATACTTTATATACAGATAAGAAATAGCATTTTGTTACAAACAATAATAGAAGTAATGGCTGTTATTATAAAAAAAGTGGTTTTGAGAGTGTTAAACAAAAAATAAATTTCGACACTGATCAATACCAAAAAGATATAAATTGGTTTTAGCAGAATATATAAGGGATATAGAAGAACTGAGAACTAATAGTAATGGTTATTTAATACGAGCCAACATAATTCGGCAAACATCGGTGACCTTAAAACAAGTTTAAGCTTAAGTACTCTCCTAACCTAAAACGTACACACATTTTAGTATTCTACAGAAGAAAATGTATATATTTTAACATATTAATTAATTTATTACAGACCAATAACTCTCGCGTTGTCACACGTAAAATGCAGTTGCGTTTATAACCAGAGCAAATATATTGCAGCTCTGATGAATATGTCCATGTTTTATTATATTCGTTTAGATCTTTGATCTTAATTCCAGGCCGCTTTAGGAAAAGCATAAAATGTACACTGACTATTTATGCTGTATTTTTTGCAGTTTAGGGTACAACAACAATAGCGCCCGTTTTTAAAACAGTTGTCAATTGACAAGTTTCGCTAAGCACTAAGCCCCTATTGTTGCACATTCATCTGCCAGGACAAGCGCTGCAATCGCTTTCTATACCATACACTTCTTGCGATTCGAATACATAGATGAATATTGAAAAATTTGCAACATATTTCAAGTGATAATAGTATTTTTGAAGACGATTTTTCGTTATATCAAAAGTTAGTTTGGGTGAAAGAGACGGAGATAGCGGCTGTTACGCAATACATTAAAGGGGCGTTACTAAGATTCTTTAGAATCCAGCTTCTTAAGAAGTTAGGGCCACGAAATTCGGTTAAGATTGAAATCATATTTTTATAAATCTTTTAATAAAGATTTTTTTTGTATTCACAGATGATGGTGCTAGATATCAACATAAAATTTTCCTAAAGTTTACTGTTTCATAAAACACACTGCCTTATTAGAAAAATGTTTTCTTTTATCCTATTTAAATATAAAAATAAAAAGTTTTCTTTTTAACTCTCTTACACAATTAAGTAATAATGCTTTTTGGGACCATGGGAGCGCCGTACTTTGAAGTTAATGGTTCTGTTCAACCGCAATATGCCATGACCTCATATAAAACTAATGCTAAACAATTCTTATGTAGCATTTTGCCGAGATAATAAGACTGTCGTAGACTAAGCTGTTTCTGTCACTGCCACAGTTTCTGGGGGGAGGGGGAACTCAATTGGTACGTTTTCAATTTCAACAAACAACAAAAACAAACAAAACAAATTTAATATGTGGATTAGCGGTTTCAGTGAGACGGTATTAACAGCGCTTACTATGGTTGTATTATTAATTTTTATAAATAAAAAGACGATTTAAAAACCAATTAAATTTATTAATCATTTCTATTATAAAATATATATCCTATTGAAATATCATTTAACGCTACCTCTCATCTGCACAATCATGTATGCAACGTTAAACGTCGCTGGTTTCATGGCCGCACATACACGTGCATGTCTCAAAGATACCGCTGGCTAAACACGGCGACATTTTACACTCAAATGACTACATATTTTATAGATTCCCATTCACACAAATGAATGGGATAGTACATCCCCCAAAGAACCTCTTCAAGAGCCCGTAGCGAAAGGAACAGCGTACGTAATAGTATTTCAAATTCTGAAATTATGAATGAGAATCGATTTGTGCAAAAAAAAATCGATGGTAGCACTCGGTGCCAATGAATGAATCGGTTCGTTATTGATATAGTTTGAGGCACAAATCATTTATATAATGATTTAGGTTCTCACTTTTTAATATTTTTATTCTTTCATAGATTTATGCAACCGATTGCAGATTGACGTTACCATGGGAAAGCTACGCTTCGGCACGATTGGGCCGAAACCGCATCTGGTGTTGCGGGTGTCCATGGGCAGCGGTAATCACTTAACATCACGCGATACGCGATGCGTTTGCTCGTTTGGACCTGTAGAGCAATGGATGTCATGTCCCTCTAACGCAAAGGGAGGATCCTCCAACCAGGCGAGGTGATCATGCCTGGCGGGCGAGGCCATTGGCGCGAGAACTTCCATTGCGCGAAGCAGGATTGGTAGCTTCTTCGTGCACTACGTTACTCCGTAGTTCAGTATATGTTAGGTAGATGGCGTTATCATAAGTTTATGCTGCCGCTGTATGTGGAAGTCGCCACAGACCTTTTCCATAAAAAAACATAAATTAAAGGTGAAAACCTAAAAAATATATCGTTTCTTAAAATGTGTACAAGTACGAAACTTACCTTGACACTTGACTATGGCAGTATATAAACTTGCAACCATAGCCTATGTACATATCTAATACACAATAATCAATACACAATATCGAGGGTTAACAGCAAAAATAATCCAAGTGCAGTCACAACTTAATTCTAATTTGACTAGATATAAGCTATTAAAATGCTATTACTAAAAATGTTTTAGCAATAAAAAAGTTAGCTATTCATTACAGTTATTTTTCTATCGAAACCCAAATATCATAAGTCGATATTAATGTATCTTGAGATTATACACACCCTTATATACCATCAATATAAAAGGCGATCATACTTCTGCAAAAAGGTTTCTGCTGGCAATAAACCATCAATAATTCATAATTTATCAACTATAAATAGCGTAGTATATCCACAATGAGACCCTTCAAACATCAGTAGGTCCTGTCGCGTGCATAACATCTGTCGTCTTTTTATTATCACCTATTTGCTGGGTCATTAAGTCAACACGCTTTCCACTTATTATACATTTTTGTATCACTTCTATAATACATTTTATGGCAAATAAAATTCATTGCCCCGCCCACTTCAATAAATAACCAAAGACAAATTTTTATGAAAGACTTTTTTTGCGTAGATATCGCGGAATTCTTTCCGTAGAATTGTCTATTGAATTTCGGAACGCTGTAGTGTTAAAATTTGAGTTGAATGTGTCGTTTTTTACATGTGTTTTGCGGTTAGGGTGGCTTTAGTTTTAATGGGGAATTGTTGTAATAAAAGTGCGGTAGTGTGTGACATTGAGTGGTTTGATAGCACTTCACATAATTGGTAGTTTTGTTAGTCTGTTTGGGGTGAAAAAATTTAGCGTAAATTTATTAAAATGATAATAGCAATCATTTTGTACTAACAGAGATCAATGAATAAAATAAAAAAATGTATATGGTATAGGGGGCAAACGTGCAGCTATATCGCCTGACGGTAAGCGATTACCGTCGCCCATGGATACCTGCAACACCATAGGCATCATAAGTGCGTTCCCGGCCTTTGGGGCATGAGGACGGGGATGGAGTATGTGCCTCCTGTATCTTCACTCACTCGGTAAAACACAACGCAAGCACTGTTTCACAATCGTTTTCTGTGAGACCATATCACTCCGGTCGGGCCGATCCATTCGTGCCGAAGCGTGGCTCTCCCACGGTAATAAAAAAAAAAAGGTTTCTTCGCTTATCGCAAAAATAAGCTATTGGTTCTATTTGTTTATAATGTTGTATTGTAATTGTCTTCGATTTAAACTGATATGATACGTAGTTTTTAATAATATTATTTTCTGAATGTTACTCGTATAAGAATTTATGACTGAATAAAACGACACTAAATATTTATAGCAGATGAATCAGTATTAATTTTTTTTTAATATCTTTGTCCTGTTGACTAGCAATTTCATTGATAAAAGTGAATTAAAGATAATTAGGTAA
The DNA here is from genome assembly GCA_003709505.1 of Hyphantria cunea. Lineage (NCBI taxonomy): Eukaryota > Metazoa > Arthropoda > Insecta > Lepidoptera > Erebidae > Hyphantria > Hyphantria cunea. Next base: position 78,994 of record PKRV01000785.1, read on the forward strand.
TATAAAAAGTAATTTTAATCTGCCTGATGGAAAGCGTGAGCCGAATCCAAGAGTAATGGTCACTATACTCATTTCGAATACAGACAACGCAGCATAGTGACTCACTATGCCACATTTATGCGTGTCTCACTGATTGATATAGCGGCCTATTCATGTGCTTCTGCATCATTGGGCCTCCTGCTCCCACTTCCAATGAAACACGACAGCAAGAACGTTGTCATTTCAGATTGGTCTTCTGTGAGACGGTAGTACCACCCCAGTCAAGCCGGACCATTCTGAAACCATCGTGGCACTACCTTGAAACACTTTTACATTTATACTTATTTATATTCAAAATATATAATGCAAATACAGTCTCTATCCCAAAATCGGGGAATATTTTGTAATAATATATATTATATGATAATTGTAGTCTATTACCTTTACCTGTTCAAGTAAAGATGCTTAAGGGTTAATAGTTATCAAAATAATACTGCCCTTTGAACAAATAATTCAGTTTACTTTCCATGAATGAATCAATTCAGAACGGACTGAAACGGTATTTAGTGAAATAAATTAAAGCCATCTATTTATTAAGATAATATAAATATTAATCTCGACTAATCGGTCTTCTATTGACCAACTGTCTGGCACAGAACCGTACTGGATTTTTTTTAATTATATGCGTACATAGTGCTTATAATTCAGAAAATGGTGAGTCAGCATTCCTGCACATGAGCAAAAGAGTAAATGCGTATTATTGCGGCCCGGTTTAAATAATTAATACGAAATATTAAATTTAAAAAAAATTGCCTATATACAGGCACATATGTTCTTCTTTCAGTGATATGTGAGAATATTTGTCTATTGTATAGAACAATAATTTATAGAGAAGAGCTGTATATAGATTAAATTCTAAGTATTCTAGGGTCTGTATTTCAAGAAAATCATAAAAACAGAACACAAGTCAATAACGAATATGTAACAGTTGGTGAAACATAGTTACTTAAATTAATAATAATAAATACTTTAGACATCTAACACACGCCGCTATCTAGCTTCAAATTAAGTAGAGACTATACTATCACAGCTAGGTTGATTAATAGATTACTCATTATCTTTTTTGTAAATTCTTACATATTTTTTTAGAAAATACCTAGCCTTTGAACAAATATTTGCAGATCATACAAAAATTTAGTCCGACCAGGGAATCAAAACCAAGACCTTAAACAACTACCGAGCCATAACAGGCAGGTGAAAAGATTTAGTGTTTTGCAAACTACATACTTAACTGTTACGTGTAACAGATTTATATTAGTTGCCCTTAAAATCCACTTCTGAAAAACGATTCAATAAATATTACTATGGAAGTTTTCGACCAAAATGATACTATTCATCAATCATCAATCAACAACCCATAACGTCCCACTGCTGGGCTCGGGTCTCCTCTCAGGAGAGGGTTCAGGCCATACGTCCCCACGCTGGCCAAGTGCGGGTTGGGGACTGGCTGATACTACAGCTTCACATAATTCTTTAAGTTTACTGGGCCTAAAATCAATCTTACAGAAAACCAGTGTTAAATATTAATTTTATTGTATCTGTGGAATTCATCTTATTGTTACTTCTTTTCTTCTCTGTGTCGTTTCTTCTTCTGAGCTATTTGGCTCTATTGAATCTTGGGTGGTGGAGTTTGAGGTTTGATTATCATCTAGCAAAAAATACCAAAAGAGAGCTATCAAAGCCCAATCTGAACCATTTTATCCAAGAACTCTGGATAAGGCCATCAAAAGAAGGTATCACTTATGTCTCTTCGAGTTGCAGATATCCTTTGGCGGTGGTAGTTACTTACCTTCAAGTAAGTCTTTTTCTTATTTGTTATAGAAAAGACATCTGAACCCTTTAGGTTTAACTTCGTGAATATAGCTTTTACTTATATAAAAGCTAATTCGTTTACCAGCGAATTTATAATTGACATTGTTCAAAATCCTTTTAATCTCATAACCCACTTACAGTAACCCATTGTGAGGGTTTGCTGTTACAAAGTAATAATAACTAAACTACAATAACCCCTTTACCATTTACAAGCTTTCATACTTAACAACCTAATATAATAAACTATTGATAACAGACTTGTTAATGTATTAATATTTTGGCTTGACTTGCTTATATACAACTGTAACCAAATTAATGTGTTAATTTTCCTCTGAGCCTTTTTCCCAAACCAAGTTAGATCTTTTTCTAGTTATTCTTTTAAAAGAAACAGAAATTACTACTATCTAAAAACTAGCTGCACAGACTTTAATATTTAGACAGGACATCTAAAAGGATTCTGAATTTAATTTTGGGATAAAAGGTAGGTACACAGTGAAAGGCCAAAATTTTTCAGCTATTCAATTTACTTTTAATTGATTAGGAATGTACACAAACAATGCCGCTATTTTACGGATTCGGATCCGGATCATCTAACATGGAAATGTATACGATATCAGTACAAGTTCTAATGATAAATGAAATAACACAAATCTTTCATAATCTGAATATAGTAATGACTTACGGTTGAAATTCGAATAACAAGTAATACAAAATTATTCATTGACACTAAAATGTTCCATACATGTTTTTTTTTTGTAAACTAATACTGGGGTTGACGTCTCACCGACAAAAGGGGTGGGCTGGGCCCAATAATTGCCGAAACGCTTTCAAGTCTATTGTGTAATTTCAAAATAGGGTGCACAAAGTGGGGGTAGTTTTTATACTTGTTGCTTTTACGAGAGAGGCATCACATACTCAGTATTAAACTGGGATCCCACAAGGGAGCTACATTGTAAACATGTCCCGTTCATTTTTAGTAGATACTTTGATAAGTGATACGAAAGATTGCAAGAAAAATGATATATCAAGTGAACCTTCAAATCAGTATTTGCCGCTTCTGGAACCTTATCTGGATCCACGAACAAAACTTCAGCCATATCCATACACTGCAGACTTAAGTAGACTTTTTAACATCAGCCAATACCAACAACGACCACCAGATTTATTTAGACCGTTTTTGGAACACTTAAATTACCGCTATCCTTTTATACCTCAGTTATCTCGTCAAGATTTTAATGCTACTCCAAATGAGACAAAACCGTTCCAAAACTTGTGTAAAGTCGAAGAACAAGAACCTATTAACTTTGCCAGCAAGAGAAAGAAATCAGTGTCTCCGTATTTATATCATCCATATAGCAGTGCTACTTCTTCACCACCTTCGAAAAGACAAGAAATCAGATCTCCGTCTTTATCTAGTGAAAGTCGAAACGGATCCCCAAGTCCTCCGGCTGGTCATTCCGAAGAATTCCTATCTGGTTATACTAAAGATGTAAACCGTGTACCTTTAAAAGAAGACTCGAGTAAAAGAATCAGGACTGCATTCACTGGAACCCAACTGCTGGAATTAGAAAGAGAATTTTGCATGAACATGTACCTTTCAAGACTTCGGAGAATCGAAATTGCATCTAGACTGAAGTTATCAGAGAAACAAGTGAAAATTTGGTTTCAAAATCGTCGTGTTAAGCTAAAGAAAGAAGAGCCATCTATAACTTCTCCGTCTGGAAAAAAGTGCTGTTGTGTTAGGAGTTCTTGTACATCTAATAATGAAGACTCTTGTGATCAAGAACAAATTGATGTGGTCAGTGATGATGACGCCAATTTCAAACTTCAAAACCTTTCTCAATATTCTGGAATTTCGGAGAAATCACCGAAGCACTTATTGTTATAAGGTACATTCACCTATATGTACTTTGACAAAGTGATATTGAATAGTACAGTTTCATGTTTAGTATGTTTATAAGGTGTATAAAAATCACGCTGTATAACGTGTTAAATATCTCTGCATAAAAGACTATTGTGATCGGATCATCGACCGCCAATCGGCAACGATCGGTCATGTTCGGTGCCGGTGATGAGCGCATTTTAGTATGGTAGTTGATTAATATAAATTTCAATGACTACCCTTTCTAATTTATAATTGTGTATATCCCTGTTGAATTCTGGAATGTTGTTTATATTGTTTTATAAGTTGAAGAATTTGAGATTTAAATATGCTTTGGTGATGACACTGAAGCACGGAAACACTCGAATGAGTTTATGTGGCCATCTTACAGGTAATTTAGTGTATACTTTATAATGTTACAATAAATTAAAAAAAAAGAGTGCCAAATAATACATTAATATTGCACAAATTATTAGCTTTAAGTGACTTTCTGTTACAAATTTTCGATTGCAATTTATTTATTAATAAGCTTCAAATGTTCATAGTACTACGACATGACTTTTGTAAATGTCGTAATGCTGAAAATTGTTCAATTTGTGTGATGTGGTTTATTTAATCTATTTTAAAAACATGATGTAAAAATATTAGTATACTAGTGTTAAAATAAATTATAGTTATTATTGTAAATAATAGCTTATAGAAATAATCTTATCAAAAGTACAATACATATTATATTTTGATACAATTTTACCATTTGTTAGTGTATAATAAAACTGTACCAAATTGTAATTAGTTTTTTTCATTTCTGTGAGCACTTTATTTTCATATATTTTACATAGCTGTATTATTTATTAAGAAATGTGAAGTTCAAAAGTGAGTTGATACAATCTTCTTATCATTTTAATATTTTCAAGAAAGCAAGAAAGAACTTTCAAAGTCTTCTTTGCCTCGGTGATTGCCAAATAACACTGTTGGCTAATCTATACAAATAAATAAATTTGGAGTGGCTGTTTGTAATATTTAAATAATCGCTTTCTTACTAAATGCATAGGCATGCATGCGCGGTAAATATATTATAACAAAATATTTTTTTCGAGTCTTCGAGTCTTCAAGTCTTCATCATGATGAAATTAATGATAAAAATTATAAAAAAATGTGTATGACATGAAATGGGGAGCGTCTTTCGAAAAAACGAACCCCAAAGATTTTCATTTCACATTTCAAGCTAACAAAAATAAAATGTTAACGGAACTTATCAATGCCAATGTAAGAAAAATAGCAAAATTTCAACACAAAATTATATGTCAAAGTGTTATATCTATGCTACGTATATAAGCTAAAAGCGAACCAATTTAATTAAGTATTAATAAAAGTAAGTAATTGCAACTAACAATCAAACCAGACAGGGCCGGCTCGACCGGAGTGACACCACGGCCTTACAGAAAACCGGTGTGAAACAGCGCTGCGCTGTGTTTCACCGAGTGAGTGAGGATACCGGAGGCCCATAATCCAACCCTTCCCCTCATCCTCCTCCCCATCCCCCAAGACCGGTAACGCACTTGTAACGCCTCTTATGTTACGGGAGTCCATGGGCGGAGGTAATCGCTTACCATCAGGCGATACGTCTGCTCGTTTGCCCTCTACTCCATAAAAAAAAGACAGAATATTCTTATTTTTCTGAGAGAAAATCACTTACTGCATTGTCATCATTATCATCATCATCATCAGCTTATCGCAGTCCACTGCTGGACACAGGCCTCTCCAATTTCACGCCACTTAGTTCGATCTATAGCTTCTCGCATCCAGCTCCTGCCAGCCGTCCCGCGCAAATCATCGCTCCACCTGGCCTGTGGACGTCCTACACTACGTTTGCCGAGACGCGGTCTCCACTCAAGAACTTGTTTACCCCAACGGTTATCGGTTCTTCGGCAAATGTGGCCAGCCCACTGCCACTTCAGCTTGTTAATCCTGTGGGCTACCGATAAGAATTGATACTGTATAGTATCAATTCTTTATTTAAAAGTCAAGTAGACGCTTCTAAATTAAATTAGTAGTACATTCTATAAATTCTTGAGGTATCCTGTTAAATATGAAGATTGGAATGTGTATGAAGTAAAACAGCCTTCTACAACAAATATTAACTCGTCATAAAATATATTCTAAAAATAATAAGTAAAATTAGTAAAAAAAACTTGATGAATTATATATATTCACCAACCTATTTTTCACTTTAATGACACTGCTATATACCCGATCATGGTGATTTCATTAAAGCCTAAGAATTTCAAGAGGTTGAGAATGTAGGGGACACATTTGTGCGAGCCGATCCCCTAATAAAAGCATATTACCATTGTGTCCTTGTGGAATGCTAGGAATTTAGTACGGCACAATAAGTTTTTATTAAATTTTAGTTTAGAAAATGTGTGGGGTTACTTAATGAACGTCATTGTCGATCGAACGATCGTGACAAAAACTTTATTCTGAATAATTAAAAAAAAAACAAAAAGAAAAAAATATTATCCTCTAAGGTTTATCAATCAATACATTTCATTATTACAAAAAATAAATAAATAAATATTTTTCGGACACCTCACACAACGCCATCTAGTCTCAAACTAAGCAGAGCTTGTATCATGGGTACTAGACAATTGATGAAATATAAATACTTATAACTATACCTTTTTAAATGTATATAAGGACGTACACAGAAAACTCCTTAATGCAAAAAAAATATTTGCAGAACATACAAACATTTGGTTTGACCGGGGAATCGACCCTGAGACCTCAAGCACGCTGCCCACTACGCCTCAATAAAGTGTTTTAATGTTCAATGTAAATAAAATGGTTCATGTTAGTTAATACGCTAGTGTGCATGCGAATCAGCAATCGATGGTTTTCAAACGAACTGTAATGAAAAATTATTAAATGCGGTAAAAACTTCATTTTGTACAGTTGACTTACATAACTAGTAATTAAAATTATAATGATGTACTCATTCATAACAAAAGGTTTTATATGTGCACTTAAATTTATTTAATGGTTGTGAAGTTAATTTGTGCAGACACCTACCGTATATAACCAGTAAGCATGTCGATGACTTGAGCCTTTCATTACATTGGAAAATAAATTAAATATTGTAATATTTAAAAGTCATAAATAAGCTAATAACATAAACTTATCTATTAAAAAAATCAATCAAAATATTTACATGGATAAATGAGATAAGTTGGCAAAACTATCGATAAAAAATTTAAATCTCTCAGTTCCTCTAAAATATATCAGTTATTTCTAAACTATTTCCAAGTCCTTGAAAAGGATTCGATTGTAATTTAGTTGTACTTGCTACGTAACCATTTTTATCCAAACAATCTATTTGACTACACGATTGGCCTCGTGCTTTCAGTTGTCGCCACACCACTTCCTACTGCGCCAAGAGTTGTGGGTTCAAATCCTACATGAGACAACACTTTGTGTGACCCATAAATCGTTGTTCTAAGTCTGGGTGTACTTTGTGTCCGTTTCATGTATGTTTGTAAAGATCCCCGCGTCACAGGAATGTATATTACTAATGAGGGAGTAAAAAAAAAAAGTCCAACAGTCTTCCACCATCTCAACAACTCAATATGCATGCAAAAAAATCTAATTAATAAAACTAAACTAAACTCAAAATAATAAAACAAATGATAGTACAATTTGGTATCAAGAAATTGCGCCGCAATATAAATTTAATGAAACTCTAGGTCTTGGTTCCTTTACTGCTGCAGTAAACATTATTAATTATGTGGCTTAAATGTCAAGCCCAGGAGCAGAACCGTTATTAATATTGTAATTAGTTTCGGATACTACCTGTCTTTTAAATTCTCTGAAGGCATTTATTTTAAAAGTTTTTGGATTTTGGAGGATTCGTAATTATGTAGTACAGAAAACCATAAAGAAGATAAATTATTTATTTATATATTATACATCATGCACTTAACGTACACTGATGCAGAGAAAATAGGAAGTAGGCGCATTTAGGTTTATTTGTAAGTATCATATACACATACATATATAAACTTACCATAAACTACACATACATTGATGCATATACATATATTTACTTAAACAAAAATAAATACATACATACACAAATAAGTACCATAACTAGAATGAGATGTGACTAAAACTTTTTATCGTCACTCGGCTTGACTACCTCTATGGTGCAGTGGTAGCGTATTTGATTGCTGTGCTTGCGATCGCGGGTTCAATTGTCGGGTCGGACCAAATGTTTGCATGACATACTAAGATTTGTTTTGGAGTTTTCTTTCTTTCTTTCTTTCTTCTTTCTTCTTTCTTCTTTCTTAAAAGAGACAACTCCCGCATTAGGAATATACATTCCTGTGTCGCGGGGATCTTTACAAACATACATGAAACGGACACAAAGTACACCCAGACTTAGAACAACAATTTATGGATCACACAAAGTGTTGTCCCATGTAGGATTTGAACCCACAACACTTGGCGCAGTAGGAAGTGGCGTGGCGACCACTGAAACCACTAGGCCAACCGTGTAGTCAAAAAAGTTTGTGTGTTTTCTATTGTGTATTGGGTGTGTATTTTATATCAGTTGTCTACCACCCATAACACAAGCTCTCCTCAGCTTGGGAGTAGATGGCGGTCTGTGTAAGATGTCCGAATCGATTCATGAATTGAGAGAATAATAAATTTGACTTGAAAACGATTTAAGTATTTATTTATCGCTAGCCTTTACCCACAGCTCCGCCCGTACGTATCACTGTTAAGAGTAGTCTGTGTCCTTTCGTATACCTGAAAATTGACTGCACGCTTGGCCTAGTGGTTTAAGGCGGTCGCTACGCCAAGTCACAAGAGTTGAGTTCAAATCCCACATGGGCCAACACTTTGTGTGATCTACCAATTCTTGTTCTGATTTTGGGTGTTCTTTGTCTCCTTTTTATGTATGTTTGTAAAGTCTTTCGTAACACAGGATGTATATTCATCGGGAGTCATATTATAAAAAAAAACGATTCATTATCAATTTGACCTTGAAAGAGTAACTTTGCAGTTACTTTCGATTATATTACATTAGTATGGATTTGTTTGTCAGTTGACTTGATTTCAGTAAAAAAAAAATAAATTTAGAATACAATATCTATTGACAATGATAATGATCATCAATTCTAAACACTCAAACAGGATCCTTAAATAGGATATTGAACCCCTAGATATAAAATTTATTACAAAAACTATTTTCAAATTAATTCATCCCTAAAACGCAACGCAACACGCTTAATAAATCTCCCACGTATGGATTCCTAATGTTTGCCCTACGACCATCATCCATCTAAAATCAAATAACGTAATTATTTGCCAAAAGCATTTATTATCAACGGAGGGACGCTTCGCCGCGTGGCAGCCATACTTGTACAGAACACAACACCGTTAGTAACAACACATTGTTCTCCTACAATATAGTCTTTACTAATCTGACATAAGGTTCCATTTGACAAGCAATTATTCTCTGCAAATGCATATACATGTTTGTTGTTTACGACGTTCGTTAGATCTGACAACATCAGATTTCTTATTTGATTATCCATCATGATTCCATTTTGCACCTTATCTAGATTTAAATTGAGATCAAAATATATTGAAAGTGTTTTCAAAACTGCATACGGATGTTTGTTGGAGAATAACCCGCCACGTGTCATCTTTTCATTGGTATCTATTTGAATTTCGAACTCTTCATTTGGAATTTGTTTATCATCAGTCGGTACTCGTTTACGATCGGACTGTCATCAAGTGCTTTCCCTACTGTCGTTTTTGATTTATTTGTCTTTGGGATTTTTCGGTTACGAAATAGGGTGGGAAATTAGTTATTTGTTGATAGAATTAGGTTAGTATCATTTAACACAGTTTACATAGTGTGACTTACATTTAAAATGTTACTGAATTATGTTTCTGATCAAGGTTGGTAAAATGTTTTGAATGCTTTTGGAAAAATACGTAAGTCTGAACGACCAAGCGAATTTAGAATTATCTCTATGTATTGTGTTTCCATACACATCAACATTGTATACTATCCATACTAATGTTATAAACTCGAAAGTATCTATTTGACTATTTATTAGGCTTTAATGGCTAAATCGATGCACCAATTTCAAAGAAATCTGGCATGGAGTTACTTTGATTCTTGAACCGACACACTAAAGGCGGAGCTGCAGACAAAAGCTAGTAGTAAAGTTGATTGATATTTTTTTTTGAAATCAGTTAAACCATGCCACTCACTATGGATAGTGACTATGGTTAAATAAGTGCAATGATTACAAAGATTTAGGTAGTATTCAATATCGCTGACAAGTTGAAAACGAAACCCAAAAGTTATGGAAATGGAATGGACTGAACTTAAAATTTATTTTGGAAAACGAGTCTCTATCCTGCATTGTCCAAGCAGTGTTACAGATATGAAATAATAGGCCCCAATACGAAATACACCTGAAGATACTGTTATAAAACCACACATAATGGACACAATGACTGTCCGTGTAGTGATGGATAAATGATACTGAGTGTCACCACAGCTATTCATCCCGTGGATTTTGCAAGAGCAACCAATCGGAATCGGGCTATCGACTAATCTACTAAAAACACACGGTGTCACACTCTGTGCCTGACGAGGTACGAATCCAGAATTTGCTGTTTTAACACAACCGTACCCCTCCCAGCGCCTGCTTGTACTGAAGTGAGTACCGTCTGATGGTGAAAACTCTCAATTTGGGCGACGTACGGCACACGCGGGTAGCCATTGACGCGTATGGAGGGGAAAACTCGTCCCGACCATTCGCAGCCACACTCAGGGCAGCATGATGCGCTGGTAGGAGTGGAGATCGTCCTCCCGGGCCTGTTACGCCGCCTCCTTCTGTCAAATTATGTCTTCGCAGAAGGGTGTGAATGCGGTATAAAGCTTGAAACAAAGCCAACACCAACGAACACGTCTGGCAAACACAGTTTAGTAGGCCAAAGGAAACCTAAGAAGAGTATTATGTCTAATAGTGGACAATTGAAAGCTGTTGATGAACAAAATTTTGTAAAAAAAGAACTCTTAAGCTCTATATTTAAACAATATAAAATACACAAAAAGTATGTAAATAATCCAATTGTTATTCGTCAAAACTTGTCGGATGTCGAATCGGAAATGTCAGATGGAACTATTTCACTACCTCTCTCGCCTATAAAATAAAATGTGGTGAAGGAATAAAACTAAAATAAAAGATTTGGTAATTATGCAACTAATAATCAATTTAGTCCTAGCAAAACGTTTTACTAAGACAAGCAGCGCATGATGTGAAGAATTTAGGTATACGAATCAAAATTAGCGCAGATAATTACTGCAGAGTTAGTCATCCATAAGGGACACTCTAGGTAGCAAGCTATTTGCATTTCATTTGCTACGCTCAATTATGCGGACCCAATAAATCCCCTAACAATCTGACAACCATATGCTCGGTAATAGGTACCTGATTTCAAGAAGTCAGTCATTGTTGGTGGAACGTTGTAAGGGGAAATTAACTCTAATTCTTATAGAAATTTGGTTGGTTTTACGTTGTATTTTCGTGAGAAACACATTTAAAATAAACGGTTGTATCCGTTACGAGTGCATTTGTAGTAACTTTAAAAATGTTATTCCTTTCAACACAAATTATGCAATTACTTTTGTCTCGTTTGCCATATCGTGATTTAAAAAGAAATTTAGGAGTATCTATTTTTTGTCGATGTTTCGAGCAGTTAAATAACGCCTTGCTACAAATCAATATATACATTTATGATGACTTAAAATATTGTTAATAAAATAAAAAGAAGGGGTTATTGTAACTGTCGGTGAACGACACGAAAGAAGAATCCTCCGACAAGGCGAGGTTATCATGCCTGGCGGATCACAGCCCTACGGTTGATATCGAGTCGTTGTATATATGCTAATAGGCACGAGAACTTCTATATAGCGATACAGGAATAATAATTGCTCCGTTGTTTGTTACTCCGTAGTTTCGGGAATCTACGGCAGATGACACTGTACACTGACATGTTTTTGCTTTGCCGTATGTGTCGCCACTTGACTAATAAAAATTTGAATTCTCTTACTAAAGGATCTTCTAGCTTATAATCAGTTGTGGTTTTAGCGTTTCGTAGTCAAATTTCCAATAGACTATTGCACCACAATGCGTATAAATGGGCCGGCTCAACCGGAGTGATACCACGGCCTCACAGGAAACCGGTGTGAAACAGCGCTTTTGCTGTGTTTCACCGAGTGAGTGAGGATACCGTAGGCCCAAACCCCAGCCCCTTCCCAGCTCCCAAGCCCAACAACGCACTTTTGACACCTCCGGTGTTGCAGGTGTCTAGGAGAGGAGGTAATCACTTACTACTAAGCGATACGCCGGCTGGTGTACCCGCTATTCCATAAAATAAAATTAGTAACGTCCAGACCAAGAGGCCTGTCATGAATTCGAGTTTGTCAAAAATTTGCCAAAATCCCTTCAAAATTTAAATTACCCCTCTGTGATTAATACCATAAGCGTAACTAATGCAACCGGTACAATATGTCAAATAACAATGCAGATTTGTTTGTCAAACACTTCTGTTAACTGTCACGCACTCCGCACTCGATGACATCTAAACAGTGTAGCATTATGGGTAGAGTAACAATAGACAATCATTAGAATTTTTTTTAAATAAATTACTGTTATACACTTCAATGGTGAAAGTGTAGAACTAAAAAACAAAACAATTTTACCGCTATTATGCAGAAGTTTGAGTTAATCTTTGTAAATTAATAACGACAGTACCTACTTGGATGACCGAGCCCTCGACGGTATTTTTTTTGGTAAATTAAAAACTTGAAGGTACATCGATTTCCCACGTCATTTTGTTCTCTAAACTTCATGAAAATCATTTGCCGAGGTTCAGATTATATATATATATTTATATATATATATATATAAATACAAGAATTACTCGTTCAAAGTTATTAAATAGATAAATAATATAATAATAATAAATAAATATTTTCGGACANTATAATAATAAAATAATAATATTTTCGGACATCTAACACACAACGCCATCTAGACCCAAGCTAAGCAGAGCTTGTGTTATGAGTACTAGACAACTGATATGAATACATAAATCCTTTTTTTGTAAATATATGACATACAATACAAACTCCGAAACAAATATTTGCAGATCTTACAAACACTTGGTCCGACCCAGGATTCGAACCCGAGACCTCATGGACAGCAGTCGCGTAAGATACCACTGTGCCACCGAGGCAGTTGATGAATAGTTCTTGATGAATTTGGATTTCTAATTCCAAAGAGACTAAAATTCATATTAACCTGAAAAATGTAATACGATATATATAAAAAGATATATCGAATAAATAGTGAGTATAGTTTTTAGGAACTATTTATTTATTTTCAATTTGATTTCATTATTTTTAAATCAGTCACATGTTACCAAATTTGCAGCAAATTCATACTAATCGTTTGTTATGCTTTCACGGGTAAACCGCTGCACCGAATTCAGTGAAATTTGGTTTGGAAATACTTTGATTCTTGAGCAAGAACATAGGCTACTACTTTATTGCAGTAATCAACATACACTCCGACGAAGATGCGGACAAAAGCTAGTATAATAATTATTATATTCGTAAAGACCCCACTACATACTATTTTCTATTAAAATATTGAAATGACTGCCAATTAACTGGTAATGTCAAAATGAATATGACACCGCACCAATTTCACGGTACATTGATGGTCCAATCAATTTAACTGACCACCTGACGAGCTAGGCGAACTCAATAAGGGCGCAATGACGTCACAGCTTCCAATAACCATTACAATTTGTGGTTTTATCACGACATTACCGGCAAACCTAACCACAAAAACGATAGTCTATCTCGAAGTACTTACTCGTGGCTTACGTGCCTTTGAATTTCTAACGAAATGGGCCATCACAGGTAAATTATTAATTTAAGCACAGTATTAAGTAATTACTTAAGAGTATTAATGAATTTTCCTGTGCGCTGAATCAGTAGAATTTGTGAAATAATTAAATTTCACAATGAGTCACGTGAAAACAATATCTAATGACTGATAAATAAATATTGTTTGATATGGTTACATGAAACTTAACACCCGCTCTACCTTAAAAGGCCAGCGTTTATGGAAGAACAAATAGTTGTATGTACGACAGGGTCTATGACTCCATACTAATATTTTGTATTCAAAAGTAACCCTATCTGTAGGTATGTCTTACTTTTATCGCTCAACCGTTGCTGCTGTAATTTACATGCGTATTTAGCCATCGACACAAACAAGTGAATCATAAATGGATAAGCTACTAACGTTCTAGTATTTGTTTCTTAGTTGCTGTTTGGAAAAGTATTTCTTGATGTATAGTATTAATTAACAGTTTCAATGTTGCTGTACTGACAATTGAATATATTTATAATTGAACGCCACTTCATCTGCAGCTTAAGGGTTATTTTTCCAGCCAGTTAGCCAGCCAGCTTAATATTTATCAGAAAATAATTGCAACCCTAGTGAATCTGGCCACATTTTTTCTTACATACTTCTAATATCAATGACACAATGACGTTTATCGATATAATAAACGACTGCTACCATCGATTAAGCGTTACCGTGTGCTAAAGTTACCCTTGATTCGGAATCAAATAGAAACAGCCCACGATCACAATACCAACCAATTCGTCACATGTTGACATAAATTAACCATTATATAACATCGCTATAGATACAGTCCAAATGGGAATGAACTTTATGAATGAAACGAACTTTCAATGTGTGATTTGTCAAATACATGTCTGCGATTGTGTTGTTCTATTGTGATTTTTGCACGTATTTTTTCTGGCATATTGTGTCTGAAGTGTGTAAGATTGAGAAATTGCTTGTAAAATAATTGTAAGAGGGTGAACTTGAATTTCTTGATAGTGTTTAAGAATAATGAGATCAGCGAAGCAGAAATTGCCGTTAATATCTCTTGATCCATAGTTTTATCAGACCACCGGGTCGGCAGTTATCGTTTATATGCATAAACTGTATACCTGTATTCGATATTTATAGGTTGTTTATTTGTTAACTCCCATACTACCTATTCAGTGAATTTTGTAATATTTTAAATAGGTTTAAACTGTCTCGTTGGTTTAGTAGTTAGCTTATACGACTACCGTACGAGAGTTCTTGGGTTTTACTGGGAATTGCCGGGGTCAGACCAAAAGTGTTTTTGAGTTTATCTTAAAAAAAATTCTTAACAACAGCACGGAGGATGGGAGGTTGTCAATGTTTCGCGCTACTATCAGCGCTGGTTTCTAATAGATTTGAGTGCCTAATAATGACTGTAAATATATAAGAACCCCCAGAAATACCCTCCCTATACTACCGACTGGTGGCAATGTCGGACTCGAACCAACTAAAACCGCAGACTGTTTCGGGACTAGAAGCCGGTCAACCAGGTGCAACCTCGGAAGGAAATCCCTGGAACCCCGACGTATCTCGGGCCACCTACGGGACTTGTAGATGGCCCCATCCTATGTAGGAACCGCGATGCTCCTTTTTATTTAGAAAAGAGTGCGAGCACTTTGTAGCGCTCGCGCTGTTACCCCAGCCTGCTTTTGCTAGGACCTATGGTGCGCTATATGCGCTATGCGTATATGCGCTGTCCCATAGTTCGCCGTTTCCTTCGCAAGCATAACTTGCTCGTAGAAAGAGGCTGCCGTTCCACGCACTCTCGCTCCGCAACATGACCTCAATCATGTTACTGAGCGAGAGAACCCCCACCCTGAGGGCCGCAGCAAGATCACACCTTGGCTCTCCCCCACGCGACATTCTGACAGTGCCTGGAGCGCCTTGTCCACAGTTGCACTCAGGTGTTGGCTTGTGTCCTTGCGGATCAAACACATATGATCTCCGAAGCATCCTTTTCCAATGATCACCCACGTAACACATACAATACTATGAAATTCAGCATTCATTATATCTGGATCTTCTTCTTGACTGCGAGTCAGTGAAATGTAAATAAAGGTTAACGAATGATCTTATTTCAACAATTTCTTTTTAAAACAATAAACGCTTTATATAAAGCAATTCCAAATTTCGAGTCTAAAAATACCTAAGTAAGTATATTTTCAAAAGTAATTTCATTCATAATGTTACTGTGTGTTCCTTCAATAACAGCAAATAAGTTATAATACTGAATAATGTGCTCTACCTGTTGCATCACAAAGTTGATTCTTATTTAATTTGAAATCTTATCCTCTCACAGCGATTGTTTCATAATTCATCATTCCTGTTACTGATTTGAATAATAAGGGAACAAGCATTTTGTTGTTTTAATTTCAACATTTTTGTTGGGAGAAGCTTTGATATGACAAACTTTCTTTTTTGCAAAGCAATATCATGTTTCTGTTCGGTAATCACATCCTATTAATTTATTTGCTTTTATGTATCATACTCATACATACTTGCTTATGCCACTGATTTAAGCTTGTGTTAGAAACAACAAGCCACTGAGAAAATTCGATAAGTTTTCCCACCGAGAAGATAATAATGATGACTTGACACATCTCACGTACAGCCGGTTGATCTAAAACAAAGTATTCTAAGTAAAACCAGCGCAAATCACAGTCCGCTTTTTACACTAATATAATAGTGTTAAAAGCGGACTGTAATTTGCGCTGGTTTTTAATGTCTACAAGGATATGAAAAATACAGAGCAATGATCCCGAACAATATATTAAGGCAAGTGTCGTTAATACGATGCATGTAGTGTAGTGGGAACCGTCCGCGCCAGCGTGTTGAGTAAACCGGGCCACTCCGATAGCGAGGATCGAGGTTTGATTCTCGACAATAGTAATCAGATTAATTATAAACTTTCTATCATATTTCTATAAGCAAAATTTTTCCAGATTGGAATGAAACTACAGTGTCTTGTTTACCAGTCAGAATCACTTTCTACTATAACAGCAGATCACTCACCAATAGTTTTACTCATAACTTATCAATTGCATTGTGTTATTTAACCGCATTTTAAAGTAAAAATCCGTTTAACCATTGCACCCATATTAGAATTTCAAATAATCCGCTTCGTTTCGGATACTGACTCACTCAATTTGAATTTAAAGGCTTATTTGGTTTTAAAATTTTTGTATCCATAAATATTGGAAAATTATTCCAATATCAACGGATACAAAAATGAATTTGCATAAAATTGCTTGCTCCAACGTTTTGCATGTAGATTCAATTGCTAAAAGTATTAAAACGGCAAGTACCGTCCATTTAATGTTAAATTTCATTTAAAAACGGCGACATAATATTATATTCGCCAAGTATAAATTATATTGACTTATTAATTTACAAGCCGCCTTTCTTAGCAAAAAGCCTGTGAACTGTTTAAAGCCGTTGATGATGATAATGATCAGGGTCTAGAAGTATTTACAAAGACAGTTAACTTATTTTGTTTGATTTTGATTGGTCCTTGAAATAAAGCCAGATTTTTTTATGGAATAGGTAGTAAACAAGTAGCGTTTCACCCAATGGTAAGCGATTACCGCCGTCCATGGACACCTGCAACACCACAGGCGTCATATGTGCGCTGCCGGCCTTTAGAGGATAGAGAGGTGGATGAGTATAGAATTGGAGTATGGGCCTAATAAAACATTGCATCGTATCTGTAGCGGGGTTGGCTAAATTGTTAATACTCATTAAATTGTTTAAAAATATAACTGCACAATAATTATTACATAAAATCAAAGAAAATACTGATAGGACGAATATTACAGGTCATTTAACCCATCCCTAAATCCCTCCATTTTTTTGTAGAAAGGTGACCATTATACGTAAGGTATTGCCGCGTTAGATGGCAATGCACAACCTTAACACCAGGAACGAGCCGGAACAAGTGTCACCCTTAAGCTCCACAAGTCTACGTAAATTTAAAAAAGAAACATTTATCGCTACTGCAGAGATTTTGCAAATAGTTTTACGGAAATAATTTTTTAGTGTTTCTAAAAAAAATATTTTAACTAATTTAAAAAAAGGAAGAAGAGAGTTATCAATTGGACTGTATTTTTCATTTATGTTTATTGCCTTATAACTTTTGACTGAGAGAACCGATTTTGATGATTGTTTTTCTATTTGAAAGCTGGTGTTTTCCTTGTGATCTCATTTTAATTTGCTCCAGTTCTTGAAGTCTTTTTTTGTTAACAATTGAAATTATTACAAAAAAAATTAATTTACTTTTTACAGGGGTATGAAGATTACTACCACCTATAGTATGCCTGGAAATTAAAATCCTAAAGTAACTAGAATAAGCTACGAAAAAAAATTATTACAGTTTTCCGTGATACCATGGCATCAACCCAGTTGAGTTCCAGCTCGCTAAATATCGCTATTCTGTATACATGGTAGATGTAATTTCTTGAACTGTACAGAAACCTTACTGATTTCTGTATTGTAGATTTTCCGAGGAGTATTTATAATGAAGCAGTTCAGATACTTCTAAAAACTCACCGTTTCTCGTATCGGAAGTTTGTTTGGTACAACTTAAGGCCCTATTTAGAGGGTTGTTTTTGCTTTTAAAGTCAACTTACTTTATGCAAAATCTTACGAAGATTTCCCTTGAAAAGTTTTTTACCCAAAACATGGCCCAAAACGTGACTTTAATGATTTTCGTTTACGAAATTCTTCGTTATTTTTTGCTCATAAAAAAGTCAAAACCTTAACATAAATACATATTTAAAATACAGGCTACAAGTTAAATACAGGCGGCAGGTGTTCGGGGTCACGTTGGAGATGTTTAATAGAAGTTCATTCTTTTACATATGATTATTAAATATTAGAGTGATAATAACACTGCTCTAAAACTGCACAGTTGGCGCCAATGTGGTGGGTTCAAATCCTACATGGGACAATACTTTGTGAAATCCATAAATTATTGTTCTTGTTTCAATTAGGCTGTTCTTTGTGTCCGTTTCATGTATGTTTGTAAAGTCTCCATCAACAATAAGAGGAAACTGAAGACTTTGAAAGAAATCATTTTATCAAAAACAAACTGTGAAATAACCACGGTGATGGTGGTGATACTTCTCTGTATGAAGGATTAAGAATACGAAGTGGCACTGCCTCTATCCTAAGCGATTAAGTAAATAGCAGAGCTTGTACTATGGGTACTAGACAACTGATATAAATACTTATATACTTATTTTTTTTGTAAATACATACATATTATACATAGAAAACACCCAAACTCCTAAACAAATATTTGCAGATCATACAAACATTTGATCCGACTCAAGAATCGAACCCGAGACCTCTTGCACAGCATTCGCATTCGCTACCCCTGCGCCACAGAGGCAGTCAATTGCATTTATCGGATAGATAGATGCAATTGACTGCCTCTGTACCTCTGTACCGCATCCCACAGAGCAAACGGCACAAAATAAAATCACTATTAAGAGAAATGAAAACCTAAACCAAATCCTTTATCAACCCAGTGAAGTATAGCAATAGCCATAACTTCCATTCTAACGCCATCTATGTCAAGCCAGTGAACAACTAACGGCTTTTCATAACAATGATGATGAATTATTGAAAGAAGTCTCTGAAGGGATAAATCTATGCTAATATTATGAAGAAGTAAAGTTTCTAACTTTGTATGGTTGTAGAGGGTAATCTTCGGAATTGCTGATATTCAAAATTATTTCACTAAAAAAAAGCGACACTAGTCAGGCGTGACTGATATTTTTTTGTAATCAAATAAAAAAATCAGTTAACAAGTAACGAATTATTTAAAATACAAAAACAGGACCGCGTCAATATCTATTATCTTTATTCAATTCATTGAAGAACTGAAAAGATAGAAAGAACTGAAAAGAAAAGTATTTTTTACTTTGATGTACCCAGTTTCACTCTCACGACTAACACGCATCTACTGATACCACTTACTTAAAAATACGACAAGCCGCTTAGGCTCTAGGGCGTGCTAAAGAAATATACATACATAAACCCTACTTCTTTTGCAGTAGGGTAAAAATAATAGTATTTATAAATCAAGTGGTAGAAAAGCGGGCGGTTAACGGCCAATGAAGTAGGCACGGTAGATCTTTCTCTAAATGTGTCTCCAAGTACTTGTGATTAACGCCGTCTACTTCTTACTAAGGACATTTTCCTACTCACGACTTGACCCATTAAAATGTATTATGATAAATTTCTTAGATAAAATAAGATCCATACCTGTTTAAAGTTTTAACGAGGCACAAGTATAACTACAGAATTATCTGGTGCCTCAGTTAAAAGTCAAAGAAAGTCTAATCAAAGAAAATTTACATTTGTAACACAGGGTTTTTATTCTTTTTTTTTTTGAACAAGTGTTTTTGAAAATGTCTCTATTCAAGAAAAAAAAATTGTAATTAATGACAAATCATGCTTTAACCTGAAAAAAGACAACATCTTTTAGTTTTTTATTTCAATTCTAAATATTTCACACGAACATAACTTACTGTTCTTTACACTATTATCAGAAATTGAACGTCAAAGTTTATTCTATATGTATGTTTGAATCGTAGTCATCAGTCAAATGTGTGTGTCATGTCTTAAGCCAAAGTTCACCGTCTCAGCCTGTGAAGAAGTCCGTTATATATTTAAATTCGAAGATGTTAGAAAACGGGAACACAGGAACTTGATTATTTCACATCAAAAGCGAAGCGAGCGTTTTGTGGGAACTTTATATTGAAATATTGAGGTTATTTCAGATAATTTGATATCTTCATTAATGTTTATCTATTTACATTCTAAAAAATACAATACTTGACTTAATGTTACAGGTATTCTCCACATCTTAAAAAATGTGGTGAAAACAATTCTGTAATAATTATGTATAATTTAAGTAGTAAATATATTAATAGAAAAAATACGTCCACACAGCAGTAAAATAAGATTATAATACTTGACATATTCATACCAATTGATCCTTAAATGATTTGTACATATATACATACGAAGGAGTTCGGTTGGCTGAAGAAATTTTTTTTGAATATTGTATGTTACAAATTACGTTTTCAACTATAGCGTGAAATCTACTCAAATGTATTTATTTATTTTTTTGATAACTTTGGCTGGCTCATAGTTTAAATACATATATGTAAATAAATGGACTCAGACATTAACAGGTATGTCTGTATCTAATAAGGCCAAGAAGGCTTAAGAAGTCGTCTTAAAAAGTGAATACCGACTTTAACAAATTCTCATTAACTGTATATTACGAGCAACAACGTACTGCTGAAGTTCACAAGACGCCTTTATATGTTCTTAGCTTCGGGAATATACTGGTAATTAAAACAAAACATCTGTTTCCTAAGTTTTAGGCTTTGTGGAAAGGTAATGTTCGGTATTGTCTGAATTCAAGCAAGGGTAAAATATGTTACTTATAATACATATATTAATGTTATGATTAAATACACTACTTTTTCTGTATGATAATGTCTCGATATCAACCAGATGACCAATGCGAATAATATGTTACTAATTATGACTAAAAACCGCATGTCCTCTCATCTGAGATGTTTCCCCGATTACCACGGTTATCTAGCTGGGGTACTCGGGGAAAGTACTCTAGCTACTCAAGCGGAAATGAATATATATATATATATATACCTGCCACATACGACTCTGTTTTATCCAGAAATTGGTTGAAATACCTATATCATTATGTCCGCCTTATCCAATGTGAGATCCAATCCAGAAAGTGGTAAAACAAAAACGTATTAAAAAGCAGAAATTCTTTCTATTACGTTTTATTATGACGCCTTTTTTATTGTTTAAAAATTCTTGAATACAGTGACAATGGGCATAACTTCAACTAAGATATTACGAAAAGTTACACCAAGCTATTAAAGCTTATTGATCAACTTTCCAAACGTCCTTTCAACTCCCATCTGTCCATCAATATTAAATGCACTCAACAATTTCTCCAACGGCCATCAAAAGCAATTTATTTCTTCATCAATTCAAACCAATATTCCATTAGCTACTACATTTTATTGGTAATACACATCACACGTCGTCTACATCAAACAATGGGCTCCATAATTTCATGGTGACTGCACGGCAGGTGCTTCTACTCACCCATGAAAGCTTCGTTAATGGAGTTTTATTGAAGACTGATATATTTTTTAATTGAGCGATAGTGGTAAAGCGTAAAGTTAAAACATATTTACATCGGAGGGGTAAGTAATGTTTTATCTGTTCGTGCAATCGTAAATTTTATATTCGTATAATGTTGAATCGATTGTTGTTAATGTTTTTTTTGATCGTGTTGTGGTAATATTTATAAATTATGTGTAAAGATAAGCAAACATAGTAGCTATATTTAAATAAATCATTTAAGTAAGACTTAAATTAAGTGTACATACATGCTTTGTTAGCCTAGTGGTTAAGGTAAGAGACTGCAGATCAAAAGGTCTCGGGATCGATTCCCGGGTCGGACTGCTGTTGAGTTTTTCTTACAAGAAATTCTTAATAGCAGCCTGGAGTACGGAAGATGGCGGTGTTTCTCGACCCCGTGCCTCGGCGAGCTCGTTAAGCCGCCAGTCCCGATTGTCATGAACATCTATGGCAATAGTTATTGGGAAGTCAGTGCCTTCAAATATACTACAACTACTTCAACCTTCAAATTCAGTTCACCCTCATGACTGCGGAGGTCCGATGCCAGTCGCTCCGTGTAAAAACTGATATTCAGGTAAAACCGGTTGAACCAGTAGCCGACCCCAAATCTTGGGAATAATAAATGTTAGGAGAGGAGGAGGAGGTTAGAATAATAAAGGCTAGAGATGATGAAGTGTACATACATAATAAGAAGCAGTGGCTTAGGCAAACCTTATGTACCTTTTGCTTTTGTTTTACGCCGGGAATGTTTTCGCATCATACCTCCGTGGTCTACCCACTAAACCCGCGGCGGTCTACCTACCAGTCGGGAGGAGCTCCAGGAACGCATCGGCGGCTTCTGGAGTCGCCCCTGCCGGACCCCACGGCTGGAATAATACTAGGGTGACCAGAGTCGCCCCAGGGTAGAGCGTTGTCACGTTTCACACTGTTAGTTAACTTCATGTACCTAGAGTCAGTGAGTTTTTGATATAAAGAAATGCTATCATCTTTTATTTAAGTTCTCTTACTCATAAATTAATATATTATCGTAGAAAGCCGTATGAGTAACTGACTGTAATCCTTAAGGTATTCGTATTTATGCAGACAAACTGAAGGCATGACTGTCATTTGGAGTTTTATTTTCTGTTCACAGCTCAAATTCAGGGGATATAATTATCTAAAGCATAATTGATACGCTCACTATCGGTATTATCGAGTCGACTAACGTTTATATCGACAGTTAATTCCAATCACAGGTATAGAACCCTGTCCTGCTAAAGCTATTGTTTCTATTCCCCAGTCTATTATGGCTTCTAGTATTATTTTCCTACTATAGGCTATCCTGCTCTCATACAATTTCAATATATTCCCAATTATTCTCATCTGATTCCTAGAGAGTTTAGTTTCAATTTCGATTCAACTTATACTACAGGATTCTCAACAAGCTTTTCATCACGAGCACTATACAATGGAAGGAAAACAATCAAAATGAAAAGCGAACGACTACTTTGGTTTGACATTTTGACGAATTTGATTTTATATATAAGAACGGAGAATTTCCAAATTTATGAAATACTCGAATCTAATAAGGTACCGGTAAATATTTATATTAGTTAAATTGTTTAATTCAAAGATTTGATAAATTGGAAGCGATATCTATCTGGTCTAATAGAAATAATTCAAATAGAATTTATTAAGTTAATTGTTAGTATTCTCACAGATGGTTTAAAAGTTTTTTTTTCATGTGATTATTGGCAATCGACCAATTGTATCGCCCGATGGTGAGAGATTACCGCAACCAACGGATACCCGCAACACTTTGGGTGATGGGTTGGAATATGGGCCGCCGGTATTCTCACTCACTTCGTGAAACACAGCGTAAGCGCTGTTTCTCACCGGTTTTCTGTTAGATCGTTGTATCACTTCGGCTTCTCGGTTTCGGCCTCCCACGATATAGTTATTAAAATGCATATTATAAAATATAACGAAGCTTGAATTTAGGAATAAACTTAGTTACTTGTGAAGTAAAAGGCAAGCTCATCGCAGTAAACTGAACACTAAAAATTAGATTAGACGTTACGAAGGAAGGGATTAAACCTAAATAGATAGATAGATTTTAGTGTCTCTACTACCTACTATTGCCTGTTGCCAAGACGATCGAACACTCCTTATTAAATTAGAGGCTATGATAAAGCCAATGTTTATTCAGTATAAGAATAAGTTTCTAATAGAGATTCTGATTCGACTAGTTGATTTAAGTAAACCACAAGAAGTAAACTAAACTAAAACCTATACAACTATAGAAAAATACCCAAAATCTCCTACAATAAGGCGTTCAAAACTTTCTACTTCATGAGTTCTAAAAACGGATGCAAGTGCATTATGATTCTGACTCACACGGTCAATTTTGATATTTTTGCTTGCCTGCACATGACACCACCCTCAGGCCAGGATTACTCCATAATTATATCCGTACAAACAAAGTAATAACTCTATTTATGTTGGTATTACGATGTTTTAGTTGGACACGTGTCGTTGCCATTCATTAAACTACTTGATGATTTGAAGGGTCGAATAATAACCGTTAGGGAGTTGTGTTGCAATTATTTTGGCTTAACCTATTGAAAAAAGGAAAATTCAGTTGTATATCTTTTGATTTTACTTTAAATTGGACTGCACGGTTGGCCTAGTGGTTATGGTGGTCGACACACCGCTTCCTACTGCGCCAAGTGGAGTGGGTGATGGTTTGTGATCCATAAATTGTTGGTCTAAGTCTTGGTGTACTTTGTGTTTATTTCATGTATGCTTGTAAAGTACCCCGCGACACAAGACGTATATTCTAAACTAGCGGTAGCGTTGGTCTAGTGGTTGAAGTATGCGACTGCCAATCAAGAGGTCTCGGGTTCAAATCCCAGGTCGGGCCAAAAGTGTTATTGAGTTTTTCTGATTATATAAATACTTAATAACAGCTCGAAGTTTGGAAGTTGGGGTCTGAACCCCCGTGCCTCGGAGAGCACGTAAAATGTCGCACTGTCGGTCCTGCGCCTGATCTTTCCCTGATCGCGTCGGTTAACCGTCCCATAAAATTATGAGAGTGAGGGAATAGAGAGTGCACCTGCGTTTGCGCACACATTTGTGCACTATAATATCTCCTGCGTACTTGGCTGGTCTCTTCGTTGAGACTGGCCGCCGTGGCCGTAATCGGCTAGGAGAACATCATCATCATCATATTCTAAGCGAAGGAGTTGACTTTATTGCTACATTAAAACTTCGTGACTTATGGAATGATTTGTAAAAGTAGTTTTGTAAGGAAAAATTCCGTCTAGACAAATTTAAATAAACACTGCCCCTGAGGAAAAAGCAGAGTATAATACATAAAATATAATTACAGCAATAAACGAGGTCACAGAGAAAACAGTTTTCGTCATGAATCAGTATTTGTTGTTTCTGTAACTCCCTATTCTCTATCTAATAACGAATGCTCTTGCAATAGCTTACAATATAATAGTACATTATGTTGAAAATGTAAGCATAGGGATTCAGTTCAGAATAATGGTAAGTTAGAAACTAGTGCTGGCGGCTTATATCCCGGGATACGATCCCCTAGAATAGTACATATTTAGAATATATTTTGCTACAGTAGAATATTTGTTCAATAAAGGTTTCTAGACAAAAAATAACATTCATTTACCTAAAAAGTTTTTGCATCAGTTATTTTTTTGTAACATCCGTAAAGTTCCATTAAGATCATCATTATCAGCTTATCGCAGTTTACTGATGGACATAGGCCTCTCCAATTAAGGAAAGATAATGAATGTAAAATAATAATATCCCTTTTTGTATATTTCTTTTAGTGAACATCTAGCCAGCAACGCTTTTCTATCTTAATAAAGTCTAAGAAGTGTTTTTTTCATGTGGCCCTGCAAAAATAACTCTACACTACCTGATGGAAAGTATAAGGAAAACCCAAGAGTGGTAGTCACCATACGCCACGCCATAATGCAGCATGGTGACCCAAACCATGGCGACCCAGTGATGCTACTGCATCATTTGGCCTCCGGTCTCACACTAACGAATGAAATACGACAGCATGACTCCTGTCATTTTACGCTGATCTTCTGTGCGAGAGTATCGTCCTGGTCGAGACGGCCCGTTCGTGCTGAAATCAGCATGACTCTGTTATCTACCTCGATTTCATTTTAACGGGATTATAAGAATTCATATTTGCATCTCTGTTCGAATTTTATATCTTGGTATTTTGCAGAAACTGCCTCATTTGCTGATAAAATTATAGTATAGGAACCAAAAGAGCAGATGGGTCACCATTGGAACTGACCATTGCAATCTATAGACAAAAGAGGTAAATTTATAGCCATGATTTGAGTGTTTTCCTCAGAACAAGAGTGGATGGAGCAAGAGAAGCTTCCCTATTAACCCAGTTTATTACTCCATGGAAATTAATGGAAAAGTATCATTCCAATCGAGCTCAGTATTGTGTGCAAATGCATAATTCTCTCACCGATTGGTGCACAATTATCAACCAATATTTAATAGGATTATAATAATTGACCACACAAATGGGTATGAAAATAAAAGTGTAAATTACCATCATATAAAACATTCCTGAAGTAACTCGAGTGAAACACACCCATCTTTAACACTCGATATTCGAATATGAGAAAGTAAACCAATACAATCTTGAAATTTTTTCTCCGTGTTCTGACGGATTAAGAATATAGTATCATTACGTCTATTCATCCCACGTCGTAGGAGAAAAGTACAACAACCTGTATTTTTTATACAATAAAAAAACAATAGGGGCTTCCGGTATCCTCAATCATGCGTCGAAACATAGCGCAAGTGGTGTTTTACACCGGTTTTCTAAGAGGCCGTGATACCAGTTTGGTCTAGCCGGCCTATTCATACTGAAGAGTGTAGCTCTCCCACGATAATTAGGTTTAGCTTGGTAAAGTTAAAATAAATCTAAAATAGACCAAAACTTCTTTCCGAATGAGAGATTTATATCCAGCAGTGGACTTTTATATCATATGGACGAATTCCGGAGTCCCGGGACATTTCACATACCTATTTTAAGTAAAAGATGTCTCGAGAGTCAATATATCACAACTGTTATTACTGGCTGTAGCGCCGCTCTTAGTAATGGTCAATATCATAAGCACCAATTTCCCACATTTCGGAGAAACTTATAAACTAGCAAAATTATGTCTTGAATTGTTAGGCGTTTATGTTTAAGTCTATAACTCAATTAGAATTGTAAAACAGGTAGGCTTTTATGCACGTTTTGTTTTACTTTTCTTAACTGAGAAAATCGTAACTGAACTGTGTTCTGATTCTGACAAAGTTTTACCGTGGGAGAGCCAAGCTTCGGCATGAATGGGGAATCTCGACCGAAGTAATATCGCGGCGTCACTGAAAACCGATGTGAAATAGCGCTTGCGCTGTGTGTCACTGAGTGAGTGAGGATATCGGATGTCCTTAACACAACCCTCCCCTCAAACCCCGTCCAATTCCTCAAAGATAAGCAACGTCTCTATACGCCTGTTCGCTAGCGCTTTATCCAATAAAAAAAAAAGAAAGTCAGATTTAAACCTGGTCTATCCCCAATTGAAAAATGCTTTTTAACACAGTCTTTAGTTTAGTTTAGTAGTAATTTTATATAAAAATTAGATCATTCAAATAATAAATACTTCTAGAAATTTATTGCAATACGAAAAACTAAATATGTATTCATATTTGTAGTCAGATTTTTTTTATTAAATATTGTGGTAATTAAGTGTATCAGTATAAGAATACTTCTGTATTACATCTGGTTCATAGTCATGTACGGCTACGAAGCATGGACCTTAAAAGACGAACAATGAGACGCCTAGAAGCATTTGAAATGTGGTGCTGCCGTCGCATGCTTCGCATCAGTTGGACACAAAATCTTAGGAACGATACTCTGCTCCAGCGCGTCCACATGCCTAAAATACTAATGTCAACCATCCAAAAGCGCAAACTACAATATCCTGGCCATGTGCTTAGGCACGAAAGATATATGCTGCTTCACTGATAATGATGGGCAAGGTGGAAGGGAAGAGACGCGCTGGACGAAGGAAATAGTCGTGGCTACGTAATATACGGGAGTGGACCGGTATTACCACCGTATAGAAATTGTTCCGCTAGACCAATCACAAGGAGGAGTACAGAAAGCTGACGGCCAACCTTCAGGATTGAAAAAGCACCCGCAGAAGAAAGAAAAGCATATTAAATATAATATTATGTATTACTAAATCTGGTTGGTATAATTATTATAAAACAATTTTTTAAATTTTTATATCAACAAAACCAAGAGCTAAAGTGCTGTGTACCGGTCTTTACAAGCAAAGTTGCTTTTTTTTGGGGCTCCGATTCCAAAGGATAAAATGGGACCCTATTATTGAGATTCCGCTGTCCGCCAGTCTGTCTGTCCCCCGTCACTAGGCTGTATCTCATGACCCGTGATAGTTAGACCACTATAACAAGAAACATTAAAAAAAAAGAATAAAATAAATATTTAATGTGATCCCCATACAACCAAAGTGATTTTTTTGGCGTCTTTATCGATAATTGTATGGAAACCTCCACCGCAAGTCGGACTCGTCCTTGGCTGGTATTAACGCTTAATAACATAAAGTTGGCATTTTCATATGTTTATGTTTATTATGAACCATATCATATGCTTGTTTCAAATCTTAACGTAATGAAAAGGTACACAACTTTTTGAATTATTTTGAATGGTAATTATGCTAGCTGTTTCCGTCATTGGGCCTTATACGTATTATATATTTTTAGAGCAGTTTCTATTCTCCTTTCTAAGTTGCTCCCTTCTTCATCAAATGTAAGAATGATAAAATCAATATAAAATTTAATTTAAACTTATATTTATAAATGAACTGAACGGTTGCATACAAGTCATAAGTTTAATGCGGTTAACATTCAGGCATGAATTTAAAAGGAGTTCAAAAATTATTATGCATTAATTCTTTAACAGAGGTCTCATTTTCTTACGATTACGTTGTACAGCGCCACCTATACAAAAATAAACATACTAATTCAACCATACAAGGTCTATAGGTAAAACGATGTAATTAGTTCATAGATCTGAAAACAGATGGCGCTATTGTCCAAAATTAGAAGGACCCTCCATATCGCGCAATGGTCGAAGAACCAACAAAAATTTCAGTAGGATAAATAACGATCATAATAAAATAATCACTCAATTTTTCAAAGTATAAAACAAAGACAAACCTTTGTCGGCTAACACTGATGCAGTAATTTGCTACTCTTCTCTGTATGCTCAGCCAAACTATAATAAGTGGGGACTCCCTGCATCCTCCTTAAGAATAACATAGATACGGGTTAAAATAAAACAATTTTATAACTGAAATGGTTTAAGTTATAATATAATTTAATATGGTGGTTTGACTTATATTTGGTTTTGCAATACATTAACACTTGAACATTGAATTACTTCTATTACAATGCGTTTCAAATAATACTAGGACTCGATTTGTGACGAACTTCACTTGTGACGGACAAGAAATATTAAAATAAAAAAAGTTTATATTTTTTCTCAAAAGCGCGGCAAAGACTATGTTAGCATTTTTTCAAAAGTTTGACGCCATTAATATCAATATCAGAGGCATTGAAAATTTGTATTAAGTTTTTAATTTATATTTTTGCACTTAATGCAAAATTATCTAAAGCTGTTGACAAATGCCAGGCAAGATGGCGGGATTCCAATCCTAATCTTATTTGAAATGCATTGTATACATATATATTGTACATAATGGTAGCATCCTTCGTTTGGGGATGTACGTTACATAGACTTATAGGCACATCAGGACTCTAGCAACAATAATGTGTTGTGTACTCTATATGACTGCCTCTGTTGCACAGTGGTAGTGAATGCGACTGCTGTGCTAGAGGTCTCGGGTTCGATTCCTGAGTCGGACCAAATATTTGTATGATCTTCAAATATTTGTTTCGGAGTTTAGGTGTTTTTTATGTATAATATGTATGTATTTACAAGAAAAGTATATAAGTATTAATATCAGTTATCTAGTACCCATAGTACAAGCTCTCCATGTTAAAATGTCTGAACATATTTATTTATTTATATAAATGTGCGAGTAATTGAGTGAATAAATGGGCAACCTAGTGATGTGACTGTATATAGTAATACACTACAAATAATATTAGACAGGCATATGTTGAACAGCGTGGTTCAGAAGGCCAATACCTCCTATGTAATGAGAGGTCTGAGTCCAGTAGCAGACTATGCAATTAAAGGCTTTTAATGATGATATGTTGTGCGTATACACAGAAGTCGTGTGTGTGTGTGTGTGTGCGTGTGGGTGTTTTGAAGGTTTCGTACTTCCGTACCCAAAGTGTAAATAAATAGAAATGTGACCGCGCCTTGGCAAACATAGTGTGGGACGTCCTCTGCCCAGATGGCGCAAAGACTTGCACAAGAGGGCTGGCAGCGACTGGATGCAAAAAGCAATAGACCGGGTTCTGTGGTCTTCCTTGGTAGAGGCCTGTGTTCAGCAGTGGATTGTAATTGGATGATTATGATGATACTTCTGCACTAAACACCGAAAATAAATGATGAATCATAGAATTTTAATGTAACATTATTGATAATGTATAGTTGTCACTTTTTAGAAAGGGGTGAATACATTTTAAAGCTATCCACATAGCAAAATAACATTATTCTTAAAGTTACATATGAGAGTAAAAGCATTTGCGCTGTAATAGCCCTTGTTTCTATTTATTCTGAACAACGTCATCTAGGTTTTCATGTATGTACTATTAAAGTTAAGTTTATTAAAAAAAATTAAGGCCAAGTATTTTTTATACTTGCCGATAGATGGCACTATTTAGTATTTTGTAACTATAACATAATTGAAATAAAATAAAATGTTAAATTAACATAGACATACTTGAAATGTTACAAGCTGACTTACGTAGCAGCAGCTGATCATGCTCAGCACCTTTTGGTCTAAGTGTGAACTTAATTATCCTTTCTGAGACATGCAAGAAAACACACATTTAAAAACAAAACCGGCCAAGTGCGAGTCAGACTCGCGCTCCGAGGGCTTCGTACAAATCTCTTCTGCTAAAATTTTTCCATTATCTGTGCTATAAAACGTTGCTTCGTTCCAAATTTTAAGAGTGGGTTCACGAGAAGTACCCCGTATGTTTAAATACCCTTGCGAGGGTAGAAGATCAGCATCATAATCGGCCGTATCTTTTGAGTGCGAGGGCTTCGAAGTTTGATTTTTTTACAACTTCAAGAGACAGTAGACCTGAGTATTTGATATAAATTTCAGTTTAATACCTCCACGGGTTCCTGAGGAAAAAGGTCTTGATAGACAGTCGGACTACAAAGTGATCCTATAAGGGTTTCGTTTTATCCTTTTGAGGTACGGAACCATAAAAACCTGACAACCGGTCAGATAGTTTCAAAGTTCACTATGAGTAACAACGTGACACGATATATAATATTAAAAATAATAGATTATTTTAATCTCTTGCACCTTCAACTTTTAAAAGTCACAAATATTGATAGCAATCACATTTAATTTTGTATCGAATCGTATTTCGTATTCGTAAAAATATATTAACATTGACTCATATAGACTGTTGAAACGTATATTACAAAAAGTAATCATCCATATTTCTCTCTTCTTACTTTATTATTCTCAAATAGTGGAAAATAATAATAAAAGAGACTATAACGTGGTTATTTACCTAAGAAAGTGGGGGTGTGAGGCGCGATGCATTTTGTGCAATCAACTGTTCGTCTTATGCGCCGGCACGCCTCCTTATCGTACTGTTAAGACATTTTACACTAGCCGTAGGACTTAATAATTAACTTTCATTTTAATGTCATCAACATCTCTAAATTAGTTCAATCATTCATCGCTTGGCTTATGGTTGTAAATTGTTTTTCTTTTTAAATGTAATCAATAATCTAATTTCTAAAGATGTAGTTATTTCAATAGTAGATATATCAATCTTAAAGCTGTAAATAATAAAAGTAATATTTTCTTTGCTTAGTTTAAGTGTAATCAAGAGATCTCAGGTTGGATTTTCGAGTTGGGCCAAAGTAATATATTCAAACAATCTTGGGATAAGACTAGGAAGAAAGAAAATGCATATGAAAGTTAAGCTCTACATCGCCCTAAGGTCGACTGGCAGAAAATGCCTACGGCTTTAAGTCCACCCATGCAACATCAATTCATAAAGCTTAAATAAAAAAGTAAATTATTTACATTAAAAAGGCATTTTTTTATTTTTTGACTGTCTGTCGGTTTATTCTTCATAATCTCTGGAACGGTTCAATCAATTTTGACAGGACTTTAACTAACAAATAGTTGATGATATAGGGAGTAACTTAGGCAACTTTTTTTTTAGATTATCTTTACTCCGCGGTCTTACCCGGGGTTACTGTTGTACTACGGATTACATGGCGGTAGTTAGTAACTAAACCATTAAGTGTAAATAGTTTTTATATAAACCATGTACACTTTATGGTTTAAGAACAATGTTTTTTTTACTTACGGTTCCTTATTAAGTTCCTTTTAATCCACAAGTTCCTTTTCCATTTTACACTTAGTGACAAGATAATTAGAAGCTATACACGTACGAAGCTGTAACACAATAAATTAGAAATATAGGTACAATTTTCGTGCGCATGAATTGCGTGTTCAAAATTTTAAAGATGTAAGTACTAAAAACGTGAATTTTTTCCACAATGATTTCAATTTATTTAGTGTGTTGTCTTCTTTCGAAGTGAAGTGGCAATCAGCGTGCGTTTTACAGCTCCGTCGTCGCGCGCTGCCTCTATCCCAAGGGAAAAACTATGTCTTCGAGCTTTTAAAGTTCCGAGAGGGAGGCTTGCGACGATTTAACATGCATTCTTTTGAATGGTTCGACTTTATGAGTGAAAGATGGAGTATCCTTGATATGAATGCCAAAGTGTTGTGGGATAAAAAATGACTTACTTTTTTATGCAAATCTTTGCATATATAAATAGTTTTTAAACAAACGGTATATATAATATAATTGCAATGAAATTATAATTATTCATAATTGATTTTCCCTTTTTTAATAGTATTTATTAATAATTAATATTTACAGTTTGAATTTTTCTATTGCCTTATTTTGATACATGCGTACCCCTTTTATCATGGAGAGTGCTCTGAAGTTTCTTCTAATTGATTCCACCTTCTCCATTCCTCTACAGAACAACACGTGCTGACCTTGGAAGTCACCGCCTTAGAGTCGTAGAAATACGCTCTCGAACCAAACGGTTTGGGTCTTCTTTCCTGTGCCGAGCTATCAAATCTTGGAACTCACTACAAGCACAAGTGTTTACTTCCACTATGATCCCGGGTCTTTTAAGGGGGGCGTGGCAAAGCATCTCACTAAGCCGCCATAGTGTGGAACGTCATACTGCACTGTCTGTTTTCGCAGTGAGTATGGTAGCTATGGCTATCAGGCTGAGCAGAGCACTTTGGCGAGTTATTTATCTAAAAAAAGTCAACAAGGATCCCGGAAGCCAAGCATTTTTAGTCATATTAAAATAAGAACCTGGATGACCGAGTTTTGCTCGTTCATCTAGGTTCTTATTTTATATATTCGTGATGTTTTTCGTTTTGTAAACCTTCTAAAAATTAATCCTAGCAAGAAGGATTTACGGGCCCTGAAATACCCTATATACTACATGTAATAACAATCGAAAAGAAGCAAATAAGGGACTTTTTAATGGGATTAAAAATGCTTAGATCTCCGACTTCTTGGGGACTAAGGAGCTAGGAATAGGCGGCAGCTCTACTAAAACCACTTCAGGCTGCCGACCTGTTCTAACATACTTATCCACCACAAAACTATGTGATTTTAAGTCCTCTCCAAATCGGTGTCGTGTCTAACAACTACTAGAAAGCTGTTTGTACAGTGGATATGATTTTTCTCGTGTGTCCCATAGTGTGAATAGTTTCAAAGAATCTAGAAGAAATATAATAATATGACGGTTGTGCTAGTGGTTTAAGCGCTTCCCACGCCGGTTTCTTCTGCTTCTTGTATTTGTTGTTGTAAGTTGTGTCATGAGTTGAAATCCCACATGGGATAACATTTTGTGTGATCCACAAATTATTGTTCTGAGTCTAGGTGTTCTTTGTGTCCATTTCATGTATGTTTGTAAAGTTTCCCCACGACACAGGATGTATAACTATTTATACACTCACAGGATGTATAACTCAAGAACGGCTGAACCGATTAGGCTAAAAATTGGTGGGAAGATTGCTTAGAACCAGGATACGGACACAGGATAATTTATATATATATATATATATATATATATATAAAATTTATATTATAAAAATTAATATAAAATACAATATATATTGTATTTTATTATATATGCAAAGATTTGCAAAGGTTTTTTTTTACTTTGCGCCGTGGCCTAAAATCTTGTTGTGCTGCGAGTAACACCGCGGGGCTCAGTTAGTATTTATATAAAAGAGAACCTATATCTACAGTAAGAGACAACGAGAGCTTTGCGGAGTCTGAACAAGTATTATACCTAACATATAAATTACATTAATTATTAAGGGTGTATAACATTCAACCCGCTCATCCCGTATAAGTTTGGACGGGGGCCAGTACCTGGACCTGCACGTGACTGTACATGGCACAAGGGAAACCATTGCGTTATTTTTTTTAAATTTCATTAAAAAAAAATAAACGAGGTTATACAAAAAAATTTACTTAATAAGTAAGTAAAATTATTCAAAATATTAAAGAAGTTAAAGTGTTTTTAGTTGGAAAACCCAAGCCGTTGTATGTAATATATATACAACATGTAATAAATTAAAAGAAATACGTGAATGTTTTAGGTTGTGAGACTATTACCCTTCAATAGAGTGAGTTTAGTTGTGATATATTTCAGTTTTGACTTTTGGAGCTAATAACAGGCGAAGAAACTATACTAATAATGCTTAATAAAGACGAGAATAGTATAAAAACATTTTTTTTAGAGGTATTTTTCTAGTACCAATTGTCTCAAGTTGCAGGTCGTCTGTCTGAACTAACGGGCACTACATAACTGAAAAGAGAGGGAGGCTCAAATGAAGGTCAGTAGACGTAATAAACACAAGTGAAAGAAGAAAGTGTCTAATTTCCAAAATTCTAATGCCACTATTGCCATAATATAAATCTGTTTAAAATATTTACTCCATGACTGTCTCTATTCTTCATATTTCAGTGCTTAAGTGGGTATTAATAGTGAGTTAGAATGTCTAGACCTGATGTTCTATGCAAATTGCTGAGCCCGGGTATGGTCCTCTGCTAAACTTCGGCGGCATAAATAAGCTTGTCTATTGAATATATTTTTGTAAATGTTCTTCGGTTATAAGCCTCATTTACATAGTAATTCAGTTAAGGAGAGATTTTAAGCGTTGCGAAAGAAAGTTTCGTTATAATAAGATTCACGGGAGTGTCGACTGTTGTTTTGGGATGCCGGGGAAATTTTGCGAACGGAGACAGAAACTGGTAAATTAATTAATAGAGGCCATCGATTAATTGAAGTCAAATAATTTCAATGACGTAATTAACAATAATTACGTCATTGAAATTATTTGACGAGTTAAGTGGTAAATTATTCTCAATTAAGGTTGATAAACTGACTAAATGTGTGTGTGTTTGTGCGTATGTGCGAGACTGCGAAAAAACAAAATTAAATAATAGAGAATTTAAAGGTTTAATTTTTGTCTTTTATTAGCCCCCGACGCAAAAAGCACCCCTCTTTTTTTAAGTTTGACGTCGATGTGTATGTATCGATCGAATTTACCGATTTCGATGCGGTTTGTTTTCAAAGCCAGTTTCCTTGTGGTAGTGCTTAGCTTTATTTGATAAATATTTGCCCAGCAGTGTAAGAGTGTCAGCTTTTTTCCAAAATGATGTGAGGCATTTTTGGCGTAAGGTTATTCCGTTAAGTGTTTGTTGGGGGTTTATAAATATTAATCGCAAACCTGGATTCTTACTGCTCGTACTATACTTAACTTAATAACAAACAAAAAGAACTAAACTCATAAACAATTTGTCGGCTGTAAAAAGTCATAAAAACACACAACCCTTGCGTAGTATTTAAATACTAATAAATAGACTTATTCGTATGTGTATTGAACCACTTGAGAGATACATTACTATAAATCCATTACACATTACATTACATACTATAAAAAGTTGAACCGACTTCAATCAGTGCTAACATAGATACCAACAATTACAACATATTTTTATATCAAGTGGAAAATTTAATTATTTTTTTTTAATTTTGACTGCCTCGGTGGCGCTGTGGTAGCGTATGAGGTCTCGAGTTAGAATCCTGGGTTTGGGTGTTTTCTATGTATAATGTGTATGTATTTACAAAAAAAGGTGTCTATGTATTTATATCAGTTGTCTATAATACATATCCATAATACAAGTTTTTCTTAGTTTGTGACTAGATGACGTCGTGTCTTAGATGTCCGAAATATATTTATTTATTAATTATATGTTTGAAGTCGGTGCTACCCAATAAGTAATATTATAGTAAGTAATACTAGGGATCTTTGACTATTTTATTGCTGTTAAATTGCAGAAACGAGCTCTTAAATTTGGCACGGCGTCGAAGCTGTAAAAATTTGACGATATGCCTCAATATCTCTGAGATTCCATTATCAGATCCTGACGCAGTAATGGAATCAGCTTGGAAGTACCCTTTCGAATACTGTAAGAATTTTGTAAGGCGGTCTTCTACACATGACGAAGCTATCGAATAATAAACATACAAAACAAATACATTCGCTAAATGAGAACATCTTTCTGATTCTCTGATTGAACTTGGTTAAAAATATGAATATTTTTAAAGAAAAAGGTTATTTACGAGATGAGGTTTCATATATACTATCTGTTTCTAAACGATAAAATGTTTAATTTAAGTGAGTGGTTTCTTACGAGCTTTCAAATAACAATGATCATCAAAATAAAGTAATGTATTAATAAAAATGTCAAAGCTTGAATACATTGAAGAGCATTCTTCTGTAGATCAATGTTTATATCATGGATTGCCTTTTATCTTTTATCATGGATTTACCCTGGCTGATTTGATATCTTAGAAGTTTTCATTAGGTAAAACTGCAAGTGAAGTGACACTTTAATAAAAACTATCTATTACCTGAGACTTAGCTCACCTGATAACTATTGTCTCTTGTTACTTTACTAATGGGCTGGCTTGACCGTAGTGATACCACGGCCTCACAGAAAACCGATGTAACACAGCGCTAGTGCTGTGTCACTTCCCAATCGCCCTCCCCCCCAAAGGCTGGCAATGCACTTGTGACGCGTGTATGTTATGGGTGTGCATAGACGGAGGCAATTGCTTGCCATCAGACGATACGTCTGCTCGTTTGCCATTAATAAAAAAATCATTGATATGATACTCTAAAAAAAATTCTATGAGGTCATAGTATCATTCAGGTCAAATTGATTTTTTGTATCCGTATAAAGGTTGTCTGTAAGAGATCGCCATGAGCGATAAGACTACCAATTGTCACATTTGTGTGTTTTAATTCTTTTTTTTCTATCTGTTAAGTGTGTACACTAAAGATAAATAAATAAAGCGTAGCTCTTCCACAATATTAAATGTTATGATATATTTCATTTTAACAGAAATATAAGATATCATGTAACGTCTGCGAAAAAACTTAATCTATGAATGGTTTAAAATTTCCTCCAAAATATTTTAAGATTTGGAGACAGTTTTATAGATCATAAAAATGTTAGTACTGAGCTATAAACGCAAAAGTTTTCTTCACTAAGACTCACAGACACCCTGTGGCTTATGTTTTGATTGACGGCCGTATTTAGCCTTATATGAGATGGTATAAAAAAATACTTAATTAGAGAGTATAGGATAGTAAATTAGTAGATGGATTAATTGATAATAGGTACGATGTAAGTACATGTGGTGTCGGAATCAGAGTGCAGTGTCACAACGCCTATTCCTCTGGTGGTTGTCGTAAGGGACACGAAACTACGCAAGACAACAGTTATATTACTGCGAAGGGAAGAAATACTTAAAATAAATTTCAAGGTACTAGAGCCACGCTGATTACAGCACGAACGGGCCAACTCGATCGGTCTGGAATACCTTTGCACAAAAAATCAACGTAAAATTACAGCTTTCCTGCTGTCGTGTTTCCTTGGTGATTGTGAGACCGGAGGCCCAATGGTGCTGATTCGCAATGAGTAAGGTGACCACCACTCTTGGATTCTGATTATGATTTCCATCGGGCAGATTAAAGTCATTTTGGCAGGGTCATACATAAAAGAAAACCCTACACCAATCTGGTCACCGTGGTATAGTTGGCCAAAATCTCTTTTCTAAATAGAGGCCTATAACCATCAGTGGATTAATTAAGGCTGTTAAAATGACGTATAAAGTAACTACGGCTGCCCATATGCACTTGCAACTAACTATTTTCTTTTTTTATAAACTTGTTCTGCAAATTCCTGCATTTAATAATATTAATATTAATTATTGCATAGTCTTGGACTACGTTTCACCTGTGTTATACTCCGTAATTCAGGTACCTAGCTTGGAAACCAGACACACGATGATAAAATGTGTATTATATACTTAATATTACTATGTATACTGGAGAAAATAAGAAAACAGTTTTTTATAATTTATAATTTTAGTACTATTATTTAAGAGGTAAATAAATAATACAAAAAATTTATGAATTTCATAAGCTTGTTTATTTTGTTTGTAAAACTGTAATAATAATAAATAAAGATGGTTTAATTATAATAGGCACTCGCACTTCAAAATGATTAACGGTTATCGTGAAATTTTCAAATTACTATTGATAAATAAATGCGAGATATTTATTGACGTCCATAACCCGGCTTGTTTGGGTATAAAATATACAATAAGGGGTTTTATTTGATCACTTGAATTTGTAGATACCTAACAATAAGGTATTGGTGTAGTTATCCAAGACACATTTTGTCCTAACAATAAGTTAATGGTGTACTCACCATAATTAAGGGAGAGTTAAAATTTAAAACTAAAAAAACTAGGATTTAAAATCAGTCGGTCCCGGTTGTTATCATACGATAACAGTCGTGAAGCTTAGTTGGAGGCCTTCGGGCGGCTTAAAAACATCCAACGGCAAGATTTACGTAGCCACAACGTATTCTTGCCAGTCCCCAACCCGCACTTGGCCAGCGTGGGGACGTATGGCCTTAACCCTCTCCTGAGAGGAGACCCGAGCCCAGCAGTGGGACATTATGGGTTGTTGATTGATTGATTGATTAAAATCAGGAATCCCAACAAAAAAACCTTTATTTTATTTATTTTTTATTTTATGTACCCATAGTATAATAGTTCTCACCGTGGGAGAGCCACGCTTCGGCATGAATGGGCCGGCTCGACCGGAGTGATACCACGGCCTCACAGAAAACCGGTGTGAAACAGCGCTTACGCTGTGTTTCATGGAGTGAGTGAGGATACCGGAGGCCCATACCCCAATCCAACGCCCCCTATCCCCCTCACCATCCCCTTTCTCCCCAGGCCGCCATAGTGTGGGTCACCATGCTGCATTGTTCTTTTTCGCATTGAGGATGGTGACCACCACTCTTGGATTCTGCTCATGCTTTCCATCAGGCAAGGCAGAGTCATTTTGGAAGCTTAAATATATAAAAAAAAAAAAAAAAGTCACTCACGACTAGAATGAACGTATTGACACCACTCACATAAATATACGACCAGCCGTTTAGTCTCTAGGGCGTGCGTGAATGAATTGTAATGAAACTTAATATAGCTTACATATCAGACAGTAACAGTAATATAGCTTATATATCAGAACACACACAACATAACACATAGGCTACTATTTGCCGCGATAACCGACATATAGGCGGGCGAAACGCAGGCAACAACTTGTATTCTCTAATCAACTTTTAATTTTAACTAATTAAAGTACCTTATTATAATTATATTTATTTATTTATGAAATTAAAAAGAAATAAAAACTATTTATTACATTTTATTAACAATGAATAATTATTAACGTCTAAAAAACACGAAGTCTACATTTTTTTACGTGAAGCAAAACCTTTGTACCCCTTTTTACGGCAACAATGCAAATGGTGTATGAAATTTTTCAAAGTTAAAATTTATATAAAGATCAGGGCAAAAAGCTAATAATTATGGCCGAAAATAAAAAATAATTATGGCCGAATTTAGCGAGTTGTCCATGAGCGCCGGTAATCGCATACCATCAGGCGATACGTCTATTTGTTTGCACGATATTCCATAAAAAATGCTTACTTCCTTCATGTTTATTTTCCACTAAGTTATGTTTTTGTAAAAATATTTCTTCAAATGATAATATAGTAATGACTAACTTTTGCTTGCGGCTAAAGCGGTGATTCTTCAAACTGACCCGCTTTTCTGTTTATCAACATGTTGAAATAAAACAAACTCTAAATGTTAAGTGGAGCAAACCGCAACCCATTTGTGAAAACCGCATTGAAATCGGTTAAGTCGTTCCTGAGCGTTATTAGCGTGCGCAAACCCATAACAAGGACCAACAAACATAAGTTCTAAAAATGGTTGTTTTAAGTTTCATTGCGTTCATAAAGCCCCTTATACTAAATAGTGTTTCTTATATATCTTCTATGTACAGACAGCGACCAGCTACCTAGTTACGACTACGATTTTATTATATGGTTCTAATGCGTAAATACCAAGAGTTGCCTATTATTTAATGGGAACAACACAATTGCACTGGGTGGTAACTAAAGCGAGTGAATGAAACTACAACTTGTCACTTGTTCTAAAATATTGTATTGTTTCCCAGAGCTGGTTCTCCAAGAAAAGATTACATTGGCTTCTTATAACATTTGGCTGACGACAATAATATCGCGATTCAGAAAGAATGCACAACGCCCTCTATCGATATTTAAAGAAAACTATTCCGTATTCATTATGTGGTTCAACACTAATGAACCACTGAAATTAGAAAAAAAATCATAAAACTTTTTAATAATCTCAAAAACACCCCACACAGAAATACTATTCAGTCGAATTGAGAATTGTTCTTAAAAACAATATACAAAACATAACAGTATAAGTAATTTTAATATCTTGACACATTTTTACAAGGTTTTATTAAGTTTCACCTGTCCCGATGTTTGTCTGTAATCAAATCTTGGAAGTTTTTGATCCACTCCTCGATTTCCGCTAAATTTTGAAATATACCTTTAATTCTGATGACAATGAAATTATATATAATCGGTATTGTTATAAATTCAAAATGGCCGCCGTAACAAAATGGCGGCGTACATATTTCTGAACTACCCTCCCAATATGGGTATCAAATGAAAAGGGTTTAAAGTATTTTATTAAAACAAGTATTAAAAGCATGCCGTTAAAAAAACTGTTTAAATTAATCACTTGTTTTTATAACCTTATGAGTAGGTATGTCAATTTAGTATCGAGTAATATTTTAAAAAGACCCAGATGTCATGTGTATAACCAATATCCTGGTGAGACGGTTCAACGGAAATTACTTTTCGCCCCTAACACAGTCTTGGCAATTGAATCCCTATCATACGTGAATTGCCATCGAATTAAAAAAGTTACACATTAAAGTATTTACAACTTTTAAATTTTATTAATTAATTTTATATATAAAAAATCTAAGTTACATACATTTAAATTAAATTTAAATGCCAGTAAAAAATGTCATAAAGTATTTACAATATTCACAACAAGTGTTAATTATTAACCAATTTGAATTATTTCATCGGTGCGCTTATAACCTTGTCTAAAATTACTACTTTTGTCGTCACAAAAATACAATTGTTTTTACATATAACAGTAATAATAATAATAATCTTTGTTTCTCAAATTTTTACAATTACAGGTTGCTTTATAATTAGATACAACTAAAAGTATTGCACTCTGGGTACTGATACTGTCTCCCAAACTAAGTATGATACTTACATATTGCTATTAATAACCTTTCTCCTCAAAAAAGTTTTAGCACAGCATCGGTTAATTTTAAGCTTGTGCAATACGACATTTCAAATATATTAATAATGCGGGTAAATTAAATATAGTAGAAGTAGAAAATAAATCTATATATTTATTTTAGCCTACGTTCCTCCGGTGAAAAGTTGTATTATTATGAAATACATATAAAATTGGTATTTTGGATGGGCGTTTTGTTTGTAAAATATATATTTAATTAATCAAAGTATGTACCATCGTTATCTATGCACTCTTGCCATCTCTAATGTGAATCGTGGGGGCGAAAATCAAAAAACTCTCTGAAGGCGGTTTGGACTACCACATCGGAGATATTTTTTTTCCTTACAAGTAGTCATCCAAATTTCGTAAAAAAGTTAATCTGTTGGTACAAGGTCCGGGGAGTATGATGAATGACGTAGAGATTTCAATTGCAGTAATAGCGGCCGTCTATTGTACAGTATGTGGTCTAGCGTAGTCCTAAGCATCAGGGGCCTAGAGCGATTGACCAGCATCGGTGGTTCAGCAGTTACTATGGTATAACTCCTGCTCGAAAATAATATGATATTTCAAGTTTCTCAAAGTTCGAAATAGGAACAAAGAAAAACTCATGGAAAAAAAACA
Organism: Hyphantria cunea; assembly: GCA_003709505.1. Taxonomy (NCBI): domain Eukaryota; kingdom Metazoa; phylum Arthropoda; class Insecta; order Lepidoptera; family Erebidae; genus Hyphantria; species Hyphantria cunea. Next base: position 121,700 of record PKRV01000785.1, read on the forward strand.
AGTGAGTGACTGCTTTCCAAACTTAAATATACCATCTAAATGAATTGGAATTTTTTACCAAAGAGGATATATTTCTGATCAAAATGGTTAGCCGACAAAACGCCAATTTCATATATAAGGACCTAATTTATTTCCTTTAAAAATTATGTGGTGTCGTGGGACACCAGGTAGGAACGAAGTTGACGATTTGAAATTATATGAAAATAAACGTGGCTACTCACGAGTAACATGTATCTATAATGTGAGTATTCGCCACGTGCTTGTCCATGAATTTATGAGTATATACTATGCATTGGCGGGGTGGAGTGGTAATAGAAAGAGAATGGATGAGAGAACGAAAAGAAAGAGGGAGAAAGAGGAAGGTATTATACACTACTCGCTTGTGTCGCGACTGTCGCTCCTGCGCACGTCTCATTTAACGGTTTTATTCCACGAACTTTTTTCCACGGATTTTTGCTTACGGTTTAACTATCACATTTTTTTCAGTCCGGTCGCGCAGCAAAATCCCTATCCCCTCCAAGCCTGCCGTAAGGAACTTCGTTCCAAAAATTTTTGAACCTGTAAAATAGATTTGTTGGTTTGGTTTGCACTTTTTGGAACAATGTGTGATAAATCCTTCTTTCGCAGGAGAGGTTTATTTTCCACAGTAGATTATTCAGTCATTGATGGTGACCTGTAAAACCACTAGTGTATTTAGCTTTAAGTATGTCACATAGCTTTATTATTAGACGCTCAACAAGCATAATTTTCTTCTCAATTTTGACCTGAAATTATTAAAACCTTCGTACCAGTCTTACAAAGCTTAAAACCTTTCATTTCATTGGTAAAATATTCATAAAATATTTCGTTTTATTTAAAATCAGACTTTTCCTACAATAAAATGCCTTATTGCTTTCAATTCAACGACTCACAATCGTGAATAAAGATGAAGGACATCTAATAACCAACAATTATTCATTTCAAAGTTCCAATTTTGCCCAATTGTGCCATGTCCCTTATTTTGGACGTAAATAAATCTTGATATTGTTTAAACCATTTCAAAATTATGTTTCATTTTGAGCTGTAAAATCCTTTATGCGATTGTTATATTCGTAAATAAATTACGGACCCGTGTCATACGGTGTCCGAACCTGTATGTGTGCATAAACTAAGTTGGACATTAATCAAATGATTCTCTGATTGTATTCAAAGAAATTTATTCTCAGTTTTGAAAGGCTTATCTTTCAGTTATGATGTTAAAATTTACACTGTAAATGATTTTATTTAGTTCCCAAGAGGCAGTGTTAAATAAAAATTTAGCTGATATTGTTGCTCATTCTTAGTCCACTGCGGCCCTGTAGGAAGTTAACACGAGTTTACACTAAGTTAAGTAAGATTTTCGGTAATTCAGAAAATTTTGAACATGAATATGGCAGTTAATCAGACCGTCAGTCGGATCAGCTAGTCAATTATAAAAGATGAAAATGTTGTCCATTTTGGGTAATGTAAAGTTGAAATTTATACGAAAACCATTGATGTCTTTTTATAGTATGAAAGGGTCGAATGTATCGGCTGTTTATTTTAGGTTGTGTCGTAAAAGTCAATGGGGCTTTACTAACAGTTGATTCCCTGAAGGGACTCAAACAGCTCGTTACACACTGAGGTTGAACTTGTGATCATTTCTTTGATTGCATATCCATTTTTGCACGATAATAGCGCTCTAAATTATTCTAAGTAACGTTGATTGATATTTTGGATTGGAATACCTACATATTTAATTGTTTATTGGACAATATAGTATTAAGTTTGCAGACAGGGTATAATGGATGGCGTTACATTACATATTACATTGGGTATGTTTTATTATTGATCTCGTCGCTCTCCGTTGAATGCGGTCCAAAGGGAATCGTCGATTCCCAAGAAGTTTCAATTCGGTTAGACTTATTGGCGCTGCGTAGAGATGTGGCTTCACTGTGCGTCTTCTACCGCATTTACCATGGGGAGTGTTCCAAGGCATTGTTCGGGCTGACTCCTGCCGCCTCTTTCCGCCATCGTCCTTCGCGACAGAAATTTCATCCCATCGTTTAGATGGTTGGCAGTCCACAACACGCTTTTCAAGGAACTTTTTGCCTCGCACAATAAAACTGTGGAATGAACTGTCGCCTGCGGTATTCCCGGACCAACGCGACCTTCAAACCTTCAAGAAAAGAGCGTACTCCTTCTTAAAAGGACGGCAACGCACTTGTAACGCCTATGGTGTTGCGGGTGTCTATGGGCGTCGGTAATCGCTTACCATCAGGCGATACGTCTGCTCGTTTGCCACCTATACAATATAAAATAAATAATAAAGGCTTTTTTTATTTTTATTTATTTTATGTATTATTATTATTCTGCATCGCACCAGTGAAAGTTCTCACGGCGATGAAATAATATATATATATATATACAACTTTAGAAAACCTGGTCCGAAGATCTTCCTTTTGTGTTATAGCGATATAACTAATACCTGGTCTTCCAAGCTTCAATTTAGTCTTTTTAAACACATTATAATGTTTTGGTTTCGAAAGCTATTTTAAAATGTATGAAGTTGATTAATATTTAATGGAGCAAAATGCAAATGTACTCTATAGATTCATCTTTAACTGCCACTGCTTTGAACCAATCTATTATTTTTTTAATGAAGAATATATCCTACAAATATGGTCCTATTTCAATTCCAAATCCTAATTTATAACATCGATTTCTTGCAAAGAGTTATGACCCTTACTTCATCAATTATCCCTATTATAACCTTGAATCGGAGGCGCGGTGTAAAGTGTATGCGACTGTTGTGCTTGAGGTCTCGGGTTCAATTCTCATCGGTCGGACCAAACATATGTATGACCTGCAAATATTTGTTTCGGAATTTCGGTGTTTTCTATGTATAATATGTACGTATTTACAAAAAAGCAGGTATGTGTTTATATTAGTTGTCTAGTATCCATAACACAAGCTTAGCTTAGGTTAGTTTGGGACTAGATGGCGTTTTGTGTTTAGAAGTCTAAAATATTTATTTGTTTGCCATTTATGTGGCGACTTCCACATACAGCGCAACAAGAAAAACATACTACAGCGCCACCTACCGAAGATACGTCGAACTACGGAGTAACTAAGAAAACTAAGAAACTATCAATCCTGAACCGCGCAATAGAAGTTATCGCGCCGATTAACACATATAAAACTTCCCAACATCAACCGTTGGGCAGTGGCCCGCCAGGCATGATAACCTAGCCTGGTTGGAGGATCCGCCCTTTGTGTTGGAGGGACATGACATCCGTTCCTCTACAATTTATTTACTTATAATCAAAATATATGCCTGACGTTGCAGTATCGACAGACATTGTGTTATACAGGTGTACTTATGTATGATGAATGAGAAACTCAGACGGCTTGCTATACCTACACCAATACGTCCCAATGGAATCGACTTCAAATCTACAGAATACACTTGATGACACAAAGTTAAGCTCAGATTAGGAAGCCGACTTATAACTCTTTTGTTACCTTTCTGAGAAATGATTTACGTGGTTTTCAATGTTTCTATTTAAAACATCAAATGGACTATAATTCCGTGAACATAACAATAGAGGTAGCAGAAAAGGCGCAATTACAAAACACTTACTCTATAGAAGAGTTTTATTAAGCGTCTGTAATTGCTACTAATAACAGTGTCGTGATAAAATTACAGATTTTATACTAAACTGACTATTATTTTTATTCACCTCCTCGTCCTGTGAAGTATGCACAGGAATCAAGGTTTACTTTGATAAATTATCGTGGGAGAGCTACAATTTGGTACAAATTGAGTGAGTTTGGATACCGGGGGCCTATATCCCCCTCCCCAACCTGTCCCACTAAGGCCGGAAACGCACTTGCAGGAATTCATGGACGGCGGGAATTGCTTACCATCAGGCTATACATATGCTTGTTTGCCTCAAATTTCATAAAAAGATATATGTAGTCAAAAAATACTTTTTCAAAATATTTTTAAAGAATATTCTAAAGTGGAGACTGTTTTCCGCAGTTAACTTGGGTTAATTGAAACGTGTATAACATAGACTTAACATAATAAATCTATCATTATAATTGTCATTATCGTAAAATACATACATATGTGTATATTTTTCTATAGATTATGTTAAAAAGAAAAACATAATAAACAATCGGACAAATCTTATATCTTAACGATAGTTTAAATCCACAGTGTCATCAACCATCACCGTCACAGCGTATAACATAAATATATTTGTCACCTGAGCCACGCTTATTGTTTAATATTTCATGTGGGGTCTCTCTGCATGAGAGAATCGAGTCTGTCGGCGCATTTATAACTAAAGCAACGTATGGTTTTGTTCAAATTGAAACTTAGTTGAGGCGCTCATAGCCCAGTTGCACTCGGTGATTAGAAACAATCACCGAGGGTAAGCAACGATGGCGCGGTCAGTACCTGGATGGGTGACCGCTAGTGGCATGTTACCATTAGCGTCTCCGTGATTTGGAGGTCACGTTAAGCAGTCGGTCCCGGTTGTTATCATACGACACGATACCAGTCGTGAAGCTTAGTTGGAGGCCTTCGGGCGGCTTAAAAACATCCAACGGCAAGATTTACGTAGCCACAACGTATTCTTGCCAGTCCCCCACCCGCACTTGGCCAGCGTGGGGACGTATGGCCTTAACCCTCTCCTGAGAGGAGACCCGAGCCCAGTAGTGGGACATTATGGGTTGTTGTTGTTGTTGTTGTTGTTGAAACTTAGTTTCTGGCATCTAAGTAAACTTATTACAGGTATATTTATAGGTTGGTTCATGGGTAAGAAAAAACATTTTATCAATCCAGTGTTTACACATTTTGAACGGGTTTGGTATTCTAGTGGTTAGCGGCACAGTCAAGCCTGTAGTTGTGTGATAAAAAGGACCTTTCAGTGATATATAAGTGTGTTGATCTTCAGTTGTAAAAGTATACTGCGCTTTGTTTAAGAGTGAGATGTTTTGAGACATTATTATTATTCTTAGGGCCTGGATCACCGAGTTTTGTGCCGTATTTTCTTGGTTAACTTTCTAATAATGAAGTTTAGCCAGATTCCGCTTAACAAGTTTGGCTTGCTAATAAAGAAAGTGACTAGTCCTAATTGTGAACAATGTGGAATTGTTGAAGATGTCCATCACTTGTTGGTGGAATGTGTCCGCTATAGAAAAAAAAGGGAAGTATTGCTATCCGGTTTTAAAAACATTATATTGGATGTTGGTACTTTCCAGTCAATATTATCCAAGCCAAGTTTTATTCTAAATTGAAGGAAAATGTGACTATTCTAATTGTGTGCTTTGATTGAGTCCTTATTGTATGGTATTACGTATTTATAACTTTTTGAAATCCTTTAATGTTGGTGGTTACTATGGGATACAATGAGGCTCGTACGTTGCCTAAATTGAGAGTATTTAACATCTAGAGGTAAAGGTAGTCTGGCGAGTCAGTCAGGAGTCCCGCACGAAGCGAACCCAATGTCCCCGCGGGGGGGGGGGGAGCGTAGAGGAAGGGCATTCCAACACGTAAAAAAAAGGCATAATCATGTTTCATTGAAGGCCTCTACATAAAATAAAATATGTAAACATTAAAGATTTAAAAAAAAAATCTAGCTAGAATGACATCGCCCCTGGGATACTAAATTTAATGACAATCGTTGGAGAAGTTTCTGAGATTCAGACTATATGTATACAAGAATTGCTCACTTAAAGGTACTTATCTTACTCTAAGTGTCCACAAAGTAAATACCCAAAAGTGAACTTTGTATGAAATATCAAATAGACCCCGATTAAAAACTTGCTTACCCCAAAAATATTGTTTATCAAATGCAAGAAACAAATCTTAAAACTCACTGTAAAAAATATTTTGATTTTATAAAGAGGAAACCTAATTCAATTTACTTTGTTTTTTGAAGTTATGCTTTTTTTGACGCGTTAGGGCAAAATGATGAGAGTATATTATTACAATGCGCGCACACACCGTCACGAAAAACCGACACCCTGAAGTTAGCTATAGTCAACATTTTAGTTTTATGATGCGCGCGCGCACACCGTCCCGAAAAACCGACAACCTGAAGTTAGCTATAGTCATCATTTTAGTTTTACGATGCGTGCGCGCAAACCGTCATGAAAAACCGACAACCTGAAGTTAGTTATAGTCAACATTTTAGTTTTACGATGCGCACGCGCACACCGTCACAAAAAAACCGACACCCTGAAGTTAGCTATAGTCAACATATCTTGTTACGTCAAAAAAGTATAACTTCTAACGCGTGTACATAAGTACACACATACTTATTTTTTTATTTCATTAGACGTAAACACCAGTGCTAATGACTTATTTAATTGCATTTCACCAAATGAATAATCTGTCTGCCACATATGATACCGGCATAAAAAACTTTAAAATAGCTGTGTAAATAGTTCAATATTCACCATCATCATTAGCCTATCGCAGTCCACTGGACTGGACATAGGCCTCTCCAATTTCACGCCACTTAGTTCGATCCTCTGCTTCTCGTTATAGTTTAATATTGATTTTATTAATTTTGTAACATTCTAAATTGCATATAGTAATTTTAAGGTAACATTACATAATAAACACACCTTTGACGAGTTATCAAAGCCGAAACCAATGAATATTTTAACAATCTCGTAGAACAATGAGCTCGGTTATTTACCGAAACATAAAGGAACTGTTATATATATTAATATTTGCTCTCAAGCAAGCACCGACACGCCGTAGGGAATGTAAATAAATTAGTTTAATAATAGCCCTATTAAGGGGTTTGTTAACTATCTCAAGATAGCATTAATCTTTATGAGTAAATAACGGGTTCCTGTTTATTTATATTTATTTATTTTGTTTATTAATCTTTATTATGTTTGATTAAAACTTATTCATACACTTGATGATGTCATTAATTTGCTAGATAAACGGCTGTATTTTTTGATTGCGTTGGCTTAGAAGTTTGATTTTTCACGGCTCTAAGGAACAGATGAACAGAAGGACAGAACAGAAAGATGGACAAGAAAGTGATCCAATAAGGATTACGTTTTTTTCTTTAGATGTACGGAACCCTGAAAATAGTTTATATATTTAATTTTATCTTGGTGGTGGCAGAAGTGGGCCAATCTATCGGAGTCGCACAGTCTCATGAAAATTCAGTATTTATCATCATCATCATATCATCATGAATGAGTAAGTTTTAAAAATTATATCAATGGAATTGGTGGGATTATTAACTATTATCATAGACACGATGACGATTTAGGCAATCGCAACAAAAACGAGAAACGTGACAAGACTAGGGAACAGCTCCACCATTTCCTTCTTGACTCTATTCAATTATAATATAATACGAAATTCATAGTCTGGATTGTCGGCACTTGACGGAACTTGTTACAATACATTCTAGAATTAAACTCACTTGCACTTAACCTTTGATGATGCCATAAGGCGAAAACCTGTTAGGTGTAAAAAATAATCAATAAAATAGTGGAATAAGTGCAAGTGAGTTTTATTCTAAAATGTATTATATGCAACATCGCTCACTATGGGATAGACCGTGCGTTTTTTTATGTACTTATCAGTATGCAATTTCGAACTCTCTCTTGTAGATTCTCTCTTCTAATCAACCTTTGGGTGTTGCGAGTGTTGATAACCTATTATTAATGTTAGTGTTAGGCATACAAACATAATCATAATAATTTTATCTTATCACCCTTTAGAGAGGGTGAGGAGTGTTAAACTAAATTTCCCCTAATTTGTTCGTTAATACAGCCAGTAGGACAATATCAAATAACATGTATACTCGGTGTGTTCAAAAAGTATCGCGAATTTTGTGTATTTTCAAAAATTATTTATTTATTTGTGAATATCTATTTTGTCTCCTTCAAAGAAGTCCCCCTGGGATATTATACACTTGTGCCAACGTTTTTTCCAATCTTGTAAGCACTTCAAAAAATCATTTTTTTGTATCTTGATCAGCTCCTCCTTCGATGCCGTCTTTATCTCGTCGATCGTGGCGTAACGTAGTCCTTTCATGGGTCATAACGGATTATGAGAGTGAAGGAACAGAGAGTGCATCTGTGTTTGCGCGCACACACTTGTGCACAATAATATCTACTGCGTAGTTGGCTGGTCTCCGTTGAGACAGGCTGCCGTGGCCGTAATCGGATTAAAGTACATTATTATTTTACGTATTTACGTATAATGACGTATATCTCAATGTAGAATACAGCTTAAAATGCATACTACTCGTATACAGCAGAACAAAAATCAAAGGAACTGAAAAAACGAATAAATTCCAATAAAGTTCAGACTATTCCTACCCGTAAAAGATTTTACAAAATCTTACTATACCTATCCCAACTTTAATCAGCATGCTGAATTACAATAATAATTTCGTGTTGTTATTTTTATTCAGTGGGTTTTGGGTTTGTTGCAAATAAATACAGTCCTTTAGTTGACAAACATTCCGTTTATTGTTTAGTTTCATACATGCTTCAAAATATAAAATAAAAGGTACCTGTCCAATAACAAAATAAGTCAGTATTCAGTTTTACAATCTTAAGAAAATTATTCATGACATTTAATTGTTTCTTTACAATTATTATGAATTCTGTAAAAGGGAAACGATTGACATATGGCGACAAGATATTACATACAATAATACAGTTTAATTTGATACATATTTAACATACCTTTTACATATTCTGGCTTAGTTTTGTTCAACAAAACTCTTGCTTTACAATCAACGGATTGTTGTTCAATACTTTATATAAATAACAATTCAGGACATATTTACCCTTTCAATACTTCTTATGTTCTAACATGAAAAATATTCACAAAAACTTATCGTCTTTCAATAGACATTTAAAAAGAATACTTTCGAATATAGAATTATTAATTGGCTTTTAGTAAATCAATAAAGAGGATTATATCAAGATTGGACTAGCGTCAATTTGATCAATTCTCAACATTTCGTTCAAAAATAATTATTACTTCATGAAGTTTTAAAGTAAGTAAGTACGCACAAAGTGTGGTCATATGTGGGATTTGAACCAGAACATTCAGCGCAATAGTAAGCGCTGACGTAACCACTTTAATCATTACACCGTTGGTACAGTTTTCTTCTGAATCTAGGCCAATTTACCTATAATACATAATGATTGAGAAAGTCATATATGTGAGTTTAGCAGCTGTGTCTGCCTACAGCTTTTGATCAGATGACCGTGTGGGATGCATCTTTTGTTTTTCACAATGAGTAAACCTTCATTCGCCCATTATTTATTCTATTTAAAAAAAAACTCGTTATGTAGCTTCGAGGAACATTTCTGCAAAGTTTCATAGAAGCATTAGCCGATAAACAACAGAACTCAATTCCATACCAATACTGGGGGAGTATCCATTTAAACCTCTTGTAGTTCAGCACTAAATAATTCAATACTTTATCAGTTAGATGGCAACATTTTAACCCTTGCAGTGTTTATAGAACTCTCCCGACTGTATTGCGCCGGAGGGGCCACCGGTATCAATGCCCTTTCTCACAACTTTTTACCAGTTGAATAACTTTCTGGCACAAAAAGTCTGAAATAAAATTTATTGTCATGTCTTTTATTACTTTAATGTTGGTGTGAATAGCCTTATTAATTAGTTGATAAGGTCTAAATAGCTATCTTCCAAGACACTCTTACAAAGATTATAAAATAATTCTCTTTTGAGTACAATTTTTGACGAGTGGAAGTTATGAGTATAAGTTTGATATCTAATACTGGCTGAAAAACTTTTGTACCATTGGATTTTTAAATGAAAAAAATCTAACCGATTTCATTATAATATCATGGACTATTGGCATATGTCAAAAAAAAATCCGCCACAACTAATGACTTTCACAGAAAACTGACAGTATTGGCACGTTGAATAGCCTTAATGCTCTGTGCCAGAAACCCGACGTCTAATCAAGAGAAGTGTCAATGAGTCGCTCGGCTAGTTCTTATAAAGTAAAACAGAAATAGACATAAACATATATTTATTTTCAAATTAAACTTTTTATAATAATGAAGAGATTTTTCTTAAGTTGGCCTCACTAGAAACTGTACTAATTGATTGTATATCATTAATTAATTCATTAAGTTTTGATTATTTTCTTAAGCTTATTAAAGCTCTCAGATTTTACATTTTATTTATTTAATTTTACTTTATGCACAAATACATGCGAACTTAATGCCTAAGGAATTCTCGGCCTTACAGTCGTTACATTTTCATTCGTAATTTTTTATCGAAACAATAGCATGTTTATTTGGAGGCCTTGAAATTGCGTAGGCAGTGAGTACAGGCCTTTGAATGAATTTTTCAGAATGCAAGACCTTCAAAGTAATAAATTGAAAGTAGTTTAGTTAAGTAAATGGTTTAAGATATTTTCATTACAAATATTTTTATTTTTGCGCTATTTATCTGTTACCAATATTTGATGGGTGTCTTGTAGAATTGACTAGGGTTGCTAAGACCAAAACATAGCCTTAGAATATTATTTTATTAAAAAAGATTTTTACGCCTATTAAAAGTATATAACGATATAAATTAGGACGAGGCTCTGACAGACAAAACATCCCGAAAAGCAGCAAAATGTGCCACGTATTACGTGGGAGCAAAACACTGGTGTGAGTGGGTGTATAAAATGCCTCTACCACCTGATTCTGGGAAAAATACATGATTTAATGTGTGTATATAAGTATTTTGTAACAATAACTTAAGATAAAATATTATGAGATCTGTTAGGGTGCATACTACATACATTTTTTTTGTAGAGTTAATGATGTTATTGTTTTTATTATCACTGCGATTTGTTGCAAAAGTTTGGAAATATATTCGTGGGAGAGCCACGTTTCTGCGTGAATGGGTCAGTTCCACCGGAATGATACCACGGCCTCACACACAAAACCGGTGTGAAACAGCGCTTGTGTTTTACCGACTGGGTGAGAATAACGGAGGCCTATATCTTCACCCCGCCAAATATCGCCCTCCCCATCCTTCGAAGGCCGGAAACGCACTTGGAACGCCTCTGATGTTGCGGTTGTCAATGGGCAGCGGTAATCGCTTACCATTAGGCGATACGTCTGCTCGCTTGCCCCTATTTTACAAAAACAAAATTATAAACATATTACTGTATAAATTACTAATTAATTTCCAGGACTTAATTATATGTAAATATTACTTATTTATTTATTTATGTATCTTAATTGAATACACTTAACAGATAGAAAAAAAAGGAACAACATACAAATATGACAATTGGCGGTCTTATCGCTCATGGCGATCTCTTACACACAACCTTTATACGGATAATTTGGTGACATTAATTAGAGTAGCAATAGTATTATTTTACATAACAATCAATCTTCACTGTCAAGTTTGTAACTGGATGGAGTATCATGATTTACAGGAAAATAGTTGATAGTTCTTAATTAATATCGAGTGCCGTATTATGTCGTTTGTGAGTGCGAGACCAGTGGCCTAATGATACACAAGCATCACTAGGCCGCCATGGTATGGGTCACCATGCTGCTTTGTTGCATTGTCCGCATTTGCAATGAGTATGGTGACCACTATTCTTAAATTCTGCTTTCCATACGAAGAAGTGCATTTTTTTCATTTTCCATGACATTCAATCTAACCAAAGTTTAATACAATATTTCCAATAACGAAATTGAAACACGGTGCTCGCTCCCACACGACCCCGTTCAATTTTTCTAAAACGTTATTCACTGCTATTCTTCTAAAAAGTTCATAACGATAAAAAATATTTAATAGTTTAAGTTTACATTTTTTTATGGAACAAGTCTTCTTGTTTCATTAACAAACCACCCTCCTCGGTGCGGGAGGGATGAAGTGATAAGATAGGTTAACTGACGGCAAGGAGCTACAACCTTAGTAAGGTCCCCACTTATTTGGCGACAAGCAACGAAGAGCCCTATCATATTTGACTCCAGGGATAGCATAGACTAGCACTACCAGCGCAAGTGTTTTCCTCCCTCTATGATCACGGGTTCATTAAGCGGTGCGTGAAAAAGCATCTCTCTGGGTCACCATGCTGCATTTACCATATTCAAATTATGGATGGTGACCACCATTCTTGGATTCTGCTCAAGCTTTCCATGCAGGCCGAGTAGAGTCACTTTGGCAGCTAAAACATAAAAAAATGGCTAAAGCTGCTTGCGCTTTATACTCCACTGAGCGTTTTGGGTCGAAATACTTTCTGTGATCCACAAATTGTTATTCTGAGTCAGGGTGTTCTTTGTATTCATTTCATATATCTTTCTGTAAAGATAAATAGCAGCTGCAAAACAGGATCTATTCCTAGTGCGGGAAGTGTCTTAAAAATTACCATCCCAGTCGAGTCAGATCATATATGCCGAAACAATTTCTCCTAGAGTAAAACATTAAATAAAAATAACCAAAAGTAAGTTCCATTTTAGTCTAATTTTAAGGACACGTTAAAGTTTATTAATTGACACAACAATGAATACAGATTTATACACGGAAGAATCAAGTATTAGTTAAATTAGAATATATATATATCGTAAAATTGGTACTATACAGTAGAAAAGAAAATTAAAAGGACTGAAACGAACTAAATTCCCATCAAGTTTAGTCTACTCAATACCTGAAAAGGAGTTTTACAGAATCTTGCCATATCCCAACTCCATTTCGAATACTGTATTTAGCATCCAATAATGACTTTGTTCAAAATTATATTAATAACAAGCTCGCAATAACAACGAAATAAGCGTCTATGAAAAAGACAATGTCTGAAACCTGTGAACTAATTAATAACATATCCATTGCAGCAAGCTGGAAACTCATATAGGTTTAGAAGTTGGGTGCATCGACACCAACAATCTGCTGACTCGAGCTGGCTGCGTTTAACACTGATTGAATTTTCAACTTTGAAACTTTTGAAATTGATTATACGTCGGGTGAGATGAGATGTTAGTTTTGGTATAGTTTCTAGATGAAACTTTAAACTGAATATTAATCCGCAATACGCTAACAAACTCATGTGCAGTTAATTAAGAAAATTGGCTAGTCACATTCAAGTTCAGTATGAAATCACATCAAAATTAATTATTGTTTTTACAAATTCATTCCAAGCATTACTTGGCCAGAGACCTGACGATTTTCACACTCACGTTTAGATTTTTTGGATCCAATTAATTTTGCTTTTGTTAATAAATAATTAATTGAAATAACTACCAACTTGATCATTCAAACTTATATTTCTCACAGTACCACATAAAATGAACTAGACAATAGAAGCATATCGTGCAAAACGTGAATCTCAGCAGATACAGTATAATTGTCACCTATTACACTATATATAGTCAGTCGTTCTTCATTCGGCCGTAAGTTCGTAACCACCTACACGCTAGGATCTATTACAAAATCGCTTCATAATGATGTAGCGAGCGTATAATTAATTCAACCTTAATTAAATACTACGAATAACAGTTGTAACGTACCTAAATTTCTGTTCAATTAGTGTTACAATAATGAGCACCATCAAAGGCAGGATATCTTTAAAATTGAAACGAAATACCTATACTATGAATATATACGCAATATTACTGCGAAAAAACATATTTTTAATGTCACATTACTTTTGTAATTAATGACTTAACTTTGGAAGCAGAAGTCGATAACATTCATGTAAATCGTCAAGGCAATGGCAAAAAAACCTAATCAGAAATATAGTTACTGACAATAGAATGGCTGGCTTCCAAGGCTAAATAAGAGAAAAATCCCCAAAGTAATGCTCCACTAATTCCAGTATCAAATACTTTATTTTTTGTTTTCTCTTTTGTCCAACGCTCTGCTTAAATCGAAGTAAACGACATCGACCTCACCATCATCATAACATAAAGGGACTTCTAAATCCAAAGAATAGTACAAATAGTAAGTGATTATTTAAATCATAGTTATATCGACAAAGCTTTGGTCTTAGCAGATTTTATTATTTTGCCGATTTACCGTAGCAGCCACTTTTCGGCAAGAATGGGCCGGCTCGACCTGAGTAATACCACGGCCTAACAGAAAACCGGTGTAAAACAGCGCTTGCGCTATATTTCACGAAATAATTGAGGATAGCGGAGGCCCATATCCCCACTCCTCCTCGATCCCCCTCATCATTCCCCAAAGGCATCGCACATATGAAGCCTCTGGTGTTGCGGGTATCCATGGGAGACGGTAAAAACTTACCAACAGGTGATACATCTGCTGGTTTGGTTCGACTCGTTTTATTCCATAAAAAATAAAAATATACATCCGTGTGATGTGGTGATCAGGGCTTCTCAGAAATACTTCGAAACGATATCGATTGAACTGATATCGCAATATTGTAAAGAGTAGTAAATAACCATAGTTTCTTAAAGCGTTCTACTGAATAGTAGAACGCTTTAAGAAACTTTTACCAATATTTTGACAGTGACTTAAAGTTTCACTTTTATTCAATCGCTGAATTCGAATAAAAAAATGAATATGTAGTCATATTTACGGTTGAGGAGGAGGAATTTGTGATGATAAGTAGGTGTTCAAAAGGCCATGAAATATGTACGACATTCAAAGTCATATTTCTTTAGCTAAATAATTTACGATGCATTCAGATTCGTAATAAAATTTAGATTTATTCCACACGGAGATGCAAAATAAGCTGTCTGACAAGTTACACTCGTTACGGCAAAATTTCTGTCTCGTGTGAAACAACATCATATTAACTATGTGAGGGAGAAAGTAGGGAGCACCGTACATTTTTGCAACCTTAATAGTTTTTTTACACATAGAAATATTTTTAGACTTACTTCATGATCACTTACTTATACTTACTTTCAGCTAGTCATGAAAGCGTTTCTTTACATTAGAAATCTCGGTTAAATTGGTCTATTTTGTAATTAAAAATATAAATTAGGAACATAAACTGCTTCATCATCATGATCGCTATAATCATCAGCTCCAATCCAATGCTGGATATAGACCTCTCCAAAAGCAAGCCACTTGGTTCGATCCTCGGACCCTCGGTTCCGGCTCGGAACTGCATAATCATTTCTAGTAGGCCCATATTTCTTAATTTTCCCTCTTCCTGGTAATTTTAGAATGGATCAAACAAAAAGAAATACAAAAGCTGAATTTACAGACGCATACTCTTTTGTTCAACTTTCTCTTTGAAATACTGAAATACTTGAAATACCAAAACTTGAGATTGGAAAAAACAAGTTATAAATGTTAATATCATTATCAGCCTGTCACAGTTCACTATAACATGATATGTTATCTTCCTAATGATATTATTGTGTAATAAAATATATTAGTAGATCGGATAATTTATGGATCACGAATATAATCATTACAAAAAATTATTTCCAAAAGGGAAGAGCTTCTACATTCTAGAATGAAATTCACTTGTACTTATTCCAATATTTTTATTCGGTTTAATCCTGACCGGTCTCGCCTTTTGGCATTATCAGAGGTTACTCGTACGCCATCTTCTCACACGCATATATTGGAATAAGTACAAGTAAATTTCATTCTAGAATGTATTTCAACAAATTCCATTAAGTGCCGACAATTGAGAGTATAAATTACTGAAAAAGCTTTTATTAAGTGTTAGGAAACATTCTTTATACCAACTTCCAATCTGTCTGGAATATAAAACTTTCAATCCTTTAATAGCTAGTCTACTCTTAGGCAAAATCGACCGAGCATAAATCCACCCGCTATTATCCTGAGACATCCTGGATCGTGTGACGTAATCCACGTTCCTTGTGATTATGGCAGGTGAGGAACGCAATTAGATCGTCTGTCTCCCTCTAATCGTTTCCTGAAGATGTACATCCAGGAGGAAACAATTTGTCGAAGAGTGTGCGCTGAGGTAGAAAATTAAGCTGCATATTGGCTAGAACTGTCCTTTCAAATGTTTTATATACAGAGGTGAATCGTAGTGATAAGGTTCTTGCTTTTTAAAAGTTTCTATCAGTGTTTGCAGAATAAAACCTGAAAGGAATTTATTTTAGTAACGTGTACAGTAAATCAATGTTAATAAGAAATAAGAAACAAAACGAAAAAAAAATAACTGATAACTAACTAAATTTCATCGTAGAAAAACTGTCAAGGATCAATTTTCCTGAACTTTGATGAACTCATTTATATGATCATCAATTCGTAACCACGAAAACTAAAATGTACCTGGTAACGTTATTTCTTTTTTTAACTTGCTGTGGGAAACTAAGGTTACTGTACAAGTTTTTTCAGAAATTAAAAAATATTTATGAAAGAAAAATAATTCGGTATGAAGTTCGCCGGTTCAGCCCGTATCAAGTTCGAGTATATGGGCTACTTTATACCGCGATCCCAGACATAAACGCGGGCGGTGTCAAAAGCTACTGGATACATTGGACGCATTGGTTTTTTTATATAATAAAATTATTGTTTTATGTATCATGGTAGTAAGAAGCAATGGGTGACTAATTAAAAGTAAAAAAAAAACTAACTTGTAAATTTAATCTTACTGAGCACCCAGTATTGTAAATTCTCCGCCCGCAACCTATTCATTATCCGGCGGCAGTCCACTCTGTAACTGAACACGAACAACTGGTCACAACATGTGGAATTAAACTTTGCAAACGTTTCAGACGCCGGNCCAAAATATTTATGTAGTAATTATTGTCACCGTGGCCTCTTAATCCTCTACCACTGCTATCCAATGAAGCACTTCTTTCTTCGTACAATAGTACGAAATCAAATTGAAAGCAATCATATGCACCAGGTGTTCTACATCATGATGACGTCGACAGGAAATCCGTTGAGCTTACACACTAATTACAGTTTGATTCGATTAATTCCAATTCTGATTACAAATCATCATCGCCAAATCAACCTGCAACCTCAATTACACCAAAATTATAATTTGAAATGCTATTCTGTTTCTGTCTGTCTTCTATGTTAGGTTATGATTATATTTAATTATCACATGACAATATGATTATAATGGTATTATTTTGAATCATGATATGATTTAAAGATTTTTTTATGGAATACGGTGCAAATAGCAGACGTACCGCCTGAGGATAAGCGATTACCACCGCCCATTGTCACCAACACCAGAAGCGTCACAAGTGCGTTGCCGACCTTTGGGGGACGGAGAGGGGAATGGGGGAGGGATAGGGAGCGTAAGCGCTGTTTCACACTTGTATTCTGTGGAGCCGTCGATCATCACTCCAGTCGAGTCGGCCCCTGGCTCTCACAAGTCACATTATATTTATGCCTCTGAAAATTATGTACAAAATTCATCATCATTACCAACAGCTTTTAACAGTCCACTGTGGGACATATGCCTCACTTTAGAAAGGAGATTTTGGCTTGCTATACCACGCTAGACGGGTTGGTATAAGGGTTTTTTCTAGCTTGTCTGGATGTCGTACGAAAGCAGCTCCCGGATCCCTCCCGTCTCAGGCGCAAAGCGGTACACCGTGTGGTTTTAGGTGGTTCGATTCCGACAAAGCGCCCCGCCGTAAACCCCCGTGGGTTGAAGGCCAGACGGGGTTTCCACACGTAAAAAAAGAGTTGTTTCCAACTTTTATTTCTCTTTGCAGTGATTCTTTTTTTACTTTTGCTCCCTTAGTCTCTTTTACGATATCCACAGAATAAATAGGGGTGGTGACACACCTTATTCTTAATCCATCACCATACACGGTCTTTAATTCGTCGTGATAGACTAAGCAGTTACGGAGTAAAAAAATAACAACACATTAACGAAACAGACTCAAATTTAAGAAATTTCTGTCTATATTTTACGTCTGAGTAATTTAATGCTTCTATTTATTTTGATTATTTTAAACCTACTCAGTTTCCTTGCGATGCTAATGAGATCACATTTTAATAAAATTTTATCCCTTCATAAATATATGCTTTTATATCACACCAACCATAAAATAGAAACGTATTTCAGTCGGTGGCTGAAGGCCGCTTCGGTTTCGTATTTTCATTATGATAGTAATGTACGACTTTTATTCGTCCAAATTTTCATCTATTTTTTATTTGTTAAACAGTGGTATTACTTACCTTGAATGTGCAGAATAAGAAACCTAAATGAATTATTATATGTAGGGGAGAAGGATCTAAAACTGTTATTTAATAAGTGTATTGCATCCATAGGAATGTCTTTTGTTCTGATCTGTATTTGATATGAACTTTAGTTTGAAACCTCTACGAGTTCTTAAGAAAAAGTGTCTCGAGAGACAGACAGACAGACAACAAAGTGATCCTATATGAGTTCTCTTTTTTATTATGAGGCACGGAACCCTAAAAATTATCAAAACCAATTTGAAATTGTTTCATAATTATAAAATTATAAAATTCGTACTATAATTAAGATACTTCTTATTTAGATCTTCTTGCTTATAATTAAGATGATTCACCATATGACGTACCACAGTTAGAGCCAAAGGCGTAAATGAAGGATTTACATTAGATGCGAGTTTTACACCTACATAAACTGGTTGTAAACCATCCCGTCTAGATATTAAAATGAACCCGGAGCTGTAAGTCCCTGCGCCGTAAACGTTTCACTTGTGGACGATACCGCAAACAAAGGCACTTAAAACTTTGCGGCTAATTAAACTGTTAGAAAGAAAGATATAGCTGCACGTAGGTAGGTTCTAGTCAAAACAATAGTTAGCTTTAAATTAAACCGAGAGAGTTGAACTTTGTATGATAATGATGTCCTGATTAGAATTCTTTTGAAAATGATTCGAATTTAGGCTCAGATTGTTAGCATTCCATTGCTTTTTTTTAATATTTTAACTGCCAAAATGACTCTGCCCTGCTTGATGGCAAGCATGGGCAGAATCCAGAAGCCGTAGTTCCAGTCCTCAATGCGAATAAGGACAATGCAGCAAGGTGACATTGCGAAACAAATCTACTTAATCTAAAAAGTAATGGACTTTATTTGGTGGTTAATGCATTTGCCTCTACGAATTATTTTGAAAAGCGCAGAAAAGTTTATTTACAAGACAAAAGGCTAATTTTTATTCTAACATATTTCTCTCAAGGGCATTTACTTTAATAATATAGGGAGCAAATGAGCAGTCAGGTCACGTGACGATCAGCAACTAGTACCGCTTTTCGTCTCACGGTTACCAACGACTCAAAAGCCACAAACAAGTAAGTGTTGCTTTTCTCTAGGTACATCCGTACCCAGAGTGCTCCTTTCTTTACCAGGAGAGAGAGTTTTTGGGTTATCCGATCAATTTTGAGTGTAGGGTAAATTTTTTGAACTAAACTGAACATGAAAAGAATAAAACGTGGCAAAGGATTTTATAAGATCTAAAATAAGTCAGTTTACCAAAAGATCGAGTACAATTTATGTCGTGGACTCCCTTTTAGCTTAAATATATCTCGGTAATTCTTCGAAATAGCTTTACAATTTATAAGATTGTTGGTTCAATTCAATTCCTTTTCCACAACCTCTTTGTCGTATATTCCTTTCTTAGACAGTCAAGTAGTGAAATCCCATGCGAGTCGAACTAAAGAAATAGAGCAAGGAGTTTGCATTGCATACAAATTCAATAATGTTTAAAATTGTATTATGGAGTAGACATTTATAGATGTTTATGTATACATATACATTTTTTATTGGTCATCGCCGGTTAGAGAACATTTTAATAATAGAATTTATCCTATGCCTCGCTCCTAAATGTGGTTGTAGTTACCGTATAACTAGGGACAGCTCGTAGAAATCAAAAAAATTTTTAAATATTTTTTTCGGGTATTTAACACACAACGCCAAACTAAGCAAATCTTTTATTATGGTTACTGGACAACTGATATGAATACATAAATACTTTTTTTTGTAAATACATACATGTACATAGAAAACACCGAAACTCCGAAACAAATATTTGCAGATCATACAAACATTTGGTCTAACCCATGTGATGGTGCCTCATAGAGCCCTAGCCTGAGTAACGTAAATAATCGGCTATCTAACAAGGTGATTTCGTTAACACCATCAGCAACCCTCACGAGAGGGTTGGGATAGCACCCCTCCTCCGTGCTACCCTGTGGAATCCGTCGCCAGACTCGTAATTCCTCCACTGGCATAAAAGCCTCACGCGGATCAAATGGAAATATCATAGACAATTAAACACATTAAGCACATTGCAATTGGTTTGTTCTGATCACGCTATCTTCCTTTGTGTACCCAAGATTTAGGTGAATTAATGCTCTTCTATCATAGGAGATCTGCACTGCACGATCAAACACTATAACCGTTTGCAGTAAGTGCATTAGCCCATATGCTATCCAGGCCTGGTATTATTGAATACCGAGTGGCATTTAAAAATGCCCCTATACCCGGTTTGGAACTCGAATCCAATTTCCCCTACCATCACAACGGCAATAAGGCTTAACCGGCCTACAGAAACTCCGTGTATCCGACCATTAAAACTCCCAGCACGTGAGTACACGTCCCACAACCTAAACACGCCAACCTCAGTATAAAGCACCACATTGACAGATCCCCGAGGTATAATCGTGTAGCAGAACTAAGAGATGATCAGTCGCCGAGCTCCACCCGACCATACCTCGCTTCACCTCACTGCAGGCCTTATAAAGAAGCCTACTCATACATCACCAATCAAAGGTACCAATAAAACCAATGGCAATGCTTACCAAATAAAACTATAAGGTTACATCTAGTTACCTAACGAATACCACGATACTCAGACCAATAGACATTTACTTATTAATACTCTTTACCCTACTAGTTATTATGGAAGGCAGTGACTAACCTGACTTTCTTCAATGTAATACTTTTAACTTACTCAAGTTAACCCTTCGTCACACCGACTCTAGACGCGCGTTCCTCTCGAGGTCCGATCTCTTCCGCGGCTCTACACCAAGTGCCTTTTCCTAGCCCTCGTCTCTCTTCTCGAAACCGTCGATGATTCAGGTAATCACCATTTTTTACTACGTTCACTTAAAACATGGATTTTTATGGCATCCAGATGTGAGAAGTTTCCCACGACAAAATTCGTATAACGAATCAATAATGTTTTGTTCTAACTAATTTATCGCCCTATCAATCAAGTCGTTTATTGGTGTCGTCCGTCCCTTTTTTATAAAGGACCATTTCACCATCTGCACATGTG
Organism: Hyphantria cunea; assembly: GCA_003709505.1. Lineage (NCBI taxonomy): Eukaryota > Metazoa > Arthropoda > Insecta > Lepidoptera > Erebidae > Hyphantria > Hyphantria cunea. Next base: position 142,940 of record PKRV01000785.1, read on the forward strand.
ACCATTGCATTTTAAACTATTGTTTCAAATTAACAAAGCGCACAAAATTGTGTAAGTTAGCCGGTACTATCACACCCAGGTTTCGAACCCTCATGGACAGCAGTTGCGTACGCCACCGCTGGGCCACCGAGGAAGTCAAAATTGGATGTAATACACCTAATACCATTGGGCTCTTTCAATGTCGTAGTAAAGTCATGAGATAAAATACATAATGAAGATGAAGCCAATTCATTTATCTATTATAATATCATGAAAACCACGAGTTTATTTGAAATGAAAAAACTTTTTTTTATATTTGGGCCTGCCACAGGGATTCTACTCTGCCTGAAGGTAAGCATGAGCAGAATCCAAGAGTGGGGTTCATCATACTCATTGCGAATGCGGAAAATACAACAATGCAGCATGGTGACCCACGCCACAGTGGCCTAGTGATACTTCTGCATCATTTGGAGTTCGGTCTCGCACTCACCAATGAAACACGACAATACGAATGTTGTCATTTTACGTTGATTTTCTTTGCGATGGTAGTACTAGTCTGGTCGAGCCAGCACCAAGCCGTTCGTGCTGAATTAAACCAATAACATCTGAATTAATTGTAGCCTAAGCTGTATTACTTTACAATCAATAGCAACTAAGCAATAATGAAAAATATTACACAAACATGGAAACTTTCCTGTATAGCTGGAATTAACGCGGATCAACTAGGCCTTTACTGCCAAGTTTTTCAACAAAGTTTAACTGATAATAATGAAGACAAGTGATTTTTATACAGTCATGTTGAATGGTAATAATGAGGCTGCGACGAAAATCAAGAGTAGGGTGAAAAGTTTGCCTACCAAATGGTCCCTGAAACTAAATTATCGTGAAATTTCAAGTTGAACAGCGAAAGTAATTTAGTACAAATTAGTTCACAGACAATTTCACATTTTACACATGAACGGTCAGCTTTTGTACAAATTGCACTTTTGAATTTAAAGCGTCAACGCCGAGTCGTCTATTAAAATGCTGGGCATTTATATGCATGGGATTTGGTATTCTAAAAGGGGAAACAGACCTGTGTGTATCAATACCTATTTTTGACCCTATTGTTTTACTTTCTTCATCTATAGTTTTCAGAAGATAACATTTTGTATTATGGAAATAGTTTTTACAGAGAAATGTAGTAAAATTTTATTGTACTGTTTTCTTACAGATGTTTTTTGACAAATGTAGTTATTATCGAAATATTTTCAAGTTCTTTTTTTTAAGTAATAGAGGGCAAACGAGCATACATATCGTCTGATGCGTCACTAGTGCAGTGCTGGCCTTTGGGGAATGGAGAGGGAGATGGGTTGATGTGTGGGCCTCTGGTATCCTCACTCACACTGTTTACCACCAGTTTTCTATGAGGCCGTTGCATTACTTTGGTCGAGCCGTCCCATTAATGCTGAAGCGTGGCTCTCCCATGGTAGATCACTTTAATAAAACAGTATTTGCTGTTGTACTTTAAAACTCTAGGTGGGATTTTGGAGATATTTCCTAATTACATTTTCTAAGTATTTTATCACATTTTAAAAGTGTTCTATTTCAAAAAATAACGTGACATAATTGGAAAAAATAAAAAACAGAAAAAGAGAATTTATTAAAAATGATAATTATGACTATTGCTAATTCATTGGTACCATTTAGTTTCATGCATTCTACTACATCAAAGTTAGTTCTACGCAACCTAATAAAACAGTATTTGCTGTTGTACTTTAAAACTCTAGGTGGGATTTTGGAGATATTTCCTAATTACATTTTCTAAGTATTTTATCACATTTTAAAAGTGTTCTATTTCAAAAAATAACGTGACATAATTGGAAAAAATAAAAAACAGAAAAAGAGAATTTATTAAAAATGATAATTATGACTATTGCTAATTCATTGGTACCATTTAGTTTCATGCATTCTACTCATCAAAGTTAGTTCTACGCAACCCGAGTAAGTTATGGTAAACATTTAACGGAGTACTAAGTTATTCAAGTGAACGAGAAGGCAATCTCACAAAGCTAATTGAGTACCGATCCCTCGACGGTGGACCAGATTGCGATGCTAATTGAACTATTTTATATTTGCGTCGAGGTTTCAGAAATTCTATACGCTTCTAGATATGTACCGTCGGATTAATTCCAATATGTTAGTAATACTTGAATTGCTTTTTAAGATTTATTAATTATTTTCCCTATTTCTGTGAAAGAATTGACTCGATCGATTACTGTAAGAAAATATTTCTAACTTCATAAAATACTTACTAGTCCCTAATAGGTAATCATTTTAGATAATTGCGGGTTGATTGGAAAAGGCTATAGGCGCGAATAGGGACATAAACAAATCATACACTCATATATTGACATTTGACTGCATGGGCCAAGTCTTGTGAGTTCAAATCCCACGTGGTAAAACACTTTGTGTGATCCAAAAATTGTTGTTCTGAGCCTGGGTGTTATTTGTGTCCGTTTCATGTAAATATATTTGTAGACCCCGCGACACAAGATGTGTATTCCAAATGTGGGAGTTGTCTTTAAAATAAGAAATAAAATAAGGAAAACATACATTAATCATCCAAATATATATGCTACTTGACTTTTTGCTTTCTTCTAATAAATAAAATGAAAATATTTATACCTAAGTCATATATTGTTTGAATTAAATGGTAGAATTTATACATAGATAAGCCTGACCAGCTATTTCAGCTTATTTTAGACATGAGTCTATATCGATCACGTAGTATTCGGACGCTCTGTATCTCATCAAGATTAAGGCGTGATGATATGCGTTGTAGCGCTAGGTTTTAGGATATATAAAGTAGCTGTAAGTCAGTATCATCAGCCACACATTACCATGTAGTATTAGAGTAGTGAAGAGCAGGAGTTCCTACATAATAGATATTGCTCTCCTCGTGCTCACCATAGTTGTTATTCTATATAACCCATAAGTTCGCTATATATTTTCCAAAAGTACAAGACAAGTGATTTATCCATTGAACAGTAACGAAAAACTTCTGAAAGTGCAGGTAGCTACCTAGTTCCTTACGTTTCATTTTATTGTAGGGTGCTTATATCATTCCCAATAAAATTCGAATAAACAAGAGAATCATGGGAGTACAAGCTTAACTAAATAAGCGGCTAAGAAGGTAAGGGATCAGAATCACTCATCAATGAAAAAAGAAGAGGCCCATGAAAGGACGACGCTACGCCACAATTGACGAGATAAAGACGGCATCGAAGGCAGAGCTGAACAAGATACAAAAAAATGATTTTTTAAAGTGCTTCGAAGATTCGAAAAAACGTTGGCATAAGTGTATAATATCTCAGGGGGATTACTTTGAAGGGGACAAAATAGATATTCACGAATAAATAAATTATTTTTATTTCACCTCGTAGACATCCAATCGGGTCTACATCCCCAAAGACGTCATCAACAACCCACAATGTCTCACATCTGGGCTCTGATCTCCTCCCAGGAGGTCATTGCTTACCATCGGTGATTGTTTCTAGTCACCAAGTGCAACTGAGCTATGAGTGCCAGCCCCAAAGACGTCGATGAAAGCATATTTATCGCTCATATTTTAGCTACAGTAATTTTAGTCATACCTTAACTGTAGGAATCAAGCATATTTTAAGCAATCATTTTAAATAATTTAGGAAAACACAACAAAACAGTTTTCCTATTACTATGAACACATGAATAAACGGCTGATTTTACTCTTCATTTTACAAGTTCTTCGGACGCCTTTCACAATTCTCAAGGGAAGAGACAATCTATTTTTAGCTCACACCTCTAGAAATTTCCATCCTAACATTGTTCATTCTATTTCTCCGTTCCTAAGGCGTCCACGTGATAAAATATAAAGTTTACAGCTATCGTTAAAATAGTCCACATCAATGAACACCCATTTATCAAATACTTTTTTATATTGATTAACATTTTTTATTTCCTTTTAGTGTAATCATAATGTGTTATAAACTTGCCCGAAAAAAATTATACCAAGAGTATGCACATAGGCGACTAGATGATAAATAAGTACTGCTACCCTTGAGGTCCATAGACATCTACAGTTCAAGGTCATAGGTTTGTTTTCTTTTTAATAAAGTAACGAGCAAACGTATCGCCTGATGGTAAAGTATTACCGCCCATGGACACCAGAATCACCAGAGGCATCACAAGTGCGATACCGGTGATGGTGAGAGGGGATGGGTTGGGGTATGGGCTTTCAATATCCTTACTCAAACAACACAAACAAACACAAACACAGCACAGGCGTTGTTTCACACCGGTTTGTTGTGAGACCGTGGTAGCACTCCGGTCGAGCTCATATCGAAGTGTGGCTCTCCCACGGTCCCAGGTGCGTTCTAAACTTTTGAGTCATGCTCCCTAAAAATCTGTGACGGTTGAGCTCAGCTGAGAGTAATCTCACTTACACGGTGAAAATCGACGGACGAATTTTATTACTTAACACCAGTACACCAGACTTTGCTTTATCGACTACCTTGTTATTTCTTGTGAAAACCATTAAGATCAAAATTACGAAACATCTGTAATGGTCCCAAACTCGTAGCCCAAGGGAGACGGAACCAAATAAACATCGACTCTAATGGCTAAATGCTATTAACTCTACCTACTCGTAATAAACGCTATGCTTAAGTTCTATCCGCTAAATAAGCTTAAAACTTTTCATATGTTCACAGAATATTTTAAACCTAGTGATATTTCGACTATAATTTTTTTTACTATTCTTATAACAGCAGGAATTTTTTATATAGTTAGAAGCCGCTAGAAATAATATGGATATAGAAAATACTAACTTATTCAACTTTACTTTACTGTACAAATTTGAAAGTAGTATTACGCATCTTATTACCCAACTGCGCAAGAAGGTGGATTATGTCTTTCGAGTGTATATGTATATATTTCTTTGGCATGCCCTAGAACCTAAGCAGTTTGTCGTATTTTTACATGAGTGGTGTCAAAAGAAAAAACATAACCTCGAAAAACATAGCCTTCCTTCTTAGCATTCGGGTAATAAATGAAATCAAAATCTATCTAGGATATGTAGGTTGTACGCCTCCTTTTACAGTACCCTACTGAAAAATAAAAAAGACATTAAATGATACTTGTTTTAAGTTGTTGATAAAATAAACCTTAAATTAATATTTCTTAATAGTTCTACCCTCGACTGTCTGCAGTTGCAAAGAGACATTGCCTCTATGACCCTCCTCCATCACTTCAATCATGGAGAATCTGCTGACGAGCTTTTCTAACTGATTCCACCGTCTCCCTTCCTCTACACAACAGGTACTGACTTTTGGAACGGACGAAAGTCACCGTTTTAAACAGTCTCGGCTTTTCCTTCCTGTGTCAATCACTTAAGACCTAGAATCTACTACTAGCACTGATTATTTCTTACTACGATCCCGAATCCTTTAAGCGGGGCGTGAAATACCCATTTCACTAGACCATCATAGTGTGGATCGCATTTCGCAATGTGTATGATCACCACCAGTTTTAATTTCCAACAGGCAATTAGATTCACTCTGAATAGCCCTATATTAAAAAAGAACCACTTGACCTATTACTGATAACATACATACACACATACAACAATCTAGGGTATATCACGTAACAAAAAAGACCGCGCGGTAGGCCCAGGAAGCGGTGGCGAGACTATAATGAGGAAGACCTGGCTACTCTGAGAAAGAAGTCCTATTGGAGACGTGCTACCCTGAATAAAGATCGCTGAAGATAAATTGTGGAAGAGGCCAAAATCCACGCCGGGTTGTAGCGCCATAGGGAGGAAGTGTATCTCACGTGTTCCGTGTAGTTGCATATTTTCATCGGCGCTAAAAGATAGGAATTTAATAACAGTGTTATGCGATAGTAAGTAATAAGGCTGCATTCCTTACCGCAATATAAGCTGCGCTCTTACAACAACACGGCTTTAGGCTACTTTTCATGAAGATGAGATGATGATGTAAAAATTTATTTTGATAAGCTTTTCTAAACGGAATTAATAAAAGCGTAACGTAAGAAGTTAAGACATAGGTTAACGAACGGAAATAAAGCCAAGAGGACAATCAGTTAGATGCACTTAAAATAGTAGAACATTTCGAACCGACTTTTTTTTATCTTATAACCATTTTACTATCCGTACTTACTAATATTATAAACTAGTTGACCACGCAACCTGGTTTGGGTGATAATTTTCCCCCGTTTTTGAAACATTCTTCATTGGTGCCTCGTTCCTATTGGCCTTAGCGTGATAATATAAAGCCTATTCCCTTCCTCGATCAATAGACTAGCTAACACTGAAAGAATTTTTCGAATCGGACCAGTACTTCCTGAGTTCAAGTAAACAAACTCTATAGCTTTATATATTAGTATAGATTCGAAAGTAACTCTGTCTGTCCGTTATCTTTTCACAGTTAAACCGCCACTGCACTGATTTTTCAATCAAATTTGGCATGGAGAAGCAGACAGGATCAATAATATAATCATTTAAGCAACAAAATTTTCCAAACATGTCCGATGAACCAACTCTGATTTCTGTTAAAGTGGGTAGTTGTGAATATCATTTGAAGTAGCTAATTAGTTTCAACTTCGCGCATCGAGCATACTTAGCGATAACTTCACTGAGTTCTCGAACTAGGTCGATCAGTAGAGCTGTGCAGTGAATACTGTAGTGATAACACTTTGTAGCAAGACCTGCGCACCATGGAAAGAAGCCAGTTTATGTGCTCATTATATGCAGATAGAATGGATTAATAAAGTACCTACCAGAACAAATTACGTGTCGAATATTAAATACGCTTACAAATCACACTAATAAGTGTTCGTTTTACTAGCTCATGCTGTAGAGAACAAAGACTGCAAATAATGTGAAGTTTGAGTTCATTGTAACGAAACAGTAGGATGTATATGTTACCGTCAGATTGTCAAACCTCTTGGATTGTAAATATAACGTGAGATTGTAAACTGTCGAAACATCGTGAACCGGAACTTACTGCTTACAATTTATCATATTATTTTTACTAAGATTGTAATTTAGTGAAGTGAAACCGTCAAATAGTTGCATCTCACGTGCGGATTGGTTGAAAAGCACATGTCCCGTGCCGTCATATTTGTTTTTTAATTCGTTTGTTGCTGAATATAAGGTATTATTGTGATTGTAAATAGATTTTGTGTTAAAAATACCTCACAGCTTTAGAAGTAGTTACATAAAATTGTTGAGGCATTTCTAATCTAATCTAACTCTATGAGCATAGAACAGCATACTGTAATACTGGCCAATCAGGGACAGTTGACAATTCGATGATTGTGATTTAATGGTTTTACATCTATAAATTATAAATTTAAATAGTACGTTTAATGTTTAGACAGTTTACAATCTCGCTAGGTAGATTATAATCAATCAATTAATCTTACTCTGTACAAATAAGTTGCACAGCATTTCATACCTATCATTCTTTGTAAAAAGTATACCATTCACAGGAACATTTTCAAAACATGGTAAGCATGTTCTTTATACGCCCAAAAAATTAAATATCATCATCATTAACTATCCTTAACAGTCTAGACCATAAGTATCACGTCAGAAACAAGCTTTTGATCTACTGTACCACACTATGTTTGTTTTAAGTTTTCCTTTTGATTAACGATGATTTCTTGAATAGGTTAGTTTTAAAGAATATATTGAGGCGCTCGTAGCTCGTAGGCATCGACGGCGCGGTCAGTACTTGGATAGGTGATCGTTATGTTACAATCTTAGTTGGATGTGCAAGCTTTTTGGGCAACTTAAAAACATCCAACGGTAAGTTACGTAGCCACCACGTTATCTTGCCAGTCCCCAACCCGCACTTGGCCAGCGTGTTAAACCTCTCCTGAGAGGAGGCCCGAGCCCAGCATTGGGAAATTATGGGTTGTTGATAAAGAATATATAGAATGACAGAGTGAGTTATAAACTCTTTAGTTGCAGAAGTTCATGAACATGATTAGTCTGTGACCATCACTACTGACCTATGTGTTATCAGTTCCTTTAGCTCCTACACTATAAAAAAATCAAGGTTTGAAAAAACCCGTCCTTTGTTAAGAATGAATTATTGACTAACGAGGTAATCCAGTGGTCGAATTTAACCATAATTCAATTATATATTTTAGCTTTCTCCACTCGTCCTCTAATAAGTTTTAACTGTATCTTTCATGCTCCTCCAGTTACATAGGTTTCGTAAAATTAGATCACAAAGGCTTTGCTTCAATTTTAAAGATATGTCAAAATTTGTTCTTTTTAAATGATTTTAAAATGAAACAAGCTTATCAAGTTACAAAATAAAAATGTGTTTAATTGAGTTTCCACAAACTAATCGTTAAAGTAACATATCCGACCAATTTCTAAGACTTTGTCATAATAATACAATCATTATTAGAATATTAAAAACGATACATCAAGTTACTTATTACTTACTTTAATGTAATAATAAATACAATAGAATTTGCTATAATATTCGCAATACAGTTTTAATTTTACATGACTAGATTAATAAAATATCTAAATATTTTAAATGAAATAACTCACAAGAATACGTTGTAAAATAGAAAATAATAATAATAATCGTAATTATATTTTATCAAAAATTTTAAATAAATTAAATTACATAAAACAAATTATTCTTTGACACTCCTGACTAGAATTAAAAGATCTGACACAGTCCATAATTTTACTGAATATTGCACTGCCCGAATGTCAGTCTTCTAAAATATAAAGAAAATAAATAAATAAAAACTTACTACTAAATCCTACATTTGGCAGCATCAGCACAGCGAAGTAAGATTATTAAATTATTGCATAGAACTAAATAAAAAAAAAACATAAACAATACAATGGTTTTATACAATGCACATAACACCAATTACTTGGAATCCAGAGACGAGAAAACACTGAACATATGCACAATGCTAAGTATTTTAAACTTATCAATTAATGTTTGAACATAAAATATTCTTCCATAAATTATTTTGTTTAGTATGCCTGCAAAAAACCTCAGGAACTTGAGATCAAATGTTAATATAATACAAATCACAGACAACAATTGGTTGATTGGCTACAAAAAGAATTAAAAACATGTAAATAATGATCATATTTATAAAACATGAGAATTAAAGTAATATTATTCCCAATTTGTTTGCCTTTTTGATGTCATTATTTTAAGCGGCAGATTTTTTGGTTAATCCTTCAATTTATGCAGTGGATTTTAAAGGTTAATGAACTTCGGTTAAACAGTTATAAAAATTATTTGATAGATAATTAGACATGTGTAAATCTGTAACGTTATTTCATTCTTTAATTTTCGAAAAACCAAAAACTCGGAACGGACAGTTCCAAGACCCAATGTCTAGAATAAACTGCCTGAGTTTATTTTTCCAGATTTATTATAGTTTTGAAGCATCTTTGTCCAACTGTACTTAAAAAAACGACCATTTCACTTTATCATATATTTCGACCAATTTTAGCTAAATGTGTTTAACTCATAAGAGGACAGCTTCATCACAATCAATCATAACTATTGTAAAATATAAAAGCCTTATCTGTAGAAGATACAGAAAAACTTAACACTTAAAGATTAAAGATTACATCTTTATTGCCTTCCAGAATTCCAAGTACTTTACATACATAAGCGAGAGGCGAGTGAAGTCTACCATACTATGAATGATAAGTTTGATTATAAAATTCTATCATCTATTATGAGAATACCGTCCATTGACGAGGTATATTTCTATGTTGGAAAATATGATTTGATGATATGAACATCTATATGTTGGGTCGATTTACACATTGGTCCTTATACACGACTAGTGGGAAATGGATATTCTTATAATGGAATTAAATTATTACCCCTTAATTATACAAATACATTTTATAAATCTTCTATTAAATACGTTCAATATTTCTTAGGGCCAGTAAAAAGAATATGAACATGAACTAATGCACATGAATATTAGAAACATTAGGGTGCTACTAGAATGTGTTAGTTGGATTAATTTTAATTATTTTTATAAGTAAGGGGTCGTATTTCTATCTATCGTTTTCCAACATCAAGAATAAAATTACTGTAAAATATACCTAATTACACCTTGACATTATATTTATCAACAATCCTATTGCTATCTGGTGAATCATCCGCAAATTTAATTTCGTTTGATGAGTCAGAATTCTCATCAGCAAATTTAATGTCAGCAAAATCTGTTCTTTTCAAAGTGTCAGAATCTTTTTCCTTGGAGTCAGTAACTCTTTTAAGTGTAGAAGTATCGAAATCGCTTCGATGTTCCTTTCTGTGAACTCGAACTGGTGATCGAGTTAGTGTTAAATCTTTCATTTGTATCGTCACAGGACTTTCAATTTTCTTTTTCTTATTTCTTTTCGATAGTTTGGGTGAATTTTGCAAATCGCTAATACTAAAATTTAAAGGATGAATTATATTGCCTTTTTCGATAACTTTACGAACAGATTTAATGGACTCATTTGATTTATTAATATGATTGTCAACATTTCTCTTGAGAGTGCTAGATGATGGTAAATCTTCAGGTGATTCTGTATTACTCCCAGGATCAGGATGCATACCTTTGGGTAGTATTTCCTGTAACAATTATTTGCAAAATTGATATAAATTATATTTTTTCAAATCATTAAAAACTTTGGATGAAACAAGTACAGACCTCATAGATGGGAGCTGTGTTCTCGTCAATTTCTTTCAGTATATCACCTTCTTCTAGAGGTGGTATCCAAACTAAGAACGCTGGATCCATCCCCAGATAGGAACCAGGAACCGAACCTGTAAAAATTATTATATTTTTAACATAGTCAATCCTTTTTTGTATGAATTTGAAGAGTCGTAATTAACAAGTTATACTGATTAACAGTAAAATATAAAATGTTGGTTTTCTTGTTAAAATGTTATTAATTTTGATAGCAAAAAAATACCTCCAATGCAAAAAAACTTTTTTTCTTTACAAATTATGACCTAAAATTCATAATATATTAGATTAATCAAAAATATTATGAAGTGCAGTACCTAAAACCTTACCAGCATTATTGACTTCGTAATCGTAATAGTCGATTTCCATTTCAGGATGAGAAGTAAGACTGAGGTCTGACTTCAACAGACGTCGGTTGCACGACTCCTTTGTGTGTTTAGGATTATCACGGATTTTGGCTGCGGAGACGCCGCTCAAAGCGGGGGAATACCAGCCCTAAATAGAAAAAAGTTTAATGGTATTTTTTTATTGTCTTTTAAAAGCTCACTTGAATCATATTATATACGATATCTGCCTTTAAAAAAAATATAAACAGACTTCATTGGTTTGTATTACAGTGGACGTGTCATAACTATGTAAATTTAAACAACCTTAATTTCATGTCACAAAACAAACAAAGAATTATTTCCTTTTGAGGTGCCAGTTTAGCGGTATATATGAGGAGAGGTTGGTGATAATCACTTAAGTATAAATGAAATTCTAACAGTACATACTCACATTAGTCAAAGTTGCAGCTGATGTCGATGAAGATGCTCGACTTTCACTCCTATCTTTTTCCCACATGCTGTCCCTGTCTTTCTCGCTGCTATAAGTACTCTCCCTTCCACTTACGCTACTAACGCTTGTGCTCATTTCTACAACTCCAGACTCGCTAGTCGATTGCTGTGGTGGTGATATGCATATCTGCATAATATAAATAAAAAGTTATAAATAATAGTACCGTGGGAGAGCCACGATTCGGCATGAATGGGCCGGTTCGACCGGAGTGATACCACGGCCTCAGAGAAAACCGGTGTAAAACAGCGCTTATGCTGTTTTTCATCGAGTGAGTGAGGGTACCAGAGGCCCATACTCCAACCCCTTCCCCTATCCCCCTCCCCATCCCCCAAAGGCCGGCACTTGTGACATCTCTGGTGTTACGGGTGTCCATGAGCAGCGGTAATCGTTAACCATCAGGCGATATACCAGCTCGTTTGTCCCTCATACCATAAAAAAAAGAAGACATCAAAAAAATATGTTGATGGGACACATATAACAGCAGGTAAACATCCATAATGGATGTCTAACGCTCAAATAAAAATGCTTACTTTTCTAATTTCTGTCTTATTTGCGTTAGATTGTGGTTGGGTGACATTTGTCGCTGACACAGTACGAGAACGTTTTAACGGCGACGAAATAATAATTTTCCTTCCAGCAGGCGCACTACTTGAAGACACAGTTTCTGGTGTGATTGTAGCTTGGCTGGCTACACTACTTTCGCTTGCCACACTTATATTGTCACCTACATCAGCTTCGTTATCTGTACCTGGGTCATCTTCGTCCCTAAAATATACGAATAGATTAATTACGTTAATTTTTAGCTATAACATAACATCACACAGTACCATCAGTAGTTATATTTTGTTTTTTCTGCTAAAATGTTTTTGTTTTTTATGTTGGCAATTGTTTAAATAAATAACAACTCTTGCTCTGATATAAAATAGATAGTGAAATCCAGGATATGCAGTATTTGATAACTTTCAACTACATATTCAGACCAAAGTGTCCATCGCATAACGCTTTTTTTGGGAACTTTAGGATTATATTTTTTTTCTTTTTCCGTAGTTCTTTATTGTTCATAAATTATATTTAGGAAATCAGAATTTAGGTAGATAGTAGTAAGAAAATTAATTCATAAACACGCATTTTTTTTCCAAATCAATAGATGCTTCAGTATTTTTTGTATTAAACGCTCTGAAAATTTATCTATCACTTGAAAACCCTTAGTCATTTATTGAGGTGTCTTCTTATATTTAAAAGATTAAGAAATAAAGAATTAAATAAAATGTAGACAGAATTTAATCTATTGATCATTACCAAAGTCGCTTTAGACGTGTACTATAACCACGTTGATTTCTACCCCACCGTTCGAACAATAAAAAAATAACGAGCGCCTGTGTAGTGATACGTGTTCAAACAATGGAATTACGGCAAACAATACAGTCATCATAATTTCAGAGGAGAAATAGAGTCGAGTGTTGCTTAATTAATTATTTTTAGACTTACTTCACCAAAGGACGCTTTTAAAGAATCTTGAGTGATCCTTAGCGTCCCCGACTTTCGAAAGGTAAATCAAAAAGGAAAATATAATTAAATATATGTACATTAAGAAATGGAATCGCCGGATTTCAAAGGGGACTTTTCAGGATACGAATCTGTGTATAATCGCTTCTTATTGTCAACTTAATTGAATGAGTCGCTTTCAAAGGTCCGCAATAAATTATGTATACATGAATTCTTTTTGGGATCGACAGAATTATAAAATAGTACACGAGCAATGAAATTTAGATTAATCTATTTTAAATGGAATATTGTAGTAAACAAATGAAAATGTGTAAAATTATATAGTTTTATAGCTTATTAATTTAAAAAAAAGAGATTTTAAAATGATGGGTGGATGAACTTGTCGCACACTTACCTTTGTTCTGCATATTCAGAATTTCTGTCCGAGTCCCGGAGTCTGGTGTGCTTAGTTTTACCAGAAGGCAGCAGTCGTCGTAGTGCAACTCCTCCTCCAACCACTTCTGACAACAGGGTACTCCGAGATCCCGATACCGCTCCACCAAGCTCTAGTGACGCTGAACACGCTGAAATTTAAAAAGGACCTTATATTTGTTCGCGAATACATGACCCTAAGATTTAACTAGCAATGAATTACCACAAGACTATTACACTATAAGTTGACTTCTTCTTCATGAAATAAATAGCAAAACTTAAGAGTTGTTTTATATGCCATATAATAAATAAATAAATAAATATGTTCAGACATTTTAACACACAACGCCATCTAGTCCCAAACTAAGCAGAGCTTGTACTATGGGTACTTGATAACTGATATTAATACTTATATACTTTTTTTTGTAAATACATAGAAAACACCCAAACTTCGAAACAAATATTTGCAGATCATAGAAACATTTGGTCCGACTCAGGAATCGACCCCGAGACCTCCTCACAGCATTCGCTACCACTGCGCCTAAGAGGCAGTCAAATGGTTAGAAAGCCTTAGAAGAACTTTACAAAATCTTCAATCTAATAAGATAAATATGATGACAGTGAGTACACAGGTACGAAACACATCCTTAACGTGGATAATAAGAGCTTTGATAGTTTTAGGGGAAATATCATACTGTCCAAATTCATAAAAGTTAACATATAAAATACTGATACAATCTATAATAAGCTTGTGCATGTACCATCGCTATCGGTGAGCGACTCCTTATCAGCCGCACGCTGGTAGGCCCTTGTGCGGTGCGCTGAATGCAGCGCCAGGCACAGCGCTGCTAGAGCTGCAGCGGCTGCAAGCGCCACTGCGGCACCACGGGCGCCTCCACCACTGCGCCACCAGATACCACTACTAACCGAGGCCCACGCCGCTGATGCATTGCGGATAGGTTCTATTCGGAGGAAATACATCTTAAGTAATTCTGTCGTACCAGAATAAAACGATGTATCTATATTTGATGATCGATTAAATGACTGCACAGTGCCTGGTGGTTTCAGAGTTCATATCGCCACGTAGCTTTCTACTTCGACAAGTAATTTGGGTTCAAACTCTACATGGAACGACAGTTTCTATGATTCAAGAATTGGTCTGGGTGTTCACTGTTTCGGTTTCATGTAGGTATAAATTTGGAATTTGGAGCTCAGATAATGTTCCTCGCAATCTTGTCTAGCCTTTACAATTCATGTGTACTAAATCTACTCTGTAATGTATGATTGCCACGAAAATCTTTATTGTGTTGTAAACTATAACACGTATTTTAAGAAACGACTTAAAACTTATTATTACATTAATGAATTTTAAGTATGAAATAGAGAGGTTGCTTTCAATTATTTTTATACAATAATTGGCCGGGGTTTGAAAGACAAGAACGCAAGATCTCTCTTTAAAAAAAGTGTTTGTAATAGACTTTTGTTCAACAGTTATAATGTCGTATCTATGGCTGTTTCTATTTTTTATTTTTACTCATATATTTATATTACATAGCTAGCTACATAATAGATTCTTACATAAATAGAAGAAAAAGTTTAACTAACCTAACGGTTAGTCAGATAACCCTGACCACGGAAGAATTTTTGATCAAAATATAATCTATGTGAACCAGGTCAGTATTTATTACGAATCTATTGAGACCTTATTCATTAAAATCTATTCAGTAGTTTACTATCCACGATACAATATACATACGTAGATAGTCTGCCAAAATCTCTATCTTTTTAATTGGCTAATAATAACACGAATTTTGTTTGTTTTAGTGCTTAGGTATAATTCATAAATCAGTTCAAATTCATTGACTTGCGTTATCCATCGACAAGCCTCATTTAATTATTTATTTATATTATAAAAATGACACACGAGATGTATAAGTACACATATACGTACCAACTTGTGTTGCATGTGCCAAGAAACCCCCGGCACAGCGGCTGCTGGTGTCTCCTGAACTAAGTTCCACAAGGACGTGACTTCCACCAGCTATTTCGATCGCCCCACCATCTGTTATTGTGTCTACATCTCCGATCTACCAAAATACGAAAATCCATAACACAAGTATTTTTTACCGAACATTAGACTCCAATTGAAATTGCATGTTATCCGTTGATTCTATTCATGTCATTGAAGTTATAGTAAAAAAATTCAATTAATAAAATTAGGAAAAACCTGACAAATGAAAAGCCTTGCATGGTTTGACAATCAAATCTAAAATAACCTAAAAGTATGGTGCTATTAAAAACTAGCTGTGATATACGTTGCGATGTACTTATTTAATTCCTTCACCCCGACTCATCCACACACACGGACGCGTCTTAATATACGTTTTTCGCCTTTTCACCGAGAAGCCATAGACTCCTCTATAGTCTCTACGCATCATACGTTATCGAGGCAGGTATGGAACCTTCATGTATGTATTTAGCCATGACTTACGAGCCTACCTACACTAACTACACTTACCATTGGCACACTTTCAGGTCCATCCCATGAAGCAAGCAATGGAGATCCCAAAGAATCACCGTCTCTAACTTTCAGAGTTTGGCCAGCGCACGGGAGCCGCACAGCTTCCATTCTCAAACGAACCACCAAGCCGTCTTCAGCCTAAGAAAAAAGTATAAATCGATAGAATATAATATCTAAGTGCAATTTCAGAAAAGACTGGCCGTGACTTCTTGACATCCCTAAATTGAAATAATAATGAAATTTATTTCTCTCACAAGCTAGGTACAATTTTAGTTACAGGATATCTATGTAAAAACTTTATTTTATAAAAGAAATCCTTAGTGTGAGCTGGAGTCCATACTAGGCAATGTGACAGATGCCCAGGCCCACCGCATGGCCGACAATTTTTTTTCTAATGTTAAATACGCTCTACAAAATTTAATAATGTACAAAAATAAAAAAATGCCATTGCACCTCCAAAGAAAATATAGATAAAGTAGGTAGGTACGTAATTCTGTAGAAAATAATCATTATTTTAACAAAATAACAATAAGTTAAATTTAAAAAAATCAAGACTGTAATTTTTTCTATTTAGTTTTTTTTTATTTTCATGTACCCAGCGTCACTCTCACGACTAAAACGAATCTATTGACACTACTCACATAAAAATACGAAAGCTGTTTAGGTTCTCGATCATGTCAGATAAATACACACACACACACACACACACACACACACACACACACACACACACACACACACACACACACACACAACACATACACACACACACACACACATACATAATACATACACTCAAAAAACATAATCCTCCTTTTTCGCAGTCGGGTAATAAATGAGATTAAAATCTATCTGGGGTGTGTAAGTTATATATATTTATAACTTGTGCGAACGTTAGTTTAAATGGACTGAAACGACTATAATTATTGGGTTCGCCTTGTATGCTGAGTGTATAGTGCAAGTTGTGACAGTTAATATATGTCCAGTGAGAATTTATGAAAGAATGTGTAAGAGACTTAACGTCTCCACGCTGACCAAGTGCAGGTTGGGGACTGGCTAGTCAACGTTGTGACTTCGAAATCTTATCGTTGGATGTTTTTAAGTCGCCCAAAGGCCTCCAACTAAGCTTCACGACTGTTCTCCTATGATAACAACCGGGACAGACTGCTTAACGTGACCTCCAAATTACGGAAACGTTCATGGTAACATACCACCAGCGGTCACCCATCCAGGTAGTGACCGCGACGTCGTGCTTACCCTCGATGATTGTTTCTAATCACCGAGCGTAACTGGGTTATGAGCGCCTCTCAAAGCCCAATATAAAGTGCCTTTTAAATTCAAACCATGAAATGAAAAGGGTATATAACGGACAAATTGTCTTAAGTGTCGATAAGCTGTTATGCCGGTTCGAGTTGAAAATACCACAATTTCACGGATAATCAAGCAATTCCATTATAAAGACTGTTCTGAAGGTGTCTCATGATAAATAAACCACAGAATGCTGTTCGCTTTTTCTTTCTACTCATAAATTTATTTGATTTTAGACGTAGAAATATTGGGAGGTTTATTTTGTAAACTTATTTCTTACTTTCTGTTACTGTTTGTTTTGGCAGAAGCTACATTTTTTTTAATAAAGTACCTACATAAACAAAAATCTCCTATGACACTATATACACATATATATATATGTCCTAATATACAAATGATACATTTTCATCATCATCATCATCATCATCAGCCTATCGCAGTCCACTGCTGTACATAAGCCTCTCCAATTTCACGCCACTTAGTTCGATCTATGGCTTCTCGCATCCAGCTCCTGCTAGCCGTCCCGCGCAAAGCATCGCTCCACCTGACCTGTGGACGTCCTACACTACGTTTGCCGAGACGCGGTCTCAACTCAAGAACTCGTTTACCCCAACCGTTATCAGTTCTTCGGCAAATGTGACCAGCCCACTGCCACTTCAGTTTGCTCATCCTGTGGGCTACGTCGATGACCCTGGTTCTTTGTCGGATCACCTCGTTTCGGATGCGATCCCTTAGAGAAACGCTGAGCATAGCCCTCTTTATAGCACGCTGAACGACTTTGAACAATTAACTATTAATTTATTATTAACCTGTTAATTTATTTGTATGTATTTGCAAAAAAAAGGCACGATTGTGAAGAGAACTAAGAACTCGAAAAAATTGATTTTTCGAGCTATTTTTCTCTTGAATCTAAACTTTATGACCGGCGTGTAAAACGTTCATCAATTACAGTTTAAAAATAAAGTGTGCACTCTATATCCAACACGATTAGCATAACTGTACAGGAACCAAAGAAATAGAGTAAGAAAGATCTAATTTAAAAATTTAAAAAAACTCCGATTCAATCTTACAATCTACATCGTTTTGGAAAAAATCTGATAACAGACTGACACTACTGGACCCATATTTACCATACATAGCTAAGAACAACCGCTAAAAATAAAGAAACCGCATCAAAATCAGTCCATCAAATAGACATACATACACAAACACACACACATACACACACACACACACACAATCGGGAATCAAACCCGATTGTGCCACCAAGGCAGTCTAGTATAACTCAAGTATTTATTTAGTAGAGTTCGAATCCATTACGAATCCGTCTGTATACTTCATTATCGTCAGTTTTAATACGAAAATATATTACAACACCATTGGAAGTGATTTTAAAATATCACAATTGTGATGAAACAATCTCCAATTTCTGTAAATGAAAAGAAAACCTAGCGATTGCCAATGATTTAATTATACAACTTTGATCGTTTTACAGCGCAAACCGCTGCGTGAACTGAAGTCTATAAACAATAAGTTTAATTGAAATATAACAAACAGAGCGAGATGAGAGAAACCCTTCAATTTTAACTTGTTGTAAGTAAGGTTGGGGCTTAACTGTAACAAGACCGGCAAACATAATACTATTAATATTACTAATTTGAAGATTTCACTTACGGCTACTGATTCAGATAACAATATATTCTCATATCATTCTTGTATAGCAGAAATGACATCAAGTTTTTTCAGATCCACACAGCGTAATATCGTTAGGTAATTTAATTTATTATTTAAGTAGGAATGGGTAGGTCTCTGGAACGGCTAGACCGTTCCGCCCGGACTTTTACTGGTAGACAACTGATAGGTATGATACTTTAAAATAATTGAAAACAAAAAAAAAATATGAAAATCAATGAAGTAGTTGGCAAACAAACAGACGTATGGCTCATGGAAACGCGCAAAACCAGAGGCGTCACAAATGCGTTACCAAACTATGGAGGATGGGGAGGAGGAGGATGATTGGGAGGGGTTGGGAATATGGACCTCTGGTATCCTCACTCACTCGCTGAAACACAGCGAAAGCGCAATTTACACCGGTTTTCTGTGAAGCCGAAGCGTGGCACGTCGTGAAATAGTGAAAAATATCCGATTCCAAAGCAACAGAAACTGCAGGTGATACCACAAAGCGCAACTAGTCTTGTAATAATATATTTCTAGAGTAGTAAGAGGCTTGTTACACGTCTTCTAGTTTGATAAAGTCTTTAGACATTTTTCAGCGTCAGTTGGACATGCATTTTCTATTTGATTGATTTTGTTTCACTAACATCTTTCTAAGCGTGTTTGTAACCGAACTTCTAAAGGGGTAAACTAAATTTGTATGTATCTTCGGTAAATATTTTATAAATCTTTTGGTAATTGTGAGACCCTGGATAAACAACTAAAATGGTATTTTACAGAACTACAAAATTATAATATAACAATACTTTTGATTAGAGCCGGCGAGGGTGCTAAATAATTCGAAATTTGCCGATCTTGAAGTTGTCACAACAAACTGCTTGTTGGCGTTTATAATTTGTTGCCAAAGAAATTTTCCTTGTCTTCAGGCGTGTTGATGGACTTGTAAAAAACATTACTAATTATAATCTGTTTAAATTAGACTATAATGGTTTGATTAAGAATTGAAGCAATTGAAGGAAATCGATTTGCATATTGTAATCTATTGTGGTTCACTATCTTTAATGTATTAAAAAATAAAATCTTTTAATGTCTTTTAATATCGAGTATAGTAAAAATCTATTAATATATTAAAAGAAAAATTGAGCACAATTTGGAAATCGATTTCTTAAACTGAATTCTCAGTAAAATTGCTACAATTCAGTATCTAGAGTAATCTGGATTCCTACTTGTTACATTGACAATCTAAATTAGTTAACTGTTAACAATCTATTATAATTTACATACATTATTTATTTGTTTAATATACTTTCTGCATATATGTAAATTGCATAAGTCGGATTTTATGCCTTTTCTTCAGGTTAGCCTATCATTGACAAATTAAATTTGTTAGAAAATATTTTTTAAAAAGGTCATAATAAAAACAATTACTTTATCACGCTAAAATCATCATCATCATCTCAGCCACAGGTCCTCCACGACAATTTGTAATGTGCTGCGTGCATTTGAGGCCTTTCCATAACATTCACCAGGTCATCTTACCACCAATAATTATAAACTGTCAAGATTTGGTATCACACGATGAAACTGTTGTCCAAATTAAAGCCTGATTCACAGTACTAAAGATTTTGGACTATAAATCTATAAAATTTCAATGACTAAACACTAATATCTCTGTACAAATATGTCGTACCTCACACATTAAGCCATTGGTCTCGGTTCTCATGAACATCTATTACAATCGTTATAGGGAAGTCAGAGCTATCAAATATTCTGACAACTTTTTTTTTTTTTTTTTTTGACGTGGTGGAATGCCTTTACGCACTTCGCTTTCCCCCTGCGGGTACAGGGGGTCCACTTCGTGTGGGACTCCTGACTGACACCAGCCAGACTACCCACTAAACCACCACGGTGTGCCACTCTGCGCCTGAGAAGGGAGGGATCCAGGAACCGCTTTCTTACGCCATCCGGACCAAATATTCTGACAACTAGTTTAACCTTCGAATTCAGTATGCCTTCAGGGTTGCGAATGTACGATACCAGTCGCTCCATAGAAAAACTAAAATTCAGGTAAAACCGATTGAACTAGTAGCAGACCCCAATTAGTCTTGGGAATAATAAAGGCTGGGAAGATGATGATCTCTGAACAAATATTACAGTTATATAAAAAAGTTTGCGATGAAAACGAACCAATTCTACTAATTAGGAAGAGTTTATACCTTGACAATGTTTAACTTGTAACTCAATTAAAATAACCGGATTATGTGACTCTCTTGTACAAATTCGACTTAGAGAAATTGTTAGGGAGTTAAACATTGTAATTAAAAACTTTTATTGCAGCATTAACTTCAGGAAATCTTCCATTACAAGGAGTTTGGTTTTATTTTATCTCTCACTACGTGATCAGCGTAACCAAGTCAGCGTCTTTTTTTGTCTTAGCGTGTTGTTATAACAGCGTGAAGTAATTTGTTTGCTAATAAAAAGGTCACAGTGAACTAACCTCAAAAGATAGACATAATTTATATATGAGAGGTTAAGGTTGAGACGCTCTCGGATCATTTGTACATCCGATTCGAGCTCTCCCGGTCCCAGGGCCCCAGTAGGGGTCACGTGGCGCGGCGATCCTCGCGCTTTCCGCGATGGGCAGTCGCCAAGCTCGATAGGGACCTGCTAGAAGAGGCAGCCATTGTTCAATCTTGGCTATCTCCGCGGGCCTCGGCCGAGGAGGTCGACATGGGGGCTGGCCGCTCTCGCGATGCGATTACGCAGATCTGCGATGATTCGAGGTTGTCAACCTCCACGAAAAGAGGTCTACTGGTGGTCCCAGGAGTTGGCGGACCTCCGTGCGGCTTGTACTCGTGCCCGGAGGTCTTACACCCGCAGCCGACGGCGTCACCGCGGAGACGGCGTCACCGCGGAGACGGCGAGGAGTACCGGCTTCATGAGGAGTACCGCGAAGTGCAGAAAACTCTGAAGCTGGCCATTCGCCGCGCCAAAGAGGAGAAGAGAAAGGAGATGCTGAGGGGTCTCGACCGTGACCCCTGGGGTCGCCCATACGTGCAGTGCGTCAGAATCTCCGCACGGCGGCCCTCCCCCTTACCGAGACTCTCCAGCCCAGCTTCATGCAGAAGGTGGTCGAGGGCCTATTCCCGCAGCGGGCAGAGCACACGCACGCGGTCCGGATGGCGTAACAAAGCGGTTCCCGGATCTCTCCCGTCTCAGGCGCAGAGTGGCACACCGTGGTGGTTTAGTGGGTAGTCTGGCGAGTCAGTTAGGAGTCTCACACGAAGCGAACCCCATGACACCGCGGGGGGGGGGGGGTGCGAAGTGCGTAAAAGCATTCCAACACGTATACACTACCACTGTGCCACCGCACATATTTAAGTACCAGCTAACCCGGCGGAATTCAAACCGCTATAATCATTTTCGTGAAAATTTTCTGAATTACCTTAATACTTATTTTAGTAAGACCGTGTTAACTTCCGGGAACGGGAAACACACATAAAGAAGTTTTCACTTCAAAAATTTGCTTATGATGGTTTGGTAAGCTCTTGTTATTATTCTATATATAGACAGATGTACGCAGCTTAACAATTTTCTAGAGCCTGAGGGGGTGAACATGGGAACATGGCAGGTTAACTGAAGTTGACAACTAATTTGGTTGACCTTATATTGTCAATTACTTGCTGTTTGCCGATAACTCACAACTTGAAACTATATTGAGGACATTACTAGTTAAAGTGACAGTGGCTTCCTTTGAAAATAGACAAGTTTTAATGATCCCGCGGCAACGACTGTGCTCCATTTAGGTCGAAAGAGAAACTTGATTTAGTTAAGAAGGTGGGTAAGCTATAATAAATTAGATCTGCCCCATTGTTATACTTTTGAAACCATTCTGAAAGACACGTGTTCAAAAAATATACGTGGGAGAGCCACGCTTTGGCACGAATGGGCTGACTCGCCCGGAGTGATTCTACGGCTTCACAGAGTGAGGATATCGGGGGCCCATTCCCCATCCCCTCCCCATCATTCATTCCGATACAGTACACTTGTGATGCGTCTGATATTGTGGGTATCCATGGTCGGTGGTAATGGCTTACGTACGTATGCTCATTTGTCCCCTATTACTTAAAAGGCAAAATCTAGCTTATTATCTATAGTTTATAAATATTTTTATTTCCCATTTAAACGTCAAGACGGTCATAACTTACTTGAAGCAACCAAAACGATCTAGACGGACAAGCTCTTGCAGATCCTGCTAGTAGCCTCGCCGCAGGTGCTAGATGAAGGATACACCCACACCGGCATTTATCACCAACTTCTGCAACCACTACTGATGAGTCTCCAGCCCATGAACGAGCAGTACACTCACACGCTGCCAACTCCACCGCCTGGCCCTGATGGAAAATATGTTATTTACTCATTTTTCACTAGTATAAAGTTAATTTAACACCAGATTTGGGGTCTTTTGGAGCTCCGGAGAAGTCAACTTACAGCAGTTGAAGAGCTTTCGGCTGAGGCGCAATATTTTGTTGGCACGTGAGAGCCGTACTTCGGCACAAATGGTTCGGCTCAACCTAAATGGTCAGACGACCTGTTAAAATCTCTTTTTAAGCAATTCTTTCCTAACTTTTTACTTAGTAAGTAAGTTTAAACTCCTCATCTTAATACCGAGATTATTTCGGAAGAGGGGCTCTCGGTCTTTACACCTAATTTATTTCGAAAGAGGGGCTCTCGTTTGTTATACCAATTTTTTTTAGGAAGATGGTCTCTCTGTAATTCATCATCATCATCATCATCATCATCAGCCCATCGCAGTCCACTGCTGGACATAGGCCTCTCCAATTTCACGCCACTTAGTTCGATCTATGGCTTCTCAAGTTATTTTGAGAAGAGGGGCTCTTGGTCATTCCTCTAACTTATTTCGCTGTTTTGTTTATAATAATTCCTTAGGTTTTTTTTTATTTTATAGCTATTTTCATCAAAGTTAATAATTATTGTAAATGTGTTCATCAAAAATAAAATAATGCTTTATTCGTTTCCTACATACTGCATGTTTATATGTTTTTTATATATTAATAGTAAATTGACCTCACTGTGACTTTCATAATTATAAAATAAGCATTTATTAAAGGTTACATGTAAAAGACAACTTTCACAAACCACAAGTATACATTTATTCCAAAACTAGAAAAGCACAAATAAGAATTATGTATTAAAAATTACTATAAAGATTAATATTATGACACGCAAAACACATTTTCATGTATATTTTCGTCTTCATCAACTTCTATTTTTCAGATTTATCTTCTTCTGGTTGATGTTTGGATAGTGCTCCAGGTATTTCCTTATCTTCAGTCAAATCAGTTGATTTTGTTGATTCTTCCTTCTCCTTTATAACATCGTCATCTTTTCGTTCCTTGCTCTTAGTACCAGTTAAAAAATCTTGAGCATGATCCATTATAGTCACAGATTTCTTAGTCAACATTGTTATACTTGGAATTGAGGTTGCATGAGCTAAAGATGATTGTCTAAATTCTTGTTGAGAGTATACCAAGTCTTTTAATATTGATTTTTGAATCTCTAACTTGCTATCTAGTAACTGTTTTTCAACATCGGATACTATATTTTGGTCAATTTCAGATTCTTCTTCCTCAGTAGTTGATTCTTTTGATTTTATGAATGACTGTACACTATCCTTGGCTTCAATCGAGTAGTCATGTGAAATTTCAGAGAAAACTTGAACACTTGGAATCGTTTTCAAACTACTATTGACCGAATCAACAGATAAAGATGTAGTAATAATACTTTTCTTTGATTCTTTTCTTAATAACTCGTGTTGTTTTTGAAATTGGTGTATAGTGGAGAAAGTCGAAGATCCTGACAATTTCATTTTAGATGCTGATTTAGGGACAAATCCTAGGTCTCCTTCATCGTAAATCTTAGTAAAAGAAGCTAAAGAAGCCATAGATTCTGATTCTTGTATTTCCCGGAATTGTGATACAATTTGAAATAAGTTTGAAAGAAGCAACTGCCCATCCGATGAACGTTTTTTATAGTCGGTTTGAGCCCACTGATCTAATTTTAAAGCAGCTTGAATAGCAATGGCAGCTTCTTCTAAAATATTCCGATATTTATCACGCTCTTTACTTATCTTTGAAGCGTCTACCACAGCTTTATTTTGATCGCTTAGTTTACCGTGCAAATTCTGTTCTAGAATACGTATTCGTAAATTTAAATTATCATTTTCCTTTGTAAGATTCTGTATTTTTGCTTGGAGACTTTCAAAATCATAACTTTTCTTTTCAAATATCTGTTTCTCTCTCTTAATACTTTCAAAAGCTGATGTGAGTTTATCAATTACTTTACGTAGAATAATATTTTTATTAATTGCTTTATCTCGTTCTTCTTCTGCTAACTGCTTCGCAATAATTGCAGCCTTCGAACTTTCTTTAAACATCTCATTTTGATCAGAGATCTTTTGTTGGGTCGATAAAATAGTATTTAACTCATTACTTATGGCTATATTTTCTCTTATAACCCTATGTGTAGACGCAGCGACTCTGAGTTCAGTAGCGTCTTGAAAATCTTGAGCCAACTGTAAAAGCCTTGCTTCCATTTCTTTTTTTAGTTTGTCTTTTCCGATCACAAACTTTTTCTCAGCATCGTAAATGATTCTTTTGTACTTCATCTCTTGATCCTCAAAATCTTTTTCTTGTTTTTCAAATTTCTTCATCAAATCATCCCTAATTGCACGAAATTCTTCAAGAGTGTTTAGTTTGCCCGCAAGTAACTTATTTTCCGATGTGAGTTGATCTTTCATAACAGTGAAATTTTTTTCAAGCTCAGCTACCCTTGCCTGAAACTGGGCACTCTCTATGTCTCTTATTTCTTCAAGACCTTTTACTTTCTCTTTTAGTTCACTGTTTTCTTCGTTTTTCACATTAAGTACTTTTTTCAAGTAAGCAATAATGTCAGCTCTATCTTCATCTAGTTTTTCGTAAGCATTTTGCAACTCCTCATTTCGAGTTTCATATTCATCAAGAGCGGATCTAAGTCTTGCGATTTTCCGGTTACATTCGGCCACTTGTTGTTCCAAAAACGTTCTTTCTACTTCAGTGAAAGCTCCTCCTTTATCGTCTTCTTTTTTAGCTTTATCCTTTTTAGGTGCCATTGTTATTTAATATTTGTAGCAAAGATAAAAAACTTTATGCGAAAAGTAATCGTATCAACGCGTTTTGATACAAAATTATTGATAAAACCATCTCTAGCAACCAAGTTAGTTGCATGGCAACGGAACCTCATCAAACGATAAATCGCATTGGTTAAGCATTCGTTGATAATGCGATGTGTTTCTGACTATTATTAATAAATGTAAATTGTTTTGCTTATCACCATAGGAGAGGCATATCAGTACATAACGGCTAGTTAACCGTAGCACAGGTATAATAATTATTTATATGTAAATATATTTAATAATATTTATAGTATACAGGGCCACAAATAAAGACATTATCAAGTATTTTTCCGTGGGTATTTTTCACTAAGTGGGTGTGGTTAACGAATTATTTAATTTTGAAGACTTCCAGAACCAACCCACTGGTAACACAGCACAAAGGTGACAAAGCACTTGTGTCTCTTGAAGGTGTCCACGGGTGAGGTTACTCAGTTATTGTTATATATCCATACTGATCACTTACTTCTTTTATTGTCAAGTACATCATTGGAGCCATTTAAAAAAAATGGCTTCTCGGCGGCTGACTCATTATATCACAGAAAATTTAAAGCCATTAAATCAAAAAACACAAAGATGATACATATCTTCCCTTGTAGGAATCGAAACCTCAACGCTCGGAGCGGTTTACCACTTCATCTAATCGTACTTTGGGTTGGAGCTATTTCTTTTATCTTACCTCGCAAAACCTAGAACCGTATGCTGGAGGTGGCGAATCACAGAAGCGATGGCGACTCCTTGTGCGCGTTGAGCAGTGTGCTGGTGCTGGGCAGGCTGACCACGCTGACCATTCGCCCCATCCACCCGCGCCACCATCTAAAAAATAACATTTTATATAGAACCTTAGAAGATGATTAGCTTTCTCATTTACTCAAATAATGCTAGGGTTTTGAGTCACGTTTATAAGAAGTTTGCATTAGGTTAGTTTAAGTGACCATATACTATTCACACACAGCCGCCTGATCACGTGTGGAAACCCCCTCGGGCCTTCATCCCACCGGGAACCGATTAAAACCACACGGTGTGCCACTCTGCGCCTGAGACGGGAGAGATCCGGGAACCGCTTTCTTACGCCATCCGGAGCCGCCTGATCCCTAACCGAACAAAGCCTTTGTTCTACTACGGAATCCAGACTGATCGTAAGAGTGCTTATATAATTCTAAATACATATATTTTCTTACAGATAAATTATAGCTAAACATAGAACACATGATTCTGCACATTTCGCAATTGTTTTCTTGTAATTGCCTAACCCGCAACCCTTGATTTAACAGTCACAGTCACTAACCACAACAACATGAGGTGATTCAATCTTTGTTGTTTATCAGTTTATTACAAGCAAACTGACAATAGGGAAGATGTTACCTTAGTCAAATTAGTTACTTTTATCATCTGTCAAAAGGATTACTGTGAATAAAAAATGTACTAAATACAAACTTGTGACGTCACTCTTTTAGAATACTCAAATGAGCCACATATTTCAATCTTTATTTGATTAAAATTTTCAATAGAAATGAAAAAAATTATTATTACATATTTTATTTTCCGAGATGTTTTGTTACATTAGTTGTAATATTAATTGACGATACAGACATCGAACTAAGTGGCGTGAAATTGGAGAGGCCTATGTCCAGCAGTGGACTGCGATAGGCTGATGATGATGATGATACAGACATCTACCCCATTACTGAAGTGCTTCCCCAACGAAATCACACAAAATACCACAAACTTTAGAACGTACACAATAGCTTTGTTGTTTTACTACCTGAGAGTGGTAACGTCGGTAGACAGTCCATCCTGACATCGGCGACGGCGCCGGTAACTGCCTGGGACACGTACACGAAACAATATTCAGGGTAGCGCTCGCTAAACAGCCGACAGTCAAATGATGCTGTGTGTTGACCTCTGCAACAAATAACAAAATAAACTGTTAAAATTTAGTTCAGAGGCATTAACTTAAGTGTAATTTAAAGCAGAATATTATTAAGTTACTAGAGAAGATAACATTTAACAAAGTTTTGTTTATTTTTACATTCTGTTGAATGTAAAAAAAACAGCTATATTGTTCGTAAAGATCTATCAATTTTTATTCTTAATATACAAGCGTATGTTATGGCTGTACTCAAAGTCTCGGGTTCAATTTCCAGATCGGACCAATTGTTTGTATGATCTGCAAATATGAATTTTTTTAGGAGTTTGGGTTAATTTGTATGAATTAACAAAAAAAGGATATAGGTATTTAGCAGTTGTTCAGTACCGATAATACAAGCTCTGCCTAATTTGAGACTAAATGAGTTTGCATATCTAACATACATCCGAAATATTAATTTAAATAATAGAAAATATAAACATCGGCGACCGCGCTGGTCACGGCTTGTTACGTATCTTGTTAGTTATAGTTTTTAATCTTTCCTCCCAATGTATAATAATGGTCTTTTTCAAAATTCCATTATTCAGTGTTTCACTGTTTCACACCGGTTTTCTGTGACGCCGTGGTATCACTCCGGTCGAGCCAGCCCGTGCATGCCGAAGCGTGGCTCTCCCACGGTGTTCTGAGTATGGATGTTTTTTGTGACCATTTCGGGGAGTTCTGGTCTGGGACGCTGTCTACAAACAAATTAACGACTGTCTGTAAATCAGGACAGCAGAGTCTCAAAATACTTCTGAACAAAGTGTTCTTGTATCCTTAATAAAATTATAAATTCGAAAGTATCTAACTATATCTTTTTGTTATGTTTTCACGGCTGTACGACTTAACTAATTTGAATGAATTTCGATATAGAGATAGATTGAATCTTGAATAAAAACATGGTCTACTTTTGCTCGTAATAACCGACTTAAACGCGGGCGGCAAAACGGGCAAATACTAGTATCAAATAGGAACAGGCGGTATTGAACACAAGTATTTTGGGTTCACTAGTTTGACAAACAATACACACCTTGTGATGTAGATCCTTATGTACAATGACAATTATTCCCAATTCCGACGTTTAAATTATCCTGCGTTGATTGGATTACTTTAAATCCTATTGCTACAGAGATGATATTGTAGCTTTCAAACAAAGGACATTGGAACGTTTCAGTGTGAGAGGAGACACAGACGTTATAATACTACATATATTAATACAAAAATATACTTAAAATCCGATTTCTGAATAATAGATGCTAACATACAAATTGTAGGTAAGTGTAATAGTTAAATCAAAAACTTACAAATGAATATAAATCTAGCTTAGTTAATGGAAATTATTAATACAATTTTGATAGTTTTCATTTTCTGGTTTAACCAATAAGTAAGAGAAATATAATATCAATGTAACAATATTTGACTATGGGAAATTTTGGGTATTTAAATTTACCAAATATCTTCCTTTTTTATATAGGACACCATAACGGCCTGTTATAATGCTACTGCATCATTGCTGTTGTTCAGGTCTAGGGTTCGATTCCCGTGTCAGATCAAATGTTTGTATGATCTACAAATATTTGTTTCGGAGTTTGAATGTTTTCTATGTAAGTATAATATGGATGTATTTACAACAAAAGTATATAATATGTATTTATATCAGTCGTATAGTGCCCATAATACAAACTCTACTTAGTTTGCGACTAGTTGCCGTTGTGAGTTAGATGTCGGAGTTTTATATTTATTTATTAGGCCTCCGGTCTGGCGCTCATCAACGAAACACAACAATATATGCTATCAATTTAGGTTGATCAGAAGATCTGACAGAGAACTGAGAGGATAGTACCGCTCGGTCGACCGATCCGAAGTAAAACCTAAATCTTTAATTAAAATGTGTAATATTTTATTTATAATCGTAAAGCGTAATTAAAAAACTCTCACTAATCCTATAATTACATATTTAACGTAATTTAACAAAATGAACATACAATTTCATTTAAATACCAGTGATTTTGCAGGTAGGCAGAATGTTTCAATGATTAAACATGGTAATGCGTTAATGTTCCCATAACTATGCGGTAAGATGAGACTTAATCTCTGTTTACACAGTTTTATCGAAATAATGAATTTCATTTGAACAGTCTGATTCATTATACACTTCTTCCAATAATATATACAATAGTAATATACAATGTCTTCACAGCATAATATGTAAAAACAAATACTACAATAAATAACATACATTTACATTATTATATCCTTTTTATCCTAATAAGCACGGTGCATATTTAGTAAAGGATAGTTCAAGGCGCCTCTGCATATTCGCAAAACGTAATATGTATAAATGTATCATACAGAAATATAATCAATTTAGTGTTTCTAACATAAAAGTTTACACAGTCAACGATCACAAGATCCTAACAGTAGAATAATGAATCGACCACTATAATCGTAGCTTGATTTGAGTCTAGTAGCGTCAAGAAGTTTTACCTTTTTTATGAAATAGCGGGCAAACGCGCAAACGTATCGCCTGATGGTAAGCGATGCACATCCGTAACACCAGAGGCGACACAAATGCGTTGTCGGTCTTTGGGGGATGGGGAAGAGGATGCGGGGAAGTGTTGGTGTATGTGCCTCCGGTATCCTCACTCACTCAGTGAAACACAGCGCAAGCGCTGTTTCACACTGGTTTTCTGTGAGGCCGTGGTATCACTCCGGTTGAACCGGCCCTGTTATGCCGAAGCGTGGCTCTCCCACGGTTCCGTCCCGTCCCTCTTATTAAGTAATTTAATAATCTGTCCGTGTGGATGTAGATTAAGTGTGAACAAATTGTGGACGTTAAATTTATTAATCATTTGATAAACATATCACAGTTTAAATTCTAATACGTATGAAGTTTGTTAATTCCACACGATTTGTGCTATAAATTAAACTGACGGTCCTATTTTAAACTATACCATATTAATTAAGGATTATTAGAGTCACGACAGTACATATTTAGAACCGAGATTTTACAGTGTTATAGATTAATTATAATTTTGTAATACTTTGTTTTAATTAGCAATTAATTTTGTTAAATATAATGATTATTAAACTTGCATTGGCCTTGCCACCTCAGTGGAAAGAAAATCATCTTTCTGTATAAATAGTTAACATCAAGAAATTACATTTTCTGACTCGTTTTTGTTTTATTAATCGATTACTCGGTATTGAGCTATTTTAGTCCTCTCTAATATTTTCTCCTTTACACATGTCCAGGTAAACTGTGAATATGTTAATACCAAGTGAAACCGATAGATGGCGTTGTAAGTAATTACTGAAACGCTATATTATTTCGCTGTAAGTAGTTTAAGAAATTACTATTTTTATGAACCATTACAACTCTTCTGAGGTAATACACGTTTGTTCAAAGCAGTAGTAGTATTATTTCTCGCCTACTGACCCTTCATTTCGTTCAACACTAGAACTATTTTTTTTTGTATACATGGGCCAGCTGAAATGACTT
The DNA here is from genome assembly GCA_003709505.1 of Hyphantria cunea. Classification (NCBI taxonomy): domain Eukaryota; kingdom Metazoa; phylum Arthropoda; class Insecta; order Lepidoptera; family Erebidae; genus Hyphantria; species Hyphantria cunea. The sequence goes on from PKRV01000785.1 coordinate 174,606, forward strand.
CACTCTGCCTGACTGCCTGCAGTAAGTGTATTAAATATACTGTTTATTTCAGATACAATACACTTTTAAATCAATGCATTTGAATTCAAAAAAAGCTTACATCGATAAGTTCTTTCCTTGAGCTGACATTTATGAATTTTACAGTTCTATTGGACTGAACCTTGTTAGAAAAGGTACTCGCAGAATAAAGAATATTCCGTTCTATCTGAGAATACAGGCCACTAAGCATTCTTAAAGGTAAGCTTTTTTATAATGGCTGACCCTCGCTTCTAGTTTGTATTGTATACTAAGTTATTATCATATAACCCACAGTAGTTCTCGGATTGCAAAAGACATTCCCTTAAAGAGAATTATTAATAAGCATGTAATACGTTTTTGGAAATGTAGTTATAACTTTATTTTTAGGAGCAACAGCATAACTCGAGTTATATGTACTCCATCAAATTTATACAGAAAAATGCTTTGTTAAAAATATTTGTTTCAGTCAGTATTCATAGATGAAACTAGAAGCAAATACGATTTATGAACATATTAGAAATATTTAACAATGATAATGATAAGACAGGATTATACGGATAAGAATTTCTGTTATGACCGTATTTGATCTTCAAAATTTCAACACATAGTAAACAGTGTTATTGACCGGCTAATTTATAGTTAAAGTTTAATCCAATGTACGCCAAACGAAGAATCGATTGAAAAAACTAACAATCCTTAACTATTTTGTAACATCATATTTCAAGGTAACATTACATCTTAACTACTCACCGACGCACTCTTCTCTCTGCAACGTATCTCAGTCGATCAGCATCTCGACCGAATACCCTGACTCTATCAGCTCCCTCCAACACACACTCGGGGTACTGGAACAGCACTCTTACTCCGTCACCGCAGGGAAACACGGACCCTCCGTGCACATTCAAGACGAATTGCTCCGACCAGTCCGCCTGTAGGGAAAAAAATATGTTTTGGAATAGTTTTTTTAAAGCAAATAGTTAACATCAATGGTGTTATAATGACTGGTTTTGTTAGCAAGAATAGAGACATTGAGGCTTTTACTCTGGTGGCTAATTACAGAACAGGTTACTTAAAGTTATTGCAGTATGAGTTTTTTTCTCTGTCCGTGCCTCACAGCTCCTTTCTTGTCTCGGTCTTAATATACATTTGGCTATAATCTAATTTGTTATCCATATTTATCGATACAACAACAGTTATTGCGTTTGCTAGTAATCTCTAACTAGACGTAATTTAGAAAAATTGTTTTTGCAAAACTGTTTTGGAAATAACCTTAATTTAAAAACAGTAAAGTACCATAGTTCTTTTGATTAATATATTGAAATCATCCCAATTGTTAACACTCTTTTAATCATGTTTTTCACACAATAATATTGATTATCCCTTCAATGTCAAGATAATATTATACGTCTAACCTATACAGGTTACATATATATCGTATTGAACCATTTGAGAGCAACCATTATGAGTAGAGACAAATTTAAAGTCAATAAATGGTTAAAATGTTGTACAAAAATTGAAATGGAATTAATTGAAGGCATTAGTCTTGAAATAAATTTTATCTTCCCGCGTCGGTCGAACAAAGTGATTCTTATTTCAAATGGAAGTGTTCATTGGCTAAATGGTTCGGAAATAATGACTCATCTCGTAAGTTTTAGTTCAATATAGACAATTTTAAAAGTAATATTCAATGTGAGTCTGAAATTGCCCAAGCAGTAGATTATTTTCTAATTGATAATCAATAAATAAAATTGAAAAATATTTATAACCCCCACAGAGAGCACACTTAGGCATGAATGGGCCGGCTCGACCGGAGTGATACCACGGCCTCACAGAAAACCGTTGTGAAATAGCGCTTGCGTTGTGTTTCACCGAGTGAGTGAGGATATCGGAGGCTCATACCCCAACCCCTCTTCCTATCCCCATTCTCCTCCCCATCCCCCAAAGGCCGGCAACGCACTTGTGACGTCTCTGGTGTTGCAGTTGTCCATGGACGGCGGTAATCGCTTACCATCAGGCGATACATCTGCTAGTTTGCCGCGAATCCATAAAAAAAAATAACAGTATCCAAATCACATAATTGACAGAACATGGATATAACAAAAGTGTAATTTCTTTTTGGATAACAAAACCTATAGAAATTGGTTTCAATATGTTTTTAACTCATCAATATGTCAACGAATTCCCAAAACAACGTTCCATCAAATTATTCTTACTATTAAAAATGTTTTCGGCATAAAACAATGATTCACAGTATTTAAAAACAACACCATTTATTGAACATAAAGTTTTATGTATAATGTAATATTGAGTTAATGGGAAAACCGGTGTAAAGTATGATAACTTCCCATCAACTCATCTTTATATAGACAAACGTATTGAAACCAACCTACTAACGAAAAGACTAAAAAACTTTATATTTTTGATAACACTGGAATAGTTTCCAGTTTACAAATATACAAATAATAGCATGTTTGGTGACGAATTGAGATTACGAAAAATCACCATACCTGTTTATTTTGTGAGTGTGAATCGATTTAGAGAGCAAGCAACGTGGGCGAGCCACGTTTTTGACCGGGATGATACCACGGCCTTACAGAAAACCGATATGAAATAGCGCTTGCGCTGTGTATCACCGAGTGAGTGAGTATCCTCACTCATTCGATGTCACAGTAGAGGCGCATAGCCCAATCCCACCACCCATCCTCCTTCCCATTCCCCAAAGGTCAGCAACGTACTTGATCATCGGCGGTTATCGCTTTTTTTTAAAACCACCTCTATAAAAAAACCAATGACTGACAACCTCGTAGAATCAAGTCATTGGAGGTCCACGCTCCTTGAAACTGCCAATGTATTGGAGATAATCAAGTCATAATACATTAAACGTAATATATGGTAAGAAAATTACGAAACTTTAGATAACTTTCTTATTTTAAGTGGGTAGTCAGGAACAAATAGTCTCAGAACGATTGATGTATCAAACGATTCTTAACTCTTGACTTTTGCAGTACAAAGACGTTTACGGTTCTTTAAAGTAAAAACAAGAATTATGGGCCTGAAGAGCTTCCCAAATTCTTTTGATAATGGTTCGCTGATTATTTTTAAAAGTATTCAGTACCATACAAGTGAATAATAAATAAATATTTTGGACATCTCACACAAAACGCCATCTAGTCCCAAGTTAAGCAGAGCTTGTGTTATTGATAATAGACAAGTGATATAAATACATATATACTTTTTTATGTAAATACATAGAAAACACCCAAACTCTGAAAAAATATTAGCAGATCATACAAACATTACGTCCGACTCGGTAATCGAACCTGAGACCTCAAGCACAGCTGTCACCTACGCTACCACCACCATAGTGCAGTCAGGTAATTTTTTTTTCTTAAAAAGACAACTCCCGCATTCGGAATATACATTCCTGTGTCGCGGGGATCTTTACAAACATACACGAAACGGACACAGAGTACACCCAAACTTAGAACAACAATTTATGGATCACACAAAGTGTTGTCCCATGTAGGATTTGAACCCACTTCACTTGGCGCAGTAGGAAGTGGCGTGGCGACCACTGAAACCACTAGGCCAACCGTGTAGTAATAGTAATTTATTTATTTAATTTTCAAGAATATAAAACCAGAGAATGCAACGACATAGTCCCCTTGCAGAAGGTTAGAAGAGCTACATGCTGCTTTTTACCGTGAAAAGCGACGCTCATGCGTGCAAAGCCACGGCAGCTAATACTGTAATTATTAATACGCTGATGAGTTGCCGTAGTAACCATTACAGCAACAAATTCGAGTAGGTCACAGAAATAATGCTAGACTAAATTAGTTTTTAATCAAATATAGATATATCTGCGACTGCCTCTGTAGCGCAGTGGTAGCGAATGCGACTGCTGTGCAAGAGGTCTCGGGTTCGATTCCTGAGTCGGACCAAATGTTTGTATGATCTGCAAATATTTGTTTCGGAGTTTAGGTGTTTTCTATGTATAATGTGTATGTATTTACAAAAAAAAGTATATAAGTATTAATATCAGTTGTCTAGTACCCATAGTACAAGCTCTGCTTAGTTTGGGACTAGATGGCGTTGTGTGTTAAAAATGTCTGTCTGAACATCTGAACATCTATAGAATGTGGGAGAAATTGGGAAAGCCACGCTTCGGCATTAATGGACCAGCTCGATCGGATATACCAACGCTTCACAGAAAACCGGTATGAAGTTAGGTAGCGCTTGCACTTTGTTTCACCGATTGAGTGAAGATTTCTTTTTTATGGAATTGGGGGCAAACGAGCAGACGTAATCGCCTGATGGTAAGCGATTACCGCCGCCAATGGACACCCGTAACCCAGGGGCATCACAAGTGCATTGCCGGCCTTGGGGGATGGGGAGGGGGATGAGGGGTAGGGTTGGATTATGGGCCGGTATCCTCACTCACTTGGTGAAAAATAGCACAGGCGCTGTTTCACACCGGTTTTCTGTGAGGCCGTGGTATCACTCCGGTCGAGCCGGCCCATGCATGCCGAAGCGTGGCTCTCTCACGGATAAAAAGAAGATACCGGAGGCCCNGCTGTTTCACACCGGTTTTCTGTGAGGCCGTGGTATCACTCCGGTCGAGCCGGCCCATGCATGCCGAAGCGTGGCTCTCTCACGGATAAAAAGAAGATACCGGAGGCCCGTACTCTAACCCCTCCCCATCCCCCTCCCCATCCCCCTTTCCAGCCCTCAAAGGCTGGTAACGCACTTATGACGCTTCTGGTTTTGCGGGTGTCTATAGGCGGCGGTAATCGCTTACCATCAGGTGATAAGTTTGCTTGTTTGCTCCCTATTCAATATAAAAAAATGTATTGATTGATTTTTAATGATGACTAGTAAGTGTTGAAGACCAAGAGCTTTCAATATATTTGAAATCCATTATTTAAGTCAGTATTATTGCTTTTATTTTAGTTTCCATCTTTTGGTTACAAATCGTCTAACAGAAAATCTAAAGTTGTAAATTATTTCCAAACAGTCGATAATAAATTCGTCCGAGTTCTGGCATCATGAATGAATTTTGGACACGTTAAGAGAATATAGAATGTTGTGTTGTTTTTGTATTAACAGTGTTTGTCCTAGAACTTTTAAGTTTATGTAAGAAAAGTAGAAAATTCGTGTGTATGTAAGTAAACGATAAACTGTCGTAAATTAGAAAACACCTTTGGCTTTATATTACTATTTTTCCCTTCGTAAAATTCTTGACAATGTAATTTTGAAACAGAGATAGCACACGTCACGAAATGACACAAGGTTGACTTCAGCGTACGTAAATATTTATGGAGGTTCTCATTTAAAAAAGGCTTTTTATGAGGATTGCTGTCAACGAAGGTTCCATTTTGATTACAGCGTGCCTCTTAAATTTTAAACGTGTTGTAAACACGCTGTTTCCACAACACCAGGTAAATTTTCTTTCATTTCGCCTAATTTGGCTGTGAAAAATTTTAATTAACATTGTTTACCGTAATAAAATAGGATTTATTGGATGGAGAGGGAAAATAAATTATACGTAACTTAAAGAAAAGGTCTGAAGTCATTAAGAAAATTAGTAATCTTTTATTTAAAATATAATGCTTTAAATTCACCTAATAAGCATAGATCACCATCATTTCTTGGCAGTGGGAGATTTTATTAGTTTTAATATATGTTTCTTCATCAAACAGTCAGCCGTCTGAAGTTTCGTATTATCATACAAATCGTGAGTTTCAAGAATACAAATAAATAAAGTTGGAGTGTTTGTTTGTATTTTCATAATACACTGTAAATATACCAAAATATCTTTTTTTAAACTGTCTGTTTGTTCCGTGTAATGTCTCGAATGGCAGGACCTATTTGGACGAGACTTTCACTGGCAGATAGTTGATAATATAAGGAGTAACTTAGACTACTATCGCCTCGGGCGTTGCCCGCGGTAACAACAACAAACGCAGGTAACACCGCGAGACTAAGTTAGTTGGCAATAACTTTTAAAAATCTGACAGATATTGATAAAATCTTTATTATTAGTATTAAGAGCCACGCTTCGGCATGAATGAAAACCGGTATAAAACAGCGTTTACACTATTTTTCTCTGAGAAAGAGGAACACATACCTCCGGCACATACAGCAATCCCTCCCCCCACCCTCCAAAGACCGGCAACGCACTTGTGAAGCCTCTAGTGTTACGTGTGTCCATGGGCTGCGGTAATCGCTTACCATCAGGCGATAAGTCTGCTCGATTGCCCTCTAAAAAGTCTCTTGAGCAATCTTTTTAGGATAAAACTATCCTTACTTTGATGAAAGCGGTAGCAAGGTCCTGAGGACCGGCTGCAGCAGCTGGCCTTAATGTAAGCGCATAGTCTCCAGCTTGACCGAAGAGTTCACAACGAAGGGTCATTGTGTTACGACCGGGAAACCCATGGATCTGGAAAATAAAACAATAATGTATTTAGAGTATTTGTGAAATGGGGTCGCAATAAATAGGCATCGATTGGCCTCATTGCAGAAGTTTGTTCGTGTGCCAAAAAATAACTTAGACGAATTGAAATTTATATGAAGTTTCTGAACAGTTGCCATAAAATATTAGAATTTCATTACATATTTTAACACCTTTGAAGTAATTTCGTTATGTAAATTAATTTTGAGCATAAGTTAGGGAATTTAGAATTAGAAGGTGCTTCTTGGGTCTAATTGAATTTGAATTATGAACTAGTTTGTCCTTGTTTATGGGACGAGATAGGATTGAGAATGTATGTGCTTAAATTTTATTTTATTCGAATTTATTTCTTAATTTTTACTTTTGGTTACTTTCTAAAGCTCTAATTTTATTCTAGTATAGATTATTATTATGGATTAGTTTAGATTCTCCCGCTGTCTTGACTTCTATTAAAAGACTGCTATTACTAATCGTATGTATAGCGATGTGATTTTGATAACCATTATTAAAAATGACTGTTAAAATTACACCGTAACTACAAGTCATTTCCTTTCTTACTTACTTACTATTTATAAATTACTCACTTGACCAAAATACGTCGAATCTTTAATAATTTTTTCCCTACAAATTGGGTGTTTGAGTAATATTCGTTTAATTGTTGTATCTCAGACCCGAGTTCAGCAGTGGGACATTAAGGATAGTTGATAATGATGTTGTATCTTACCTGTTCAGAATATAAAACATGAGCATGCGAGCTGGTGTTTTTTCCATCACACAGCACCGCTCCGCCACTTGAGTGTCCACAATACAGCAATTCTAGCCAAAAATCAGCATTGGAATTCACCGGCGTGCATACAACACGTGGAAACTCCAGGATAGCCATTACCTGTCTCTCAGGATACGTTTTGATCTGCTCTGGAGTCACATCCAAAGTTGCCGTCGGCCACAAAACATCAAATTTCCAAGACTTTACTACACTATCGCCAGTTTCTATTAAACTGCCATCATCAGCTTCTCTTTTAACCGTTTTATCAATTTCTCGCTTTCCCAATTCTGTTGTATTATCAAAATCTGGTAGATAAGTATCCTTATCTGCGACTAATTCTAGGTAATAAGTTCCTCCACGGGAAAAGTAACCGCAAGGTATAGTCATGCGATGTTCAAAATCAAGCGCTAAAGGCATGGTAGCGAGGAGTGCCCGGCCATCGTCGTCTTCTCGAGCGAGGCGGACTCGCAGGCCGGTACCTGAAGCCCCGTGAACTCCAATATGCACGTCTCCTCCCAATGCCACGAGGGTTGAGGGTATCTCCACCCATACTTGGTTAAGGTCGACGCGATCTTCGCTAACGTACGGATTTACGAAGGTAGCGCTACCTGTGAACAATTTTTTAAATCAAACATTTTCATCATTAATTTGTATAGTAAGCACTAGTCTAAATGAAGCAGAAACTTATTGATATAAGCATATTGTAGATAAAGACCAACTGCTTTATGTATGGTGAAATTTTGGCACACAAAGGGACAATTTAGATGCCGCATAAAGGTTCTCTCCGTTACCCTAGATCATAGCGTCATAAACAAATAATATTCTATCTTATAACATCGAAATTATTTTTTTATCATTTAAATATATCAGAGCTAAAGATTTGTTATTAATATTTTAATATTAATTATATATAAAATCGCACTAGGTGAAGAAGCATGAATGGATTAGGCGAAGCATAGATGAGGCGCTCATAGCCCAGTTGCACTCGGTGATAAGAAACAATCACTAATGGTAAGCAACGACGGCGCGGTCAGTACCTGGATGGGTGACGGCTGGTGGCATGTTACCAAGAGCGTCTCCGTGATTCGGAGGTCACGTTAAGCAGTCGGTCCCGATTGTTATCATAAGATAACGGTCGTGAAGCTTATTTGTAGGTCGTGCCAGTCCCCAACCCGAACTTGGCCAGTATGGGGACGAATTGCCGTAACCCTCTCCTGAGAGGAGACCCAAGCCCTGCAGTGAGACATTATGGGTTTTTGATGAAGAAGCATGGGCATAATTGAAGAGTGGTGGTCACCATATTCATTGCCAATGGAGACAATGCAGCATGGTAAGCCACACTATTGCAGCCTGTTGACATGCTTCTGCTTCACTGGGTCTCCAGCGTCTGACTCATCAATTAAACACGATAGCACGAATACTGTCATTTTAGGGTGGTTTTCTGTGAGAGGGTAGTACAACCTTCATTACTACAATACTCCATCCCAAAAAACTCTTATAGGATCAATTCGTTATCCGTATATTAGCCATGACCCCTGTTGATGTATTGGCACAACGGTTTTCAAAAGTTAAATTTGATCGTACTTAATTCAAAAATTGTATAGTACCCTTGGTACGCGAGTTCAACAGGCACTTAGTTGGTTTATTTATTTTTTTATTTATAAGCTGCCAAAATGACTCTGCCCTGCCTGATGGAAAGCATGAGCAGAATCCAAGAGTATTTATTTTATTTATAAAAACAGTGTCACCCTCATAATCAAAATGAATTTATCTACGCCAAAGTCTATAAAACTGTTTAAGTTACAGAGTATGGCAACAAAATATACATACATACACTCGAAAAATAAAGCCTTTCTCTAAGCGTAGTCTGGTAAATACCTTTAAAATACACATAGAACCCAGACCCTCAAAATGCTCACCTCGACACATACGAATTTACATACATTTAGTCATTAAACGTAAATGTCGTATCACACGGCATAGCGTAGGTAAGATCTCGAGTGATATTTGTTTGTGCTCAGTTCAAGTCCCTTGGTTTAACGAATAATGTATTTTATAATATGAAATTACATGTAAGTAACACTTTTTTGCCATATTTTCTAGTTCTGCATTTCGATTAAAACATCACATAAGTAGCCTTTAGTAGTGTAGTAGACACTGATAGACATGGTATCTGCCCTCCTCTAGCCAATTTGACATTCTGCAAACTTTAACAGAGCTAGTGAAAAAATGAATCCTAAACACATTTAAAAACCAAAATCCTACCGCGCATAAACTCTCGTTTGCATAAAAATACTATTTATTACTTTAAAAATTCAAATCGATTATCTAACTTGATATAAAAGAATTCTATTTACATAATTTCTTACCACTATTTACTTATAAAACGAGTAACACATCGCCTATTCTAAATAGTAGAAAGCGCAAAATGCAACTGCAATGGATATGCAAATCTTGGTCTGGCACAGAAAACGAGAAGCCTTTGATGTCGTGCTGCCTTTTTTAGATGGCCGTCTCAAGTTGGCACTTGATAAACGGTTTTAGAGGGGTATTACGAGGAAAAAATTTCACTGGAATTTAAGAGGTCAAACTGTGTTAGACTATTTCACTCAGTACAAAGTAGGTATTTACTTTTAACCTACTTTCAAATCGACGATCAAAAATGTTGATAGTAAAATATATAGCTGCCTCGGTGGCGTAGTGGTAGCATATGCGACTGCTGTCTATGAAGTCTCGGGTTCGAATCCTGGGTCGGAACAAATATTTGTATGATCCTTAAAAATATTTGTTTCGGAGTTTGGGTGTTTTCTACGTATAGTATGCATATATTTACAAAAAAGTATTTATGTATTCATATCAGTTGTCTAGTATCCATTATACAAGTTCAGCTTAGTTTAGGACTAGATGGCGTTGTGTGTTTAGATGTTCAAAATATGTATTTATTTATTTATTATTAAATCTTAATGGTGTTTTATTAGAAATTAGCTTTTGCCTGCGACTCTGTCCGGGTGGAGGTCAGTATTCGATAAAAAATAGAAATCTTAGAGAATCAAAAAAGATCTTCTTGAAATATTCAGCTTTTCGTTACTTGTTTGTTTGATAACTTTAGTTTTTAAAGGCAATAGATTTTATTATCTCTATACTGCCTTGGTAACGCAATGGTAGTGTATGCAACTGCTTTGTTTTAGGTCTCGATTCCGATTCCCGGATCGGATCAAATGTTTGTATGATCAGTAAATATTTATTTCAGAGTTTTGGTGTTTTATAAGTATAACAAGTATGTATTTACAAAAGAAATATATAAGTATTCTATCGGTCAATCTAGATATCTTAATACAAACTCTGCTTAGTTTGAAGTTAGATGGCGTTGTGTGGAAAATGGCCGAAAGTCTTTTAAATTGCAAAGTGAATTTTAATTCATTCTTTTAGTATCTTAAACCAGTTTATTAATACATTTATTTCTTCACACAAACAGGTTATTAAAGCCAACTGTCACTTGGCGACATGGGCACATTAATTAGTCCTGAGACAACTAGTATAGCTTGGTACGATCGATGGTCCAATAAACCTACTTATTAAGATAGGAAACTAAAAGATACCGATGTTTTTAGGAGCACTATATACAATTATATTGCACATAACAGTTTAGGTGCAAATAATACTCTTTGCTTTTCGGTATAAAGATTTCCTATGAATCGAACAAAATTTAGCATGTTGCGGTACACGTGAAGAACTTTTTTGTCATTATGTATGGCCTACCATAAAATGCCTAAAATGACTAATACTCTACTCTGCCTGATAGAAAGCATAATAAGAACCCAAGAGTGGTGGTCATCTTACTCATTGCAAATGCAGATAATGCAACAATGCAGCATGGTGACGCACACCATGGTGGCCTAGTGATGCTTCTGCATCATTGGGCTTCTGGTCTCGTAATCACCAATGAAACACGACAGCACGAATGTCACTGTATTTATAAATTTATAATATCATTTTACGTTAATCTTCTGTGCGAGGGTAGTATCAGTACTGAAATCAACGTGGCTCTTCTACCTCTAGTGCTTCGAGTTGCAGGTGTTCAGTTATTACCAGGTGACCCATTTGCTCGTTTGCCATCCTGAAATAACACATAACCATATCAACAGCCTTTAACAGTTCACTGGTGGACAGAGCCTGTCTTTAGAAAAGGCATGTTGGTCTACTTATGACACAAATTTGTGCGTTTGTCACTAAAAAACTGTGGATGGTCATATGTCCCCGTTTTTAAGATACTCCCTTATCTGCTTCAACCAGTATTGGGATACTTGGTACCGAAATATTTAGTAAAATCCAGTTTTATGGCCATTTAGAAGGTAAGGCCAAGTTAGCCTCGAAGAAACTTGACGTTCTTAATAGATCGAAACGGTATTTCACCCCGAGTCACTGCCTTCCACTTTATAAGGTGCAGTATCGGCCGCATGTCAAAAATTGTTCTCATCTTTGAGCAGGAGCACTGTAGTACCAGCTCCTTCCTCTGAACCATGTCCAACGGAGAGGTCGAACTCGAATTGTCGAATTTAAAGATGTTTCCAATCGGCTGAGTCCTCCGGCGAGTCATGAAGTCTACTTCTACCGTATCTACTATGGGGAGTGCTCCAAGGAATTGTTCGGACTGATTCCTGCCGCATTTTTCCACCATCGTCCTACGCGACAGGCGTTTCATCTCCATAGCTTCTCTACTGTCCCAAAAAAGAAAAGGCGTACTCCCTCTTAAGAGGCCAGCAACGTACTTGTGACGTCTCTGGTGTTGCGGGTGTCCATGGGCGGCGGTAATTGCTAGTTATCAGGCGATAAATCTGGTCGTTTGCCTAAGGGGTAAAGAAACTATATCACACCAGACAGACCGGTTGGTATATTTTTTAGGTTTTTCTTCTCACTGCAGTGATGTTGTCTTGCGTAGTTTGTTCCTTCAGTCGCCTCTTACCACACCCATGGGATGAATAGTAATGGCGTCATTCCGTATGCTTAATACAACACCAAACGGACGTATATAGTATACCATAAAAAAGTGAAACTCGAATTCCAATGCAAGTTTCAGCATCAGTAACAAAATGTTTAACCAAATCTTTGAAAACTAAAAAACTACTAACGTAAGCGTAAATTAAACTCGCGCAAAGCCGACGCCAATTATTTATTGATTAATAATTATCGATCTGCGATCACCAACCCGCCTGCCCAGCGTGGTGATTATGGGCTGACCCCCTCCATGAGTAAGCAACAAAAGCCACGGCCCCCAGTTCCCGGTAGTCCCGCTATTCCTGGTCATGGTGGCGACCACGGTTACGGCGGGACAGGGGGTGCTAAGAATCACCGGGTTACGGGAGGCCACCACAAAAGACTGACCCTGGCAACGTACAACGGCCGCACGTTACGGCTAGACTCGCATCTGGTACAACTTGAGGAGGAACTTGGGAAGATTAGGTGGCATATCTTAGGGTTATGTGAAGTCCGAAGAGAGGGGGAGGATACCATAATCCTGGACTCAGGTCACCTGATGTACTTCCGCGAGGGAGACCAACGATCCCAAGGTGGCGTGGGGTTTCTGGTAAACAAGTCGCTTTCTGGCAACGTTGTGGAAATTTCCAGTGTGTCGAACAGGGTAGCGTACCTCATTGTCAAGCTTACCGAGAGGTATAGCCTCAAGGTAATACAAGTGTACGCACCGACCTCGGCTCACTCAGACGATGAGGTGGAGGATATGTTCGATGACATATCGAGGGCCCTCCACTCCACTACTAAAACCCACTACAACGTTGTTATGGGTGACTTCAACGCCAAAGTGGGAGTACAAACTTGCGGCGAATCGGTAATAGGATCCCATGGATTTGGAAACAGGAATCATAGGGGGCAAATGCTCATCAACTTTCTCGAGCGGGAGGGGCTGTTTTTGATGAACTCATTTTTCGAGAAGCGGCCCCAAAGAAAGTGGACGTGGAAAAGCCCGGACGCTATGACAAAAAATGAGATCGATTTCATCATAACGGACAGGAGGCACATATTCAGAGACGTCTCAGTGCTCAATAGGTTTAACACCGGTAGCGATCACCGACTAGTCCGAGGTTCTCTGAATATCAACTTCAAGGCTGAACGTGTCCGCATGATGAAGTCCAGGCTCCGACCAACTCTGCTCCAAGTCGAGATGGGATCTGAAAAATTCCAGTCAAATCTGGAAAACCGATTTGTTGCCATGGAAACCACAAGAGACGTAAACCAGAACCTTGAAAATGTGGTTCGAATCCTCAGGAGTGAAGGTACGAGATTTTGTCAAATGCAGCGTACAGACACGAAGTCGAAGCTTTCAGAAAGGACACTAGGGTTAATGAAGGAAAGACGTGAGAACCCGCCAGTCACTTCATCGGCAAAACGGACTCTAAACCGAGAGATTAGTAAGCGTGTACGACACGACCTCCGATGCTCCAACACTCTTTTGATTGAAAAAGCAATCGAGCAGAATCGGGGGTCAAAAGTGTTTGTGAAATCTCTTGGAAGAAGCCATTTGACGAAGCTGACCACAGTAAGCGGAGAAGTCGTTGCTTCCAAGCTGGCTGTCCTTTCGGAAGTAGAAAGCTTCTATGGCGATTTGTACGCTTCGCATGCATCTCGACCTGATCCCGAAAATGAGGACCCTCGGGCCAAATTAACACGCCACTTCACCGAAGATCTGCCAGAAGTCAGCATTGACGAAATCGAGATGGCTCTTAGACAGCTGAAAAATGGAAAAGCCCCTGGAGAGGATGGCGTTACTACAGAGCTGTTAAAGGCTGGAGGTAAACCCGTATTAAAGGCGCTCCAAAAGCTTTTCAACGCTGTCCTGTTCGAAGGGAGGACTCCAGAGGCGTGGAGTAGGAGTGTGGTCGTCCTGTTCTTCAAAAAGGGAAATAAAACCTTGTTGAAGAACTATCGGCCCATTTCCCTCTTGAGCCACGTCTATAAGCTGTTTTCAAGAGTCATCACGAACCGTCTTGCGCGAAGACTCGACGAATACCAGCCACCGGAGCAGGCTGGGTTTCGGAGCGGATATGGCACCATAGACCACATCCACACAGTGCGGCAGATAATACAGAAGACCGAAGAGTATAATCAGCCCCTGTGTCTAGCATTTGTGGACTATGAAAAGGCCTTTGACTCGATTGAGATCTGGTCTGTTCTGGAGTCCCTGCAGCGTTGCCAAGTAGATTGGCGGTACGTCCGAGTGTTGAGATGTCTCTACAAAGCCGCTACTATGTCCGTCCAAGTACAGGATCAGCATACAAGACCCATACCATTGCATCGAGGAGTGAGGCAAGGGGACGTTATATCCCCGAAATTATTCACTAATGCAATGGAGGACCTGTTTAAGACGCTGCACTGGAAAAGGCGCGGTATCAACATCAATGGCGAATACATCTCTCACTTGCGATTTGCAGATGACATCGTCATCATGGCAGAGACGTTGCAGGACCTACAACAGATGCTGAACGACCTGGCTGACTCGTCTGTGCGCATCGGCCTACGGATGAACTTCGACAAGACCAAGGTCATGTTCAATGAACATGTACTACCGGAACCGGTTGCGGTACACGGTGCCGTTCTCGAAGTTGTTCAAAAATATGTATACCTCGGGCAGGCTTTGCAGTTAGGTAGAAACAGCTTTGAGGACGAGGTGAACAGAAGAATCCAGCTGGGTTGGGCAGCGTTTGGGAAACTTCGTCGGGTCTTCTCATCATCGATCCCACAGTGCCTAAAGACGAAAGTCTTCAATGCGTGCGTCCTACCCGTAATGACTTACGGAGCCGAAACGTGGACACTTACGGTTCGACTGGTCCATAAGTTTAAAGTCGCTCAGCGTGCAATGGAGAGGTATATGCTCGGCGTTTCTCTAAGGGATCGCATTAGAAACGAGGTGATCCGACAAAGAACCAGGGTCATCGACGTAGCCCACAGGATTAGCAAGCTGAAGTGGCAGTGGGCTGGCCACATTTGCCGAAGAACCGATAACCGTTGGGGTAAACGAGTTCTTGAGTGGAGACCGCGTCTCGGCAAACGTAGTGTAGGACGTCCACAAGCCAGGTGGAGCGATGATTTGCGCAAGACGGCTGGCAGGAGCTGGATGCGAGAAGCCATAGATCGAACTAAGTGGCGTGAAATTGGAGAGGCCTATGTCCAGCAGTGGACTGCGATAGGCTGATGATTGATTGAATAATTATCGAAATTTTACCTTTAAATAAATAATTAGAAAAAAGTCTGATTAACATTTGTACGCTCTCTTATTGAATTTATTTCACAGCAAATTTTAGGTTTATTATAACACGTACTCGAGATAAAAGTGTTACCTAATTTGAATTAATTATAATAAAGGTATTCATTAAAGATATGGTATTATTTATGTGTGCGATGGTATCAAATGTCGTATCCTCTTGACATGATCGCAGTAGAATATTTCACTTTTTGAATATGGGTCTTTTTCGGATCTGAAATAATGAGGTAACTGCCTCGTCGGTGCAGTGGTAACTTATGCGACTGCTATAAACTCTCGGATTCTATATCCGGGTCGGACCAAATGTTTGTATGATAGGCAAATATTTGTTTCGGAGTGTGCGTGTTTTCCTTGTATAATATGTTTTTCCTTTCCTTGTATAATTTATTTACAAAAAAGTATTTATGTATTTATATCAGTAATTGAGTCTCCAGTCTCTGCTTAATTTTCTCGCGGAAGGAGGCGGCGTAGAAGGCCCGGGATGATGACCTCCACTCGGACCCGATCCTCCGCCGGTGAACCGGTCGCCGAAGGCGAGCCTATCAGCGCCTCATGCCACCCTGAGTGTGGCCGCGGATGGGCGGGACGGGTTTTCCCCTCCATCTGTTTCACAGGTCAGCCGCGTTACGCGTGTGCCGTACGTCGCCTAATTTGAGAGATTCAAAATTAGACGATACCCGCATCAGTGCGGGCAGGCGCTGGGAGGGGTGCGGATGGCGTAAAAAAGCGGTTCCCGCATCCCTCCCGTCTCAGGCATAGAGTTGCACACCGTGTGGTTTTAGTCGATTCGATTCCGACACACCGCCCCGCCGCAAACCCCTGTGGGGTAAAGGCCCGAGGGGGTTTCCACACGTAAAAAACAAAAATAAGCTTAGTTTAGGATTAGATGGTATTGTGTTTCAGATGTCCGAAACATTTATTTATTTATCATATTCTTATGACAGGACACAGCAGAATATTTAACTTTTTTCAAAAGGATCCTTTTTGGAATGAATATAATCAGGTCACTATTCACGAAACACACCCGTTTAGATGTCCATACACGTTAGAGTGTAAATGAACAAAAGCGCTTATCCTTTTCCTTTCTTATCTCGAGCTTAAGGTTGAGTGCTAACAGACGTAAAATACTTATGCTAAGTGTAGGCTGCCTGCATTTAATTATCTGGCCTAGTTAGTAACAACTTACAAGACCACATATATACCTTACATATAAATAAGCTTAAGGGGCGGCGCTCATAGCCCAGTGGCGACGCTCATAGCCCAGTTGCACTCGGTGATTAGAAACAATCATCGAGGGTAAGCAACGATGGCGCGGTCAGTACCTGGATGGGTGACCGCTGGTGGCATGTTACCATGAGCGTCTCCGTGATTCGGAGGTCATGTTAAGCAGTCGGTACCGGTTGTTATCATACGATAACAGTCGGTCCCGGTTGTTATCATACGATAACAGTCGTGAAGCTTAGTTGGAGGCCTTCGGGCGGCTTAAAAACATCCAACGGCAAGATTTACGTAGCCCGCACTTGGGCAGCGTGGGGACGTATGGCCTTAACCCTCTCCTGAGAGGAGAACCGAGCCCAGCAGTGGGATATTATGGGTTGTTGTTTTATATAAATAAGCTAAGTACCTAAAGGGTGTCTGTGTAGTTGAACTTTACAGGTAAACTGGAGCGTGTATGTTATACAAATGTGTACGCATGTATCGTAAGCTAGCCCGTAAATAGCTTTAGTAATATTGCTTAAGATAAATTTTATTTTATTCAAATATAGATGTTGTATCCATATATTGATGAATCAAGAATATGGATAATCTCCACCAATTGCCTGAAAGAAACTGCTATGAGCAATATGGCCGCTTTTTGTGCGTCGTATATTCTTTAATTTTCGGGATTGTATATTGTTTGTGACCCCTGGTTTACCAATAAAGTATTATCAATCAATCTATTTGTCCTGAGGGTATCTTAAAAACCGACCAAAAGAAAATAACACTGCTTAGAGAAAGAAAATGTAAGCAAAGGTAAGCCAAAATCTAAGGAAAGACCTATAATCCGACTGTGGTTTATTATTATTAAAATAATTAATGCAGTTTTATTCTATTCTTATAGAGATTTCGGACATTTTAACACAATGCCATCTAGTCCCAAACTAAGCAGTGCTTGTACTATGGTTATTAGACAACTGATATTAATACATATATATTTTTTGTAAATACATACATATTATACATAGAAAATACCCAAACTTCGAAACAAATATTTGCAGATCATTCAAACATTTGGTGCGACTTAGGAATCGAACCCGAGACCTCTAGCACAGCAGTCGCATACCACTGCGTCACCGAGGCAGTCAATATTTAGATATTTATTACAACAAGATATTTAGTATTATAATAATTAATGTAGTTATAATATAATAATTAAGGTATTTAATTAATTAATTATATTAATTAATTATTTATTTATTTACTATCATAATTAATGTAGTTTGATTCTATTATTATAAAGGTATTTAGTATTATAATAGTCAGTATTATATCACTTTGATATTATTAGCATTTAACATAATGTCAGTATTATAGAAACAGATTTTTTTAATTAGTTCTAGTACCTATTTCTGAATCTGTTATTTAACAATTTATTTTCTTACTTATTCCATGTCGCAAAGCATTCATTTCAATACGATATATTTTATGTAGTGAAAACATGTGATAACACAACTGTTAAATAGAACGTCACATGTTTATTGAGTCTTTCGCAAAAGAAAGTATTTATCGAAATATCACAACTTGAACCGTAAAATTTGATAAATATTATTTGGTCTTAGCTTCGCGCCCGGGCCTTAGCCTTAGCCTATATCGTTCATCAAGAATCAAAGTATTTCCATACCAAGTTTCATTCAAATAACTGGAGCAGTTATCCGTGAAAACGGAACAGAGAAATAGAGTTTCTTTCGAATTTATAATATACTATCTGACCCAGCAAGGGTTGTTTTGCGAAATATAAAAAAAATATCAATAAAATGTTCAGGAGTCGGTCACCCTTAAGAATTAGGGCTATGAAAAATAGATGTTAGCTGATTCTCAGACCTAATCAATATGCACACTAAATTTCATAAAAATCGGTCCATCCGTTTCGGAGGAGTTTGGTAGCAAACACCGCGACACGAGAATTATATAAATTAGATAGTATGAATTTAGATAGACGATGATACTACGTTTGGGTATTTCATACATTCTTTTTAAGGTACCGTACCCAAAGGGTAAAAGGGGACCCTATTACCAAGACTTCGCTGTCCGTCGATCTGTCCTTCCGTCTTTCACCAGGCTAGGTCATCAAAATAAAATAAAATAAAATAAATATTTAAGCCCCCCCCCCCCCCTATAATAAACATGATTTTTTGCTTGTTTTTGCTCGATATTGATAATGGCAACAAGTAGACACTTGAAATTTATAAATAATGATACGTAATCCTTCCTGCACAAGTCCGACTCGCACTTGATCGATTTTTTCTATTACAATCCACTGCTAGACACATGATACTGCCATTGCACGCCACTTTATTTTCTTTGTTTTAAATTGCCAATTGTTTTGAAATAAATTTGACTAATTCAAAGTTATTACTTCAAGAATGGTGTTATCTTACTGAGCGCTGAGGGTTTTGAGTTTGGTCCCCCTATATGCCAACCCTTGTTGTAATCCACAGTTTGTTGTTCTAAGTCTGTACAGTCCAAAGCAAATTTTGCGGCGGTTCTGAGGCTAGCTGCGCATGCAGGTGTGCGCAGGTACAATCAAGTCGAAAATAAAATGAATGTATGTATACACGTACTTATTTTAAGGCTACGACAATTCACAATAATATGAACAGATGCCTAAAAAATATTTTTTTTAAATATTTCTGACATCATAGACTCAACGCCATCTAGTCCCAAGCTAAGCAGAGCTTGTGTTATATATACTAGACTACTTATATAAATACACATATTTTTCTTTTTTTGTAAATTTATACATAAACTGCATATTATACATAAAAACACCACTCCAAAACAAATATTTACAGATCATACAAACATTAGCTCCGATCTGGGAATGGAAGCCGAGACCTCAAACACAGCAATCGCATACGCCACCACTGCGCCACAGAGGCAGTCATACTTAAAAGACAATAAATAAAAGGACTATTTCTGAGATTTTGTTCGAAGCAAATATTATTCAAATTCAAATATCAATCGTATCAATATCAACGTAGTGTAGGACGTCCACAGGCCCTGGCCTGGCTCCACCTGTGGAGCGATGATTTGCGCAGGACGGCTGGCAGGAGCTGGATGTGAGAAGCCATAGATCGAACTAAGTGGCGTGCAATTGGAGAGGCCTATGTCCAGCAGTGGACTGCGATAGACTGATGATGATGATGATGAAAAATGAATCTAATTTTATTTTAAAATTATCATTTTTCTATCCTATCGACGAAGACGTTTTAGAAGTGTTTGTTAAAATCTGTTTATAGAAATAAATAACTTTGTCTTTGAAGATTATACTGTCTGCGTGGCATTTCAATCGACATCGAATGTTACCATCGAAAAGTTTACGTAAAATACACAAAACTACAATATCAATCAATAATAAAACAAGTAAGCAAAATAAAAAAACAAGTAGGTTACGAAATGATTAAAAGCTATTAACAACTCGAATTTATGTAGATAAGATTATCTGTGTACACTACACATAAGTCACACACACAATGAAGATGTGGCGTGTGTTGATCGCCCCCGCACACCTGTAGCTCCCACTGATACCTAAAATTGTATTCTGCACTTTGACATGCACGGAGTTCCAATCTGCTATAAATTTGGTTCGGAATATACGTTATGTTCGTTTCACAAGCGTGTGTAGTCTCCCAAGACATAAGAAATATTTCTAGTTCCGGAGTTGTTATAGTCCGGAGTTTTGTTCCATTTGAGTATATTTACATTCATATTATATTGAAATATGGCAAATTGACCGTGAGAGAGCCACGCTTCGCAATGAATGGACCGGCTCGACTGGAGTGATATCACGGTCTCACAGAAAACCGGTAAAAAAGAGCGTCTGCGCTGTGTTTCGCCGAGTGAGTGACGTTATCAGAGGCATATACCCCAACCCCAACCCCAATCCTACTCCCCCAAAGACCTGTAACACACTCGTGACGCCTCTGGTGTTGTAGGTGTCCATGTGTGGCGGTAATCGCTTACCTTCAGACGACAAGGTTGCTCGTTTGCCCTCTAAAAAATATTCCTTAAGAAATAAAACATTTATTTTAAACTAAGTTTTAATCATATGAGAGCTTTTTAGGAAAAGAATACTTGAAATAGCCTGATATATAAATAAGTTAACACAGACTGATGTCATGATCCTACGCTATTAGTCTCTCTGAGAATCACTTTATAGCGTGCTACACTCGTGTTGAATGTTTAGTAATATAAATGTTATGAACAACGAAAGCGTACCTGCGATAAGCAAAAGCCGCACCAGCGCGGCGAGAGGCACGCGGCGCATGCTGCGTCACCGCTCCATCAAACAGTTGCTGCACTTGCCATCTTCCCTAGAACAAAGAAATACGACATCTCTATATCGATCGTACAATTATTTAAAAAAAAACGGCTAAGAATTCTTTATTTTGACACCACACTCGATTTACTTTGAAATTACATTTTTTTTCATAATTTTTATCTTCGAAATCCTTTATCTTGTTTTTTTTAAATTTTGTGTACCCAGTGTAATTCTCATGATAAATACGAATCTATTGACACTAATCACATAAAAATACGACAATCCGTTTAAATATAAAATACATATACATATACTCGAAAACATAACCCTCCTTTTGCAGTCGACTAAAAAACCTTTCTAATCTCTTTTAAAGAAAGATGTCATACGAAAACATATACCCACATGTATTCAACAACATTCATTAAAACGTTGGAAGGTATTTCTTTAGTCATTAATTTTATATAATTAAACCCAAAATCCATTCAAATAATGCCCATAAATCATAAAGTACCAGACATATATTAAACTTTGATGTTTATTTTTTGATTCCTTTACATGTTATACAAAATAATACCTTATTTCATTACACTGTAATATTAAAAAATACCTGTGATCGCGTTTGTTAATGGCAAATTAAAATTTGAGTCCTCACATTCCTACACACGCATTATTTTTACGGGAAGATCATTTTTATGCGAACACTACAAATGTGTAAATTTGACTGTGCATAGCCAATTGTATGCAGAAGATAATATTATCTCAGGTCACCGAAACAATTGTTTATTATTCCTGAGAGATAAAAAATGTCAGAAGTATCAGTAATAAAGTTGACAATGACGAACTTAGAACTCGTAACTTAGAATCACTTATATTCTCGATTGCGTAGAATGTAATAAACCCCCACATTTTGCCGAATATAATAAAATTTAAGAATAGATACGTCAAGGGTAAGTTTGTTGCTGACAACTGAGCGGCTTAAGGTGTTATATGAGAAATTTGAGAATACATGAACGAACAGGGAGATCGAGAACGAGAGAACAGTTAAGATGAATAGTACGAAAGGGATAAAATAGATTGGGAAGTCTCAGTTCTAATAGTTCTAGGTCGCGTGGTCATGTCTCTAAGTAACTTATAGTCAGAAAGTTCAAATACACTGTAGATGTACGTGACTGTACCTATATCGTAAACTGTAAGCATGAGAAAATTATAACTTTGTCTGCAAACTAGGCTGTCAACTGAATAAAGACTCTAGGAGCAAACGAATAAAGATGTTATTACTGTAACAGCTATTTATTTGATCCGTTGCTCCAGAACCTCCAACAGTTGTGACCGCATAATTATGAGCTTTATGACACAGGGTATAACAATAATACACAATAGAACACTTGCTAAAATACTTTTAAGCAATAGCTGTTAGTATTACTTCTTTTGCTAAAAAAAATCTATTTCTCACTACTCGTGCTTATTTATGAGGTGAATAAATAATTTACAGGAATTAAGAATACGTATTTGCTCGCGACAAATACAATTAATTCCTTAGAGAAATGGTCTCCTCCTATTCATTCGTCTTAGTAAAAAAAATGTATAGATGTATATACAACATTACGTTGTGAAGCTTAATTCTGTGTTAGCAAAGGATTAGAGCAGGATGGTGTGCTATTATTTTAGGCCGCAATAACTAACACGTAATATAAACATTTTGAATTTGTAAAAGCATGAACTTTACCAGTGTAAGCTTTGTGGATCCTATGTGCTCCAGCTCTTTGAACAGAAAGATTCGAGTAGTAATCCATTTTTAAAGAAGACTGTATAAATAAAACTTTTACAAGATTTTGGCGAATTTTATTTAAAAGCTTTAACAAAGAAAATGCATAATATTATTTAATTGTACTTATTTCCCTATTTGTTTTGAATAATTTGAATAATTTAAATATTTAATTATTTGAATTTTTGGGTGGTAAAGCCATGCTGGTTACAGCACGAACGTACAGAAGACCAACCTAAAGCGACATTATTCGTGCTGTTGTATTTCATTGGTGAGTCCAGAGGCCCAATGCTGGCGCCATGATGTGGGTCACTATGCTGCATTGCATTACATTTTCTGCATTCGCAATGAGTATATTGACCACCACTTTTGGACTATGCTTATGCTTTCAGCTAGGCAGAGTAGAGTCACTATGGCAGGCCTATACATAAAACAAAACATAAATTGGAAAATATGGATAGGCTGAATCGGTGTTAAGTTTTTTTTTTTGCACAGAGCACTGGGTGGGCTTTCCTAATCATCCTTAAAGCCAAGAACCAAGAAACAAAGCCACAGTTTGAAATTAATTAATCCGACTTAGCAAGTCAATTCTGAAATCTGCTAACGGAACCAGCGGTAGACTTACCGCTGTACAGTGAAACTTGCTGAAGGTAAGTCGTTAAATCGAATTCAATCCATTGGGAATTAATCTTGGGTCTTTTCAATTGAAACTGTACTGTCCTTTGGAACGAATACCAAACCAACAAAGTATTTAATTCAAACCGTACAAAAGAGAGAATTGTTTAGATATTAGAAACTGGCTGGAAATAAAATATAACATACATATGTAGCCCAAAAATCGAACCAAGTGGCGTAAAATTTGAGAGGCCTATGTCCTCCAATGGACTGCGATGGGCTGATGATGATTATGATGATACCTATGTAGTCTTGGTATTAATAGCTGCACATAATTAAATTGTATGTACATTAGGTTTATGTACTTTAAGTTTGCCATTAAATTACTTCGCAGCAATCTTCGATACAAATTTAGTTGAAATTAATTCCTAGTTACGTAGAACTAGGAATTAACTCAAAACGTATATTCAAGTTTTTCTTATCTTCACGTTGCTGTAAATTATTTTGCGTTGCTTGTTCCTTAAGTTGGCTCTTACAGCACCCACAATATGAATATAGATGGTGATTATTCTATTATTTATCTGTCAGGACACGAACAAAGTCTAAATATAAACCTTTTACCATGTATTTTGTTCTCGAATTTTGTATTTGTTGCCTTTAAAGTTTAATACTTTCAATGAAACCAAATGATTTACATATTATATCGGTCCGATAATCCTTAAACAATATTCGGCAGTACGATTTACTGAAGCACAAAGAAACATCTCGTCACTTTGATTATTCAACTCAAACAGACAAAGGGATTCACATTGATTTCCTATTAATTCACCAAAGGGGAAACTTGTGATCAAAACATGAATAAGAACTTCATGATTTTTGATTCTTTGTGAGAATTTGCGAGTCTTTGTTCAAGTTACGCGTGACATGAAGCAATCAATGTTACTCGGGATCAGTGAAGGAAAAATCTGTATGACTCGATTAGGTTTATATTTACATAATGAACTGATTTCTGTACATAAGAATATGATGGGATTTTTTTTAGGATTTT
Source organism: Hyphantria cunea (assembly GCA_003709505.1). Lineage (NCBI taxonomy): Eukaryota > Metazoa > Arthropoda > Insecta > Lepidoptera > Erebidae > Hyphantria > Hyphantria cunea. The sequence continues at coordinate 199,065 of PKRV01000785.1, forward strand.
TGTAACCATTTCTTTTTTAAATTATTTGCTGTTATTTAGGCAGAAAATTGGATTTTTGTTCACTCTCGTTGAAACTTAACACCTCAGTAAGTTCAAAATGTTGTTGCTAATTTAGAAACACCAAAGCACAATGCCTTAGCAGCTGAATCCACAACGTTTTTCTAACAGTTCACACCAAGTATGGTTAATATTATAAAATATTAAGCTATATTTTTAATACAAAGTATCACAGAATGCAATAGATATTTTTGAACTACAACAGTCATACGTTTGCACAAGTTTGCAATAATTAACAAAAAATAATTCGTTACGATCGCTTTTAATTGCCTTGTCGTATCCGCTTTCAATTCTCATGAAGCATGTGGGATTCCATTAAATAATTTAAATCAAACGTATGTTTATATCTATGTCAATAAAAATGAATCACTGAAATGTATGCACATAACTTTCGATCGACTGCACTAATTTATATAATTCTTTTTCATGGGTTTGCTATTGTCGGGACAAGGTCTGTATTCGAGAAAATTAGTAGTGTAAAAATTTTTAGTACACTGAGGCGGGTGAGACTACAAGCTTCTTGGAAATTTAGAAAACAATTACGAAAATAATGACTGTACAAAGTGCACCGGGACAGCTTGTATATTATACTTTTGGAAGTATCCAATACTTGGTGGAATTGTTTTTAATAAACTATACAAACTGTTTTAAGTATACCTATTTGATATTGTATATTGAGACGGCATCTAACGTAACAAGTACTTCTATTATTGTTCGTGAACCATTTAAAACACCAAATTTAACATTTTTAAGTATTACTATTCAAATGGTTTCACAGAAGTACTTTGCTACATACGACATATGAATACATAGCCGTAGCTGCAATAGTTACAAATGTCTAAACTCTGGTTTATACCCCAAAGGTTCAGTATAAATTTGAAGATCTCAAAAATCTATCTAAGTACGTATTTATATGCTTTTAAGATGAGCTTAACATTTTTGATCTCAAAATATTTTGTTTTAGTCAAGATTTATGTGTAAAATAGAAGTCAATATTCGAAAATATCATTGTATATGAACTAACAATTTTTTTTTTCATCCTCTCATCCTCTCCATTTATGTTTTGAAGCACTGCTTTTCATTAAATTTTATTATTATAGATCACTGTGAAACATCATAAATAGTGTTCAAAGAATTTTATTAGCTAGGTTTATTCAAGATAGGTCCAAAAATTCCAAACAAGTATTTGATATCAATTTCAAATAGCACATTCAAGTATCGCACCCTTAACAGCCCACATTGCCTGCTTTCACAGGCAACCAATTAAGTGCACATTGCAAAAATAGATTCGACAGACATACCGACGACATTAACATTTTTTCTGAATGTTTCCAGGATGATAAACAGTGTTATTAGTTCTCTCCCTCACATGATCAGTTCCTTAGTATATGTAAATGTCTGCCTATACCTATAATATTTCTATAGTTTGCGTTATGTTTTCCTTCTGCCTATTTGTGAGTACACATGACTTTGTTCTTAAATTCTCCACTATGCCTATCCACTCTAAAGTTTAACTGGTAAAAAACTTAGATTCGGGTTAAACTCTCCTTTGTGAATGTAATTTCTTTGTCGTCAAATTATTTCCGCCCGTTTACAATAAAAAATAAATGAAATTTTTAAGGCAGTAGGTACGCTGATTTCAACACGAAAAGGTCGACATGACATGTGTGGTACTACTACATTTGTGCTGCGTGTTTCGTCGGTGAGTGCAAGACTAGAGGTCCAATGATGCAGAAGCACCTCAATAAGCCGTCTTTGTATGGGTCTCCATCGTTTATTGTAGCATTTTCTGCGTTCACTGTGAGTATTGGCTTCAATTCTTTCAATCATGGGCCGGCTCGACCGGAGTGATACCACGGCCTCACAGAAAACAGGACAGGTGTAAAACAGCGCCTGCGCTGTGTTTCACCGAGTGAGTGACAATACCGGAGGCCTATAATCCGACCCTTCCCCTCATCCCCCTTCCCATTCCCCAAGGTTGACAACGCACTTGTGACGCCTCTGGTGTTGCGGGTGTTCATCGGCGGCGGTAATCGCTTACCATCAAGCGATACGGCTGCTCGTTTCTCACCTATTCCATAAAAAAACGGTCATGGAATCACATTAAATTAAATGAAATCAAGTGATCTTATAAGGGTTTGTTTTTCCTTTTGATGATCGAAACCCTAAAAGACATACTATCTCCTGAATTCAATCGGAGGATTTTGAAAAGGACTTTTATAGAAAGCTTATCGTGTCGGCTACCACGGTAACCCACTTGTATACCACAGATTTCATTATAGATATCAATAAATCTATTGTGTACAAGTCGTACAATATAGTAAGCTAAAATATTATCAAGAATCATTCAACGTACCGTTGAAAAATGTCAAGGTATAAAATCGAAGTCAATGCACGCTGTGTTTAATTAAATGAGTTCAAAGACAAAGGTAAGCAACCATTGTATTACGTGTACTATAATATTTTCATAACAATAATGAAGTTGAGAACTTCTAAGAATAGGAAGTATTAACATGTTGCCTACTTCCATTTTTGTTTCATTCATTTTCATAAAGCCTTTTTGGAAGCGGTTTATCTTATATTATTACACGCAATTACTCGGTGTTATAACACATTATAAAGGCTTACATAAAGGCACGTACACACTGGTCACGTACCGAGTTTACGGCTTTACATCTCACAGGTTCAAACCAGAATTTTCCGGCAAATAAACGTTCTCATGAGAGCTAAAAGATCGCCTTTGTTTTAATACATGCGGAATTCGGAACGATAGCAATTATGCAAGAGAATTTCTGCTCTTAGTTTATAGTTGTTAATAAAACCCCTTGTGATAATACTGTGAATGATCATAGACGTTTATTAAAAATTTTAAGCTTCTTTACGTGGGTATGAAAGCAATGTTGAATTTACTTAAGGTTTTATAGCGAAGGGAAAAGCCGAACAGAATTTTCTGTCATCTTTTTATGTGTGATTTAACGTTTAGTTTTTGTTTGGTTATCGTTTAATTTGGTTTTAAGATTTGCACGCTGTTTACTTATATAGGTTTTTACCGATAGAGCCTGATTCTTTTGTCAGTATGATGATGTCTACTTAGTATTCGATTCGATATAGACTTTAAAGATAATAACGCGATCTCAGGTTGGTTTTATCGCTAACAAATATGAAAAGTTTAAGAGTAGCTAGTGCTAGTCGTAGTAAGCTTAAAATTCAAAAGTTTAAAATTCAATTTATATTGTAACAGAAGACGGTTCGGCTTCCTTCCTATGCCTAGCAGTCAAAACCTAAAACTTACTACCAACGCATATATTCCCTTTCACTTTAAGTGGGCATGAAATAGCATCTCACAAGACCGCCATAGTGTGGATCGTCATGTTGTATTGTCCATATTCGCAACGAGAAAGTTCAATTAAATTCTTAGACTGTATTAATTCTTCTTCTTTTGATAAGATGGCAACCAGCAGGATCAGCTATTTCTGCCAATGTCAAGTATTTTAAGTCTTCAAGTCCTAGTCGTGATGAAATTAATGATAAAAAATAAAATAAAAAATGTGGATGACATGAAATGGGTACTGTCTTTCGAAAAAACAAGAACGATCTCCGTAATATTTTCTTCCCATCAGGCTGAAAATAAACAGTTTAGGTTACTCTACACATTCAGTTTTATTTCGGGAGGTTTATACAAAAATGTTTGTGTAATATTATTTCTACATATAGAAAGCCAACAAGCCTTCTTGAGGGCTCTTTAATAATTTCTAGTGACGGCGAAAATTCCAGCACAAAGGGAGGCGTTTCTAAGGTTAAATGTATTTTGATCTTTGCAATACTATCGGCTTTGACAGACATATCTTTCACACAACTACTTCGATTATTCCCGTAATTGAAAAGGATAAGATTCAAAGTGAAATAAAATATCACTGACGTACCTACATCAGATGTGCACATGTTTTAGTGATTTCTTAGCGTAGATAATATTTAAATTTATAGGATACTTTTATATGGATCATTACACACTTAGCGAAGTAGAACTGCTTAAATTATTACGCCATCCGTTCAGTGAATCATTTATGTATAACGCTTTAAATTTGCTGCTCTGTTCACATTCGCATTGAGGATGGTGACCACCACTCTTGGTTTCTGCTAACGCTTTCCATCAGGCAGAGTAGAGTCATTTTGGTAGCGTAAACGTAAAAAAAATGTTGTTGCTTTTGTTTTTCTTTTGATACCAGCCTTGCTACAAAAATGTAATAATTGTAACACGAGAAAAGGAAAGAAATTAAGTAGGGTAAAACAATGTTTAAACAACTAGCTAAGCCAGTGATTGACGCTTTTCGTGAACCAGAAGGCCGGCCTTTTTATAGCACAGAGAATTAGCATTGCCATTCAACGTGGCAATGCAGCCAGCCTTCTGGGAACGCTACCAGAAGGCGATGACGCGGAAGAAGTTTTTGACGCTTGTTTGTAAACATCGTTTGTGTTTATTTATTTTTTAGTTATTATTTACTGGATTTTAAATTGTATTTTTAGTAGTTTCATATACATTAAGTGTAAACTGTATACATTAACTGAACCAAGTGGCGTGAAATTGGAGAGGCCAGTGTCCAGCAGTGGACTGCGATAGGCTGATGATGAAGTGTAAAGTGTAAATTCCGTAAATAAACTAGTAGGGTAAAGTGAAAAGATGCAGGGAAAGGGGAAAAAAGGGGACAAGTATGTAAGAAAAAGGAAAAGTGCTATCAGCAGATGAAAAACTGAACTGAAAAAGACTGGTCGTGTATCTGTATGTCTATCAGTCGAGAGTTCAGTAAACATGCCATGCCATTAGTAGCTAAATCCTTGTTTGTGTGTTTGTTTGTTACATAATGCACTAATACTTAATTTTATTACTATTGATTGGTTCTATATATTAAAAATTCAACACAACACTAGGGACAAATTTAGTTTTTTACTGAATTTCCCGAGAGCCGACGTTCGGCTGTTATAAATAAATACTTGCAGATAACAACTAAACAATGAAAAAACACAGATCTCACAGTTTTATGTCATATAACCTTAAGAATAATGATTATATTTGCGTGGGTTTTTGTTTACGTTGACGCTTGTTCCATCCTTTATAAATTTGTAAACAGTATAAGCATATGTATATGAAAGAACAACAGGACGTGTCTGTGGGAAATGTCTCAAGACATTACAAATGATCTCGGCTGTAATGTTAGACGTTGTGTCCGCAGGAGGTCGAGCGTCGTTGATATTCTTCACAGTTATAACGGGAGCGACGAGTGAATGTCTGACATGTTTTCGTTTAATTTTTCCTTTACTAGAACTCTACACCTCTAACACACAACGCCATCTAGTACCAAACTAAGCAGAGCTTGTGTTATGGGTACTAGACAACTGATATAAATACATATATTTATTTTGTAAATACATACTTATTATACATAGAAAATACCCAAACTCCGAAGCAAATATTTGCAGATCATACAAACATTTGGTGCGACCCGGAAATTGAACCCGAGACCTTAATTACAGCAGTCGCATACGCAACCACTGCGCCACCGAAGCAGTCTACGTCGTGTAGTTTACGTTTTTGTAACGACTCTTGTGAGGTGTTTCCAAGAATTCTACATATCTAAGTTCATAGCGGTGGCTTGATGACGAAACCAAAAGGTGGTTAGATTAAAAACCAACCAAAATTCTAGGAACGTATTCAAAAATGTGAAGAACAACAAAACTATTAAACCCTCATCTAACATAAACCAACAACAGACGAACATTCAACAACCCTACATTATGTATTCTGAAGTGTTTAGTGGCGAAATTCAGTGAAGCGCCCACATTCCATTAAAATCCATGGTATGCGATAAATTGTTTTCTAGTGGTCACCCGTCACTGTGACGGAGGTCGGGCAATTCGGATGATGCCTACGTCAAAATAACGACTTGTACTGAAAAATGGTGTACGAAAATATTGTCCATCAAAGACAAAATGTGATGAACCATTTTTTCATGTTTCGTTTACAAGATTTATAGCTTAGATAAAATTTGAGCATATTTTTCTACCTCTAAACAGGAGTTTATCTATACCACCATGAAGTATAGTTAGTTCGTAACATAAATTATGATGTTAAATGTACAATTAATGAGGGTGTATGTATAAAGTAAATGTGTGGAATGAACACACACATTGTTATATAATTCTCAGTATTTGATGTGTGTCTATTGCTTTTCAGAAGCGTTTATATAAAGGGCCGTAGTCGGGAACGAGAAAATCGCAACGGATCCACGATTCTATCGTAGGATAACATATTTTTTTTAATTAATAATTTTATGCACAAAATATAATGGCAGACTTAATGCTATTATATTCTCCATCAGTTTACCATTGGGTGTTGCGGAAATGAATGAAAATCAGGACTACATTTTTGTTAGCACTTTTAAATTAATCCGTAAAGAACTTAATATTAAGAGACGAATAAAGAATAAAAACAACGTAATACTATATACTATAAAATTTGATTCCTACAGAATGTCATCGCGACTCGTAACGCAATCGCTAAGTAGAAGTGTATAAGTGGCACAACGACAATATCGCCGCGTCTCTATCGCTCGTAGAGACGGCCCCTGTATAAGGTCAGGAGAACAGATGAATAAGCAATGATAAAGGAAAATGGAGAAGTGTGGATGCGTAGGACATTTCCTAAACATCCACTCTTATAACGACAAAAAGTAACAAATGTACAATAAGTACAAAGATATGCCTATGTGTTTGTGGATATGTTGTTGGCTTTACAATGAAAAACTTATTTATTTATTTTAATATACTTCTTTTTTACACTTTGAAGATGCAGAAGTCGGTTACCTGATCGTTTTCGACTGCGGTAAGTTTCTTGGGTTCCAAACCCATAGGGAATTACACTGGGTTGTGGTTTGTTTTCAGCACTGAGTGTTCTTTATGTCCGTTTCAATTGCTAGAGTTGTATTTTAAAAGAACGATTATTTTTTCGTACCGCACTTTACTCCTTTACTTTTTCTTACACACTTTAAAGTTATGAGTCATTTTTCTAATTGAAATTTTTTAACTAAATTCAGAAAAAACAATTGATTTTCGGTCTATATCTCGTAAGAACGCTTTAAATTCTTTAGGTCGACTGGCAGAAGATGCCTACGGCATTAAGTCCGCCTTTGCCAATTTTGTGCATAAAGATTTAAATAAATAAATTAAAAAAAAATTATATTCCTACATATAATACTTGGTACAGACAGTTTAAATATTACCCCATGGAAATGTCTGAGCTCATGATGCGCTGACTAATGACCGCAAGTTCTTCCAAGAGGAACACTGATTTGTAGACGCAATATCTCATAGAATAATATAGTTTGACTTAAATAAAGAGCACGAGCGATTTGATAAAGTAGGTGATTAGTCTAGATATATTTTCAAATGAGGTTTTAATTAAAGTTCTTGTGAGGTAGTAATAGCCTCAGAAACTATTATTTAAAACGAGGGCCGTAGCTAGTAACCATTTATTCTTTTTCCCTATTAGCGAATTCAGTTATAACTAATTTTTGTTAAGAATCTTATCTACTTGATTTTTAAACTTATCTCAATTATAAAAGGTAAAGTTTCTAACTTTTTTCGTATGGTTGTAGGGGGTAACCTTCGAAAGTACTGATGTGATTCTGAAAATAAATTCACTAGCAGAAAGCTACACTGCTCAGGATATAAGCTATATTTTATTATTATCATAAAAATTAAGTTGAAAATGATATTATTTGTAAGTTACGTCAAAGAAAAACGGGTAGTTGACGACCAACGAAGTAGGCACACGTCGGCTAGTATCCTGATATTGAAACACATCACAATAGTAACTTACACAGATAAAATATGACAAAGCAGTGTTTAACTTTTTATTGATGCAGGTTCTAAGACATGATTAGTGACAATAAGAACCATGGTACGTTTACCACCGAAGCGATGATTATATACGCATATCCAAAAGAAAAATACTCAGTAGCGCTACATGGAACAGGCATTTCAAGCTTGAAAAAGTTTTGACACAAAGTAGCCCCAAAAATGGAGATACGCTTTTATTTGACAATGACGATGTCTACTCTCAATGCTGAGTTATAAAGAGTTTCGAGTAAACGGAGATAGTAGCATATATTGGAATGCATTTTTGAAAATCGCTATCAGTTCCTAACTTGTGTAGTAGAATTGACCTTTACTTATTGGTAAAGTTATTCATGGTTGAGTCTCTTCATTTGTTAAGTCTCAGGACTTGGTTAATAGGGCAAGTTTCTGTTCTTTGAAGATAGTCAGGAGCCTTGTGGTAATATATACTTTACAATCATTTAGATAAGATTTCAATTAAAAGACTTAACCACGCTGAAATTAGACTACTGACAAACATATAATTTTTATATAAAAATTCAACAAAGACACTGAATGAAAAATCGTGCTCATTATAACTATTCATATTGTGTGAGATTCGAACCCATGAGGTCCTGCTAAGCAGTGAGGATCACTTACAAACAGGCCTATTAAGTAAGAAACCCTTCGAACCCTCTAAACCCCTTTCAAATTAATGTTGGAATTTAATTACTATTTCGAATTATCTTTTATGTTAGTTCCCTTGTACTGTAATGTATTATCGGCAATCAAAGAAAGCGTGGTTTTAGGATACTTTGAGCTACTTTTCCCTAGTCCCTCGCCCTTTTCGATTTCCTTGCACATTCATAAAGTAGCAAGCGTCATATGGAAGGATCCAACCAAAATAATTTGTAATATGATAGTAATTAATATCATTTGACAACTTCAAACAAAATAATAAAAAGTTAAATTGCATTTAAAAATAAACAAATAATTATATTTTCTTGTCTACAAGTTGATTTAAAATAGTTACTTTTATGAGATCAAGATATCACAGTATACTCTTACTTGTACACAGTTTTTTTATGTTCCTGGACAAATTTAACAAAAAACGAATACCCTCATATCTTGTTCACTGGTAATAACAAGCATGTACTGTTATTCATCATCATCTTCCTAGCCTTTATTATTCCCAAGATTTGGGGTCGGCTACTAGTTCAATCAGTTTTACCTGTATATCAGTTTTTACACGAAGCGACTGGCATCGGACCTCCGCAACCCTGAGGATGATTTGAATTCGAAGATTGAACTAGTTGTCAGTATATTTAATTAAGTTGTCAATGTATTTAAGGGCACTTACTTTCCAATAACGATTGCCATACATGATCATGACAACCGGGACCGACGGTTTAACGTGCTGTCCGAGGCACGGGCGGGAAACACCGTCGTATTCCATACTCCGGGCTTCTATTAAAAATTTCTTATAAGAAAAACCCGAGTCGGATTTACAGTCAATTACTTTACTAGACCAACGAGGCAGTCAAGTATGTACTGTTATTACTTTTATCTAAAATAACCTTAAACACGTTCATCTGTACTAATATTGCAAACCAAAAGTAAGTCTGTCTGTCTGTTACGCTTTAAATTTAATATGAAAATACTTTAATTCTTGAGGAAGTATATTGGCTAATGTTTTACCAGGATAAACGACACACTAGTGTATGTTGTACTTGGGCGGAGCAAAAATTAGTACTGTATAGGTTTCATAAAACTAACAAAATAATTTTGGACTGGACTTTCAAATTACCTAGTTACCCAGTCAGTTCATTCAGGCAAACTTTTATTATCTCAGCTGTTAAACATTCTACCTAATATTTTCAATGTGAAACTAAGTGGATTTGCTTTGCTTTTACAAATTAACCACGCCACCCATTATCGTGAAATTTCGCATAAGCTTTTTCAGGGATAGAGAAAAGGGTATAATAGATTATAAGCACTGCGAGTATTTTATAAAATGATTATGTTTATTTTTGTAAATAAATTTTGGTATAAAATTTTACACGTCGGACGTTAGAAGACGCCGGCATTTACTAAGAATCTAAGAAAAAAGAAACCGCTCGAACGGAGTGATACTACGGCTTCACAGAAATTCGGTGTGAAACAGCGCTTGCGCTGTGTTTCACCGAGTGAGTGAGAACACCGGAGGTCTATACCCCTACCCCTCCCTTAATCCTCCTCTTCATACCCCAAAGTTCGGCTACGAACTTGTGACGCTGTGGCGCGGGTATCCAAGGGCGATAATAATCGTTTACCATCAGGCAAAAAACAAACCAAGGCGTTCTTTCTTAAGTCTATTATCATTGATTCAATTAAAACTCTGCGAGTATAGAATGGAGTCCTGGTTGTCCTTTTAAAAAAGCATCATAGTTCTCAGTCAGCTTATTTGTACAGACAGTACGAGCTCTAATCATGGAGTTAGATTACCGATGTTAGTGAAAATAGCAAGTATACAGAACTCAATGATTTAATATGATAGATAGAGAAAAAATAATTATATACAATGAAAATCTGTGTTCATCCCAATGTAAATAGCGACCTCATTCTTTGGTAATAAGTATATTCGACCAATCCACACAGTAGCTAAATCTATTGACACATTTCCTAATACAAAGCTCGGAATATAACGGCAAATGACCGGAATTACGCGGGAATAAAGCCTCACTTCATTGGACACAAAAATTATATCATGTGTGCACAACCTAAGCAAACACATTCGTAGTCCGCTGTATCTGAATATTAGTAAGGCAGTTAGGGCTGTTACATACTAGTTTCATCATCATAATTATCAGCCTTTCGCAGTCTACTGTTGGATATAGGCCTCTTCCAAGTAACACCACAGAACCCGGTCTGTTGCTTTCTGCATTCAGTCGCTGCTAGTCCAATAGTAGTTTGCAATGTCTAAATTGTTAAATGAACTGCCTTGTTGTTCTAGCGAGTAGTATCTGCGACTGTCGATCGAGAGGTCTCGGGTTGGATTCCTGGTCCCGCTCGAAACAGAACTGAGTATAAAATATTGACAGTGTTTAATGCCTGTACCTTGGAAATCATGCTAAGCTTCAGGGATGCACTGGTCGAATATCAGTTGTTCCGCGGCAAAACTGATATTTAGTTAAAACCGATTGAACTAGTTATCGACCACAAATAATCTTAGAACTTTTACAGGCTAGGAAGATAATTGAAGATAAGTAAAATTAAATTAATTTATGGAATCCTGAGCTATATAAAATAAAATAACTTTACTCCTACTTCAAACTTCTCTCGATCAGAATACATGAAATTTAATACACACATATTATGTTGCTACAACAATATAAAATATAAAACAACTTGACTTTTAAAGAAGAACTGCGGATTCCATTGAAAAAGACAAATAATAATGCTAATACCTGTAAAGTAGTAACTATTGGTTTGATAATTCTAACAGATGTGAAGATAAATACATCAGTCTCAGCTTACAGTAGTATGATGAGGAATGTGATGGGGAACAGAGGATGCAGATAATGGAACTCTTTATATTTTTTCGTTTTCACTCATTTTGAAATCGTTTCGCTATTCGAGGTATCTATTCAAGATAATCACGGTATCCTGGGAATGGATATCTGCCCTGGTCTGAGAATGCGTGAGTATATCGAAAGCGTCATTGAAGCGGCCTCGCGGAAGTTACGTGTATTAAACAGGGTGAGACGGTTTCTTCTAGCCCGAGTATCTGTGTCTTTTTTACAAGAACCAGGTTCGCTCGTGCGTGGAGCACTGTTCTCATCTATGCAATGGCGCCGCACAATATCTGTTTGACGTTCTCGATTAGTTGCAGCGGCAAGTAGTCCTCACCATCGGTAGTTCCATAATCACCGAGTTCCTTGAACCTCTGCAGCTTCGAAGAGATATCGCCTCGATGTCAGTCCTATATCACTTGTATCATGGAGAAAGTTCTGAAGAGCTCTTCCAACTGATCCCTCTTTCGTCTTTCCTCCACATGATAACACGTGCTGGCCTTCGAAGTTACTCTTTTAGAGTGGTAGGAATACGCTCTAAAACGCAACGTTTCGGTTTTTCAAAACATGGAACTCATTACCATCACGCGTGTTTACCTCCCACCATGATCCCGAGTCCTTTAAGCGGGATATGAAAAAGTATTTCACTAGGCCGCCATAGTGGTCACCGTGCTGCTCTGTTTACAATCGCATTGAGGATGGTGACCACCACTCTTGGATTCTACTTATGCTTTTCTTCAGGCAGATTAAAAGTAGTTTTGGTAGATTGAACTTAAAAAAACGGTATTTAATTTTGAACATCCTTCTCCAAAAAAACAAACTAATCCTATCATTATGAATGTTTAGTTTTTGCCACATATTATTTGTATTTAAAGCATTCGAGACAACCCTGTTGACTCTGAGAGCACTTAACGTGACCCTAGAACCCAAAGGCTTATTTACATAAACATATGAACGGTCGTGTGTAGCAAGAATTAGAATACAATTTTGACGGTCGTCTTTAATCTGTGGGATAGCGTACTGTATAGTAAAGATATAGGCCGGGCAGGTCTTAAGACTGGAATAATGGTAATTGTTTACTTAACTACTATGAGGCAGAACTATTTGTTTAGTCTTCAACCAGCTGGTATTATATATAAAGGCTTGGGCATGATACTGCAGAAATTGTAATATATATGTAGGTATATTTTATACGTTATTAGTAGTCGTAACTGGTTTCGTGCTGTCCTCTGCGTTTGTGTAACATTTTATCAAATATGAGATAAATTCATCAGACTTTCTTTTTCCGATATCGTTGGTTTTTGCTAAACGTTTCACCAACGATTTAATATATCTATAGATATAGACTGACTTCATGTTAAGCACAGTGAAATTAGATAAGTTAAAATCCTAACAATAATAATGATGGAAATTTCTGTTCGTTCAAATCACTGGATCGCTGTTCCTGATTTCTCGGGTTCGATTCCCGGGTGAGATAAAATGTTTGTATGATCTGCAAATATTTGTTTCCGAGTTTGCGTGTTTTCTATGTATGATATGTATGTATTTACAAAAAAAAGTATATAAGTATTAATATCAGTTATCTAGTACCCATAATATAAAATGCTTAGTTTGGGACTAGATGGCGTTGTGTGTTAGATGTCGGGAATATTTATTTATGGATACGTGACTATTGCCTCTTGCTAATGAAGTCTCAAACAGTATTCTCAAATGGAAATGTCGAGAATTGCTATATTAGGGTATATCTTAATTGCTATATTAGGGTATATCTTAATTCTATTCATTTTCTTTATCTTTATTTACCGTTTCATGTGTTAAAGGTATTACAATTAACAAAAGTGTTAGCGTTAATTTCGTCATTAAAATAGATAACATAATCGTGCATATAATCCTTTATTAAAAAATAAAAGTGAAAAGGGGAAAATGATGGTGATTCTGTATAATTGTACAGTTATTAAAAATCCGTTTTAAATATAGCTTTATGCTCAAAGTATATCCAACTTTAAGAATTTACGAATCCCTGGATAATGATGGTAATTAATATTCTAGCTTTGCATTCCCAACAGATGCTGCAAAAGCCAATATTATATTCAGGAGAGCATTAAAAGTGATACAAAGACTGGTGCCTTCTCTGGAGGAAGCGATGTTAGAATATTTATTATTTAGACGGAGTAATGATAACGTTTTGGGAAAGGTCTTTTTAAATGTAATAGGTGGCAAACAAACAGACGTGTCGCCTGATGGTAAGAGGTACCGCCGCCCATGGACACCCGCAACACCAGAGATGTCACGTGTCACTGCGTTACCGGCCTTGGGGGATGGAAAAGGGGATGAGGGGAAGGGTTGGATTATGGGTCTCCGGTATCCTCACTCACTCGGTAAAACACGGCGCAGTTTAAGCTAATTGTTGACTAAATCGTTAAATAGAAAGTAGTTCAGTATTACAGGGTAATTTTAAACAAAAACATTGATATTCTTCGTTTTATACTAAAAACATTTTTTTTTAATGTAAATAGGATGAAAAATAAGAAGAATAATAAAACAAATAGATTAAAACAAGTTTTTTTGTGATTATTAATAAAAATAAATCTAGTTTTATGAAGCTGTTATTTTATATATTTTTTTAATTATCATTTTACATGTTTCAAATGATATATTTTTATTTGGTGTATGGATGTTTGTCAACAATCGTACCAAAACGGCTGAAGAGATCTTAATGTGCCACAACATAGATATCTATACAAATAAACTAAAATTTGAGTGTCTATTTATAATATTAAACTAACCGCACATAAACCAATCTTTTTTTAATTTTTATCTATGTGTCCGTTTGTTCCGGCTAATCTTTGAAACAGCTGCATCCGTTTTGACGGGACTTTCACTGTCATATAGCTGATAATATAAGAAGTAACTTAGGCTATTTTTTCAGACTAGCTTCGCCCCTTCGTGGCGTTACACGGAGTTATTGTCGTACCGCGGGTAAAGTTTGTTAATAAGCTGCGGATAATATTGGTTCTATATAATTAGATCTTCTTATTCATAAAACCTAATTAGTAAATACACTACAAGTAAAAAGAACTTTTATAGACTAAGAATTTGTAAAATATATAGTATAACATTGGCGATACTGAATATGTAAGAATTTCTACATCCATGGATTGAATGCAAAGTTTCGGTTGTATTCCATTCAGCCCTTACTGCAAGTTTAATAGTAGGTGCACCTACTTTCTACATTCGAAATTCCAATAGAAAATATTCTGAAATTTGAACAAAAAAGTATATATTTCATATGTATAGTACTACACTTAACCAGTTAGCAAACTTGACAATAGTAAATAGTGCTTTTTTAATGGGACTAATCCACACGCGCACCACTATAACTCCTGTACACCCAGACCAACAGCAGTGAGCCACGAAAACACCGAGTTATGACACTCGGGAAGTCCCAGGAAAGAAAGAAACTGTTTTGGAACCCGCAACGAAATTAATCAGAATAAAACTGGAGGAGTTAGAAATATAATAAGTCTACTTCCCTCCTTAGCAAAGCGGGAGACAAAATGAAATCAAAATATGCAGACAACTTTTCAAACCGGGAAGCACCACGGAAAAAATATTATGGGTCCTAAGTGAGCTATATTTGATTTCTATAGCATGTATGGCAGAATTGCCAAAACGCACGGGAATTCACTACTGTTGTTGCCATTTATCAATGAGCACCAGAGCAAATTGGACTCAAATAAGTAGCTGCATACGTTATCTTTGCAGTTTTACATTTAAACAGAAGGTGCATGAGCTCCTTCTTAACGAAATGGCAGAAACTACCAACCGATAATTGGTATATATTCAAATTTTAATAGTGTACTAATATAGTTGTGTGTATGTATTTTTATATATGTATATATTTGTGTGTGTATTTAAGATATATGTATCCTTTATGGGTTTATGTATGTTTCAATATTTCTTTAATTCTTTTGCGTACTGTTTGCAGTTAGTTTCATACGGAAACTTCTGTGCACCACCTACCTTACAAAATTTCTACACCACCCTAAGGTTGATTGAAAGAGAATGTCTTGGGCATTAAGTCCGCCATTGTATAAAAGTGCATAGAATTTTAAAGAAATAAATAAATGACAAGTAAATATTACACAGTAATAGTGCTATCAAATTATTCATTAAAAAACAATAATCGTGATAATGTTCATGCCTCGATTAGCTGATCAGATGAATGTTATTTTAAATACTGTACCTAGAGTTTTCGTAAACACACCATTGTTTGCAATTTTGAGGCACACCAATGACGTAGTCATATGTTAAACTGATCAGAACAATATCTATCTACTCGTCCATAGTGAAAGGTTTTGGCATCGGCGTTAATAGTCTCAAAGTAGTGGCCTCGTAATGCTCTGAACACAGCTTTAAACGTCAGATTCCAAAAACAAGACCAGAGCCCATATATAATCAGCTTCTCAATTCCACCGTTTGTCGTGTGTCAGGATCTACAAACCCATATCAGGAATCCATAGGAAGATTAGCCATTGACGGCTACATCGCTGAGGACATCATTAATAGGGATTTATTTTGTAGCCTAAATATAGTTTTTGTTCCAATTTCATTTTCAAGTTCCAAAAATTCAAAACAGATTTTCAATAAACCGTAGAATAACGATTTATGTTATGATCTTTAAATATTATAATATCTGCCACAAATACTTCTTTACTAACATTTAAAAAATGCAATCAGTCATATAAATAGTATGGTGAAGCGTTAAGTGGCTTGCTGAAAATTGTTTGCCGCGAGTTCGCTCATATTACATAATTATATAATATACAAATGACAATTGCAAATAGGATGAGCGTTGTGTGAAGCAATTCAGCATACAAAGCTAGGTTGGTACTAAAATAAAAATAAATTAACGAAACTGTTTAATGTTGATTTATTACATAATTACATAATAAATTAGTAAAACCTACTTCCATAGTAGGAAGATTCTTGATAAGGGTACCTATAATAAGAGTTACCCTGATAAGGGTAACTGTTATAAGGATAACTGTTATAAGCGTAATTGTCATAAGAGTAACTATTGTAGGGGTATCTATACGCATAATAGTTTGAATAATAAGATGGGTAAGAATGTTGATATGGGTATCCTCTATAAGTTGACAGCAATGGCCCATAAGAGAAGAAACTGGCACTAGTCATTGCCAGGGTGGCCGCTAAGGCAAGGAACAGGAGAATGGTTTTCGACATCTGAAAAAGGATTTTAACAATATATTATTGCAATTTGAAATATAAAAATGTTCACAAAGAGAATTAAAACAGCAAGCATCTTCTAAATCAGTTGAATAGACGTCTGAATATAATCCAAATTATAGGATGATATGATGCTGATAATGAAATTTTAGTACATTTTGATAGCAGATAAAAATTAAAGGGCTACGTTTACGGCGCTCGTAATGTATACAATCACATTTACTAATGGTCTATATAAGCCCGTAATTACATAACTAAACCACACCCCAGGGAATTACGCAATTCCAACCGACGCAACACTATGTCCAGACAGACAGTGAAATACTTAAAATAAACAACCATCTTTTATGACATGACGGTTGAGAAGACCAGTGAAAAAAGGATTATTCTAAGTGTCACTCTGATACTATGTATGTGTTAGGTAAGAAAGTCAGTGAATCATACAATCAGATTTAATGAGTAGCTCTTTATCCTACGATACAACTTTACTACATTATCAGTTCAGTTATCTAACTTGTCCTATAACCGATGTTCATTGTCACTTTAACTTAGCCTGAGAAAGAGCGAGCAAACCCCTCAGGCATCTCAAGGCTAACTCTAGAACCGCGCGCGCTCATTGTTCAATTTACTTTCTCGACTTCTTGTGTCATACTTCCATCCTTTTTTCTAGAAATCACTGGCACTGATTGAAAAAAAGAGAGGGTAAACGCTACACATGAAAAAAACCCTAATGAATTTAAAATAAATAAATACATACCATTAAATTTTCTAATCGTTACCGTATCAACTCAAAGTTGCGACTAAAATTATAATCCTATGATTTACATTATATACACATCTATTGACAAGATGGAAAGTTACAATTGGTTTTAAATTGTTATTTAATGAAATAATACGTTTATAAATTACTATGTAATAAATATACGATTTTATCATATGGGGTATGAGTACATTCGAGAAATTTGTGGTTAGATTTTATAGGTATTAAGTGTAAGAGAGCTGGCAGCGACTAGATGCAGAGAGTAACAGATCAAATCAAAATCAAACTCTGTGGTGTTCCTTGGGAGAGGCTTGTATCCAGCAATCGTCTACAAGGGCTGATGATGATGAAAAAGTAAAGTGGAATGCGTGAATCATTAATTAATATAAATATGATGCCAATACACAGCAATTGAGATACTAACATTTAGAAGGGGGGTTTTACTTCAAATTAAAAATGTTAAGTTTAAATTTTGTTTCTAAGGGATTACTTTAAAATATTTCAATAGTTGTTTTCATTTTCCACGTTATTGTCTATAGTAGAGAATTTCCTAGACATTGTATTAAATTACATCCGTGGGATCCTGACCGCTCATGTTTGAACTCTTTACGTTATCGGAAATTGATTTTAGTGTGCTGTTCTTTAATATTTACCTAACACCTTGGTTTATATTTAGATTGAGTAGACTGCATAGAAAAATTGCTTAGCAGCATTGCTTTAGCCTTTTCTAAAAGATTTTCTTAGCTGACTGGCTTAACTCTGGCTTTTATTACTATTCAAAACAAAGATTTATACATTCCTATATTTGTTTGTTGTTCATCAGCCTATAGCCAGAGGCCTATGTGCAGCAGTGGACTGCGCTAGGCTGATAATAGTTTCCTGATATTCTACCCCTAAAAGGGTGTAATAGGGGTTGAAAGATTGACTTTAGGTTAGTCTGGTGCTCCTTCATTTTTTAAATTAGTAGTCTGAAACTTTGTCTTCGGGGTTTTGATTAGGAATTTATGAAAACTATTACTGATATTTATGGGAATTCTAATCCAAAAAGGGTTAAAATAGTCCAATAAAAAGAAGTTTGAAAATAGTTAAGGTTATATAGTTTTTAATTAAATACATATAATAAACTTCCACGCGAGCAAAGCCTCGGGTAACAGCTAGTCTAGTATATTTAAAGTTAGCAAAAATATTGCATTGTCCAAAAAAATATATAGATTATATTGCCTACAAAATCAGCAATCTGGAGAAATTAAAACCATTATGAAATATCTCAAAGTACAGTTGTAAACAGCAATTGTAAAAAATACAACTTAGCATTTTCAATATGGTACTTTATTAATATTAAGTAAACAAGTCGATGAGTTATTACAGTTAACCAAGATTTAAAACTCTAAGGATTTGAGATCTTTTTAATATTAAGATTCAACCAAAAAAACCTTTTAACTTAAAAATATGAAGTACTGATTAAATAAGGTTTGAGGAGAACATCGAATGATTTTCAAGTAGGGTTTCGTTGAGTAGGACAATTATAATTAAACATACTCTTGGAGCTCTACATGAGAGCTCTCAATAATTCTGTCGACATTAAAATTCAATTACTGATGTACTTTTATATTCCAAAGTTATGTTTTTTTTATAAAATGTTAAACAGATTTTCAACCTGTAAAATTGAAGAGCCAAATTATGGGCATCATTATCATCTCCGCAACCACTTCACAAACTTATTTGGGCGCAATGAAATATCTTCTACAATTTTCTTATTAGGTCGCTGCTAAGTACATATTCCCACGCAGTGCGTTCGTCTTTTCTATTGTCGTCTTCTGGAATCTTGTGTAATATGTTATTAGTTGAGACTTTTTGTGTCGTTTTTACACCATTTAACTGCACAACACGGGAGTTTGTAGATACATTTACTGCACGACAACTTCTACGATACCGATTACGATTACGATACGATACGATTTGAAGCGGTGACTTCTAAGGCCGGCACGTGTTATTCTGTAGAGGAAGGGAGAGGGGGGGATCAATTGGAAGAGCTCTTCAGAACACTCACCATGGCAAAGGCGATAGAGGACTGCCAAGGAGGCGACATCTCTACGCAACTGTAGAGGCTCAAGGGTCTCGGTGGCTTCGGGACTATCGATAATACGGATTGCTCGCCGCTGCAACCGGTCAAGAGCGTCAAATAGGTACTGTGCGGCACCTTCGCAAAGGTGAGAACAGTACTCCACGCACGAGCGAACCTGGATCTTGTAAAGAAGACACAGATGCCCGGGCGAGAAGAACCGTCTCACCCTGTTTAACACACCTAGTTTCCGTGAGGCCGCTTTAGTGATACTCTCAACGTATTCGCGTGGGTTGAGGTCTTGGCAGATATCCATGCCCAGGATAGCGAGCCTATTTTGTAATGCCATTTGAGTACTCTGAAAAGTGGGAAGGGGAAGGAATGGAGACATTTTGGCTGAGAACGCGCACACCTGCATTTTCCTGGCGTTGAACTCGACCAGATTCTTACAGCCCCATTGAAAAATGCGGCCCAGAACATGGTCAAGTTGAGCGACAAGGTCTTGTCGTCTTCCTTCAACATCTGCTGGTTTGTCAGAGGGCTGTCCAAAATAGTGTCCATGAACTGTGCTGTCGTCTGCATAACAATGAATGTTGCCAAGGGCTAACATGTCATTGATATGCAGAAGGAACAGTGTAGGCGACAGGACGGAGCCTTGAGGTACTCCGGCGTTAATCTTCTGTCTGTTGTCAATCTTCCTAAAAATAAGGGATGTCATGGTTAGATTTTAGTGGAATACCGAATACGTAACTCCTAAAGCAACACTGCTGGGCTCTGATTTTCGTATTTTGACTCAAGGACGGATGTGCCCGTCTGTTCTAAGGCTGTAATATCAGTTTATGATACTTACGCTACATGCCATCTCAGCTTCAGTGATTTCAGTTCATTGAAGATTTTCAGTTGGCCTTTCTTGTTCTTCTGAGGTTTGTAGAACATTCAGCTATTCGTATCCTACTGAATGTAATGAAATTCCGAATCGATTAAACGATCGTATGATTTTACATGTTTTAATACTTCAAATAATATTATCATCATTATCAGTCTTTATTACTTATATACTACTACAAGCTGGCCCGGCTAACTTTGTATTGCCAGACATTGAAAAATTGCCAAAAAATAAAATATGATATAATGGAGTTGAAAGCGCGAGCGCTGTGTTTCACGCCGGTTTTCTGTGAGGCCGTGGTATCATTCCGGTCGGTTGTTGTTGTTTTGTATAACCTTTATTATCCAGGTCATTATTACGTATCTATTGACACCTCATTTCAATAGTTTAGGCGTTACGGTGAAACATATATAACACTATCTGAGGCCCGCGGTACAATAACACCCGCGGGTAACGCCGCAGGGCAAACTAGTCTAAAAAACCCTACTAAGGTAGCCTACATTACTCCTTATATCATCAGCTATCTGCCAGTGAAAGCTTCGATAAAATTGGTCCAGCTGTTCCAGAGATTAGTAGGAAGAAACAGACAGAAAGACAAAAAATTTAAAAAATATGTATATGTATCGTGTGCACTATATGCATTTAGTAGACACTCTAATTTTATTTATTTGTATAGATAGACTGCCAAAACTAAAATCCTTCCTTTTGACTTCGCAGTGGTCGGATAAAAATATTAATTTACTAAATGAATTGGTTTAATGAAATCACAATACCTTAACATTCCTTTACGTTTATGTTAACTGTTATCGTATAAGTAGTAGCTTCAGCAATCACGATAAAATATATTATTTGATGTCGTTTTCTAGAAATATTATATCGTTTATTAAAAACTCATCTAAAATAATCAAGTAGTTTGTACTACGGTTTCTAGAATACAAATTTGTATATTAATATCTTCCTTCATTCATTCTTATATTTTAAACTATCTGTGTTTCTGCCTGTCAAACTGCTGAACCGGCTGAATGATTTCTGGTATTGTGACAGATTGAACCTTGGAAAAGGACATGTGCTACTTATTTCGCTTTGTCACGAAAGCTATTTCTATCATATATATATATATATATATATATATATATATATATATATATANAAATATTATGTAAATATAACCACTGGTATTTTAATGCAATTGGTTATGGTAACCACTATCATGTTTAATAATATAGACACTTATTTATTGGACGTCTATCTTAAATGCTTATACACTTTATTCATTGGAATTTGAGAAACAAGATGTTGATATAGGTACAACCTTCTTGTAATTTTGCTTGACGTGTTTCAACTATAAGTATCAGAAAGGTACACAAAGAAAAAGATGCCTAATAAATAAATAGTTAAATAAAAGTGGACTATATTGTTAGACCTAAGACAAAATGTATTTTACAAGATTTTTATAAGCAACGTGCCTTGTTCATCTTAGGTTGACGACTTGCTTTTCTTTTTTTTCGTTTCTTATGTGTGTCATCTCCTACAAAAATTTTGACTGCTCTTGCTGACTCTGGAGATTTCGGTATCTTTATTTTTAGACGTTTTATTTTGTGGCTGATATTATCAGCTCAAATGTCGTATTTGTTTTCTATTTGGTATAATTTTACTATTAAGTAAATATTATATTCTTTAGGTGCTAGCCCTTGCATTTGCTCCGTGATCCCAGCAATACATAAATAACCGAGAACTGCCCATAATTTGAGATTTACCAAATTACAGAAAACGTCAAAACTATCGTTTTTCAGAAATGTTTCAAGAACAAGGACGAGACTGCTCTCTATTGAGTATCAAGTATTGGCTAGTATCTGCATACTAACCAATACTTGATACTCAATATCAGATACTGTTAGCAGGTATATTCGATTAGCTCTTGAATAGTATAAACTGAATAGCTGACTCGGCAAATGATGTTTTGCCATAAAAATAAATAAAAAATAGGGGTATGAACAATAAACGTTGACCGATTCTCAGATCCACTCGATACGCACTCAAAATTTTGGAGTTTTGTAACAAACACCGCGACACGAGAATTTTATATATTAGATGACTTATTAACACCGTAACACTGGCTAATAGTACATTTCAAGGCTTATTAGGACGGTTCATGTAATTACAATAAAAAAACTGCAAAAATCCACAATTCTATTTATTGTTTGAGCTGGAATGGTTCAGTACTATTTGAGGGTGGAGGAGGCGCAACATGAGAAATTCTGGCAAAACCTGGATCAATTAAACCTTTCGGAGTCAAATCAAGGAATTTTACGACGTCTTTGTTTTCCGTATTGACGGCGGAATCTTGCGTAGTTGCATCTTTAGCTTGCTCACTGTCTGTTGGTTTTGCAGAGACAATAGCAATCAAGCACAATAGAAGGAAGAACTTCATCTGTAATGTTACGAAAAAAAGATTATGTTAAAGTGATTTTTTTTCATATCAAACCAACTCGGCGTCTTTCACGAGGAATGCATTTCTTCTGTTCTTATACAACCGATTTAATTGCTGATGTTTCTTTTATATTGGCTGTGACGTGATGTCGTATTTCGTGTAATATTTTTTGATGATAATTATCAAAAACTAAATAGTTTCTGAATCCGAATCAGTTACTTCTAATATTGTAACGTTCATCTCAACAAACTCTTAAGCTTTATGATATTCGTTTAATGATATTGAGACCTGAATTGATTTCATTTCCCAACTTTATGTTAAAGACGACGCAAAATGTAACTGATAAATCTTTATTAATTTAGTTTTAATTCTATTATCATCATGGATCAGATGTAATATATATTAAAAATTAATGATAAATCAATCTGTAGCCTAAAATACGTTAATGAATAAATAAATAAATATTTCAGACATCTAACACACAACACGCCATCTAGTCCCAAACTAAGCAGAGCTTGTATTATGGATACAAGACAACTGATATGACTAAATAAATACTTTTTTTTGTTAATACAAACATATTATAAAACACTCAAATTCCGGAGCAAATATTCGCAGATCGTACAAAATTTGGTCCGACCCAATTCGAATCCGAGGCCTCATGGACTGCAGTCGAGTCGTTCCCACTGCGACACCGAGGTTGTTAGATCAAACTTATCGAAAACAATATACAAATAGCAAATTGCAAATAATAGACAATAATAACTAAAAAGTATTTCACCTTTATGCAGCTAACCAAACCGAATGACGATTTAATCCAAGCGTCTTGCAATATATACTTAATACTGGTTAGCCCACAAGTTGTACTTCAAATTACGACAAAACTTGTTTCTAAGAAGTAATTTTAATGAAGCATAAATAATGACTTGATTTTCTTGATATATAGTATAATGGTAGACAAGTCATTTATTCAATTATTTTATGCATGAATACACTTGTACATTGGTGTGCATTTATTTTATCGAATAGGGGTAAACGAGCAGACCTATACCTATCGCCTAGTGTTAAGCGATTACCGCCGCACCCAGAGGCGTCACAAGTGCCTTACCGGCGCTGGAAAGGGGGATGGGAGAAGGCGTTGGGGAATGTGGCTCCGGTATCCTCCCTCTCTTGGTGAAACACTGGGCAAACGCTATTCCAAAAAACTAGTCTTAAAAAAGTAAGTAAGTTACTCCTTAAATCATCAGCTATTTTCTAGTGATAGTCCAATCAAAATCAGTCCAGCCATTCTAGAGATTAGGCGGAACAAACGGACAGATACAAAAATTTAAAAAATTGTTTCTTTTGATATACGAGTATGTACCGTGTATACATACATATGCATTTAGTTAAAAGCGGTTATTTACATATATAATATTACAAACAGACACTTCAATTTTATTTGTTTGTATTTGAAATGTACACAAATTATATATGTATTAATTAGACTCACTTTTAATTGGTAATTTACTTAATCTTTACACTACACATAAACACGTCAATCTCGTTAAACGATTAAATCAAAGTGATTTGTAAATTATTGTGTTTAAAATATGTTACAACGTTAGATGCTATACATATAGGTTATCATCATAGGTCAAACATTTTTTAACAAACAATAGAAAAATAGTTTTCGTTATATTCAAGATTGCTTATTATCATTTACTTCAAAATGATTTCTCAAAGGAGGCGGACTCATTTCGGTATGATCCACGGACAATCTTGCCTAAATCTATATCACTGGAGTTTTTGAGTTGTTATTTATGAAATATGGACTGTTAAGATAAAACTTATATATTACGAGGTAGATCGTATTTATAGATACATACCTTATTTTTTATGGTAGGGGCAAACGAGAAGACGTATCGCGTGATGGTAAGGGATTACCGCCGCCCATGTACACCCACACATTGGGGATGGGGAGGGAGATGTGGGATCCTCACCCACTCGGTAAAACACAGCGCGGACGCTGTTTTACGCTGGTTTTCTGTAAAGCCGTGTATCGCTCCGGTCAAATCAGCCGATTCGTGGCGAAGCGTAGCTCTCCCACATTTGGCTATATTCTATTAATTATATGAAGAGAAGTTCATGTAATACATTCCTTTTTATTATCAGAGCTTTTCAAATCCACTGTCACATACACACTGGAACATCTTTGAACACAGAGAATTACCCATTGCAGTATGCACCTTTGTTAAAAGCTTATACAAGCTAAAATTAATAAAAATAAAAACCCCTACGCAAGCACTTAATCGAGTATTCATACGTCAAAAATGCCTTACTATATCATTTCTGAAAAGAGCAGATGCTCATACACTGCTGGAGTGATACTAACTAAACATAGCTAAGAACCAAGGAAACTGGCTATCAAATGAAAAAACTGCATCGAAATTGGTCCACCCATTTGAGGGCTACGATGCCACAGACAGACACACAGAGACATCGACGGCAAACTTTTAACTCCCCTCTTTTTGCGTCGGGGGTAAAAACTGCAAAATATGACATGGTTTTAAAAAAAATTTGTTCTGAGTTATATAATAGTTTATTTCAAAAAACATAGCATTCAAAATATGATTATTACTATTTTATCCAATATCCAAATCTAGTCCAGTTATGATAAAGATTAAAAATTGCACAAGTCTCCGACCACTTAATATTAGTTCACTTAATATTTAAAACGTCTTAAGTGCAACATGCACTTTAAAGGAGGGAAATGCTTGTTGTTTTGACGATTTCGAACGTTTATTGGCAAAGTGGGTCATGTTACAAGTTTGTACATAGCACATGCCAGTATTTAAATATGCATACATTATACATAGTATATAATATAAAAAGTATATTTTTTTAGTCAACGGTCATGTTAAAGGATTATGGAATTTTAATGATTTTACAGGCAAATTGAAAAGACCAGTGGATGAGAAGAGAATGAAGAAGAGAGGTAAAGATTATATGAATTAAGGAATACATTATTGACATAAAAGTTTCTTTTGCATAGTATTTCAATACTTTATAAATCGATAATTTCTAGAAACAAAATATTAATATGTAAGTACGTTAATATCATATTATCACAAACGAACCGAGGTCATGGGGGTCAGTAAGTTCAATATCAAACCGATAGTAATACTAAACAGAAATATAAACAATATGATACGTGTAACTAATGATTGTATATCTAACTTTTTAAAAGATTAACTATGAGTTTCTTTGCCAGCATTTTTCTCATAAGACTCTACGCATTTTTGAAACCGGAAGTTATGGATTGACACAGTCAGGTAGCGGATTTTGGAGTTTTCACCTAATTCACTTTGACGATACAATACATCTGTGGCGTATTTTTGTTTCAATCTATGATTTTTATCTGTAGCTTCAATTTAACGTTCATAGTATCACTTATTGTCTTAATTGAATAAAAGATTTTGAAATTAAATATGAATAATAGTCACAGTTACATTATAATGTTTCACACTATAGCAGCTGGACTCTTTTCTCCTTTTAAAGGGAGAAAACTGTATCTCCTTACCGCAATCGAAATTAAAAGAACATCTCTAAATTACATATTCATTAAACCGTACTTATATTCGATGGTTTGATTGAGAAAACAATTAACATCAACTGCAAATAAAAACGAAATTATATCGTAATTTAAAAAATAAAAGACACGTTGAAGGTATAAATTAAATTAGCTCTCGATTGGAATTCATAAAACTGAAATTAAACTAAAATTTCACGTGAGGACAGACCGCACAGCTACGTAATAAATCCACCATGTTTATTTTCTGTCCCACCTGGGCTAGAATTAATTGAAGCTTTATAAACAGTTTTATGTATGCCCGTGTCTAGTTCACTGCTGTGGAACAGGTTTTGTGTGATCTAAGTAAAGAGAAATGAACAAATATCAACAAGACGTATTCATTACTATGTAGTATCTTGTGTTTTTTATTGGCAGGCAGCGTTTTATAGTGTAATATTAAAGACAATCATCGCGTTTTACAAGACCGCGCCAAGAAGTGACGAGCGGTCAAAACCTGGAACTCACTACCAGGGCACGTGTTTCCTTCCCACTATGATCCCGGGTCCTTTAAGCGGGACGTGAAAAAGCATCTCACCAGGCCGCCATAGTGTGGGTCACCATGCTGCACTGTTCTTTTTCGCATTGAGGATGGTGACCACCACTCTTGGATTCTACTCATGCTTTCCATCAGGCAGAGCAGAGTCATTTTGGCAGCTTATACATAAAAAAAAAAGAAAAAAAAGACACTTGCGTCAAAACTCCCAGATGGACGCACGTTGGGAATTCATTGCTGTGCCCCTGAAAATCGCTGAAACTGTTCTTGCGATGCCATAGAACCTACAGACTCTGTACGATATCTAGGAGTCATTTTGGACGAACGTTTAACATACGACAATCACATAATCCTCCTGTCCAGTAGAATTAGAAAAACTTTTTATATTTTAAAATCCCTTCGCAATAGCCTGGAAAAAAATAATCTCATTAGGGTCTACAAAACACTGACAGAGTCGCTTCTTTTCTAATGTATTCTAGCCTAGAGTGGTACCGCTAAGACCAAAATGATACAACTCGAAAGAGCTCAACGAGCAGTTTTAAAAGTGATGCTTTGAAAACCTTTCAGACTCCCAACAAACGACCTGTACAAAAAATGTAAAGTACTGAGAGTACGCCAAATTTTTATTTTAAAAATAATGAAATCTATGCATGAGGAAATTTTAAATACTCCCACAATAATAAATCAAATCCAGCGCCGTATATATCGAACTCCACTACCAACCATAAATAAAAAGACAGCCCATCTACCTCCGCCCCAAGGTGTACAACAAAGTTTGTCAATTACACACATATATTATGAAGTTATCTACGAGAGAAAGAAATGATGCGACTGGTCATGGATTGGTTGCCGAAGCTTTCATATGATGAAATAGAACTAGTCCTTCCAATTCACGGGCAACAGCGGCTAACATAACAAACTCACAAACACACACGCACACTCGCATCCAAACACATTTACACACGAAAAACACTCTCAACCACACATGAATGAACACAGTTACCACACCCAATACAAGAAGCATCCAAATTGGAACTGATCTATTTGTTCTAATCATATTTTATATTCTACTTCTAAATAAAATTATATACCTAAATAGATGTATAAATATTCTATAAGCCAGAACCACTGTCCTTCTCAAAGTGATGCTAGGGTGCTAATTTCTGTCGTTGCCTCACTAACTATTATTATTATTTTTTTGCCAATCTTTTGAACATCGTTTATCGTCGTTGTTACGTGAGATTTTAGAACAGCAGCAGAATTAGCACCAATGAATAATGTAAAATCTGGTCTTGGTCGCCGCGACACAAGCCTCGAGCTTAGTGCGGAAACCATCGATAACTTTAAACCTGTAACTTATTTATATAGAAATTGAATTGAATTGAATTAATCCTCAAAGGCTGCAGAAACTTCAGTCTCGGTGAAAAGCAATTAAACCAATTTTTATCCACCAAACGAAGCCAAATGAACGAGAAATAGTTTTGGTTATCTATGTTTGTATGTTCCGGCGTAGCGTCTAAATTATCATGAAAGGTGTCAATAGATTAATAATATTGACCCGGATGTTTAGAATTAATCACAACTTTTTGCGTAGTCGGGCTATGGGTTCTAAAACTTTTGTTTACAACTTTTTTATATCACTCCGGTCATGGCTCTCTCACCATAAGTATTTATCATAGTTAAATTTATTATTTTTTGTGGTTTAAGAACGACAAGGACGCTATGAGCACTGAATACGTCAAAATTTGAAACAAATACACAATGCTTGTCCATAAAATAAATCGTTGTACAAGGCAGCAAAGTGCCTGTACCGGAGTGCAGCTTCAGTAGCCAGCTATTTACCCGTGGGTACCTAAATTGTGACTGTCTACTGTGCATGACGTCTAAGGTATCTATTCCCTTTTGTCGATCAACCAACCTTACAAAATACCGACAAAAACAGCACTTTTGCTGTGTTTCACCAAGTGAGTGCGGATACCGAAAACCCATTTTTTTTTACGTGAGGACGCCCTCTCTGGCCTTCACCCACCGTTTGCGGCGGGGTGGTGTGTCGGAATCGAACCGACTAAAACCACACGGTGTGCCACTCTGCGCCTCAGACGGGAGAGATCCGTGGCTCGACAGGCGGCTTCACGCCACTCGAGTAACTCTTCGGGCGGAGGGCGTATGCCCCTCTCCGTCCGGAATTCAGCCACCCGTCGATAAACTTCGGCGAGCACTTCCGCCTCCAAATCCCACGGGGGTGTACCGGCCAAGGCGCACGCCGCCTCGGTCTACACCGTGCGGTATCCGCGTATGGCTCTGACCGCTAATACCCTCTGAGGCCGCCAGAGGCACGCCTTATACTGGGCGGAAAGAGCCGAGATACCGGAAACCCATACCCCAACCCTTCCCCCCTTCCCCAGCCCATCCCGCAAAGGCCAGCAACGCACTTGTGACGCCTCTGGTGTTGCAGGTGTCTAAGGGTGGCGGCCAACGCTTACAATTAGGCGATACGTCTGCTCATTTGCCTGCTATTCCATAAAATAAGAACCAATACCAAAACTCGAATTTTTCTACGTACTTACTGACATTTCGAAAATTGTGTCTATAGATTGTTTTATGTTATTCAAACGTCATTCAAATCAGTTCAGTGGTTTAGCTTTGAGAGTGAAACAGATAGATAGGCAGATTTACTTCTTTAATATAATCTTAGCACAGATTATTATGACTGATGAAAAGATCATACAAAGCCAAGTAGCTATATATGATCAGTATGCAAGCATGATAAGTACCATAGGATGACCTATCCGCTTGTAAGCGTCGCTTTGTTACTTCTTTGTTTGATTTTTGTAAATAAGAACTGTTTCCATTTTCACATCAGCATTTAAATATACACATACTTATATATACACTCTCAGCTAGCTCAGAATAATAAGTAATACTCAGAACAATAAAGCTACAGATAAAGCGTTAGTGTTCACATATCATGTAGTCATGTCGATGACGACGCATATGATTTTATCCCCTCACGCGGGGCAAAGCCAGTCTAAAAAATACCCTAAGTTACTCCCTATATTATCAGCTATCTGCCATTGATAGTCCCGTTAATATCTGTCCAGCCACTTTGGAGATTAGCCGGTACAAACAGACAGATGGAGAAATAGAAAAAAATGTTATTTTGTTATATGTACCATGTATACATACATATTTTAATACTACGCAGAGTCGCTTCAATTTTGTTCTAACCTCTTATTAACTCGGGAATCGTGCATGAATACCTTTAATGTCAAATCCTTTATTGTGATTACTTGGCACCAGGTGCTCGGTATACGCTTGTTAAAGCTTCAATAGCTGATGCTGCTATGGATATCTCGCATATTCGTATTTCATAATAATAGCTCACTAGTTTTTATCTGCGGCTTTTTCACTTGCTAGTTTAATATCCAGGTTTCTTTGATGCATAGAAAATGGTTCTCGGTATATCCGCGAATATATAAACACAATGTCATGGTTAGTTGGTGTTTTTAACCATAAAAGTATTCGTATTTATTGTGAACTAGCAACCTGCTCCTTTAAACAGGGGCAATGTAAATATTAATGCGATGTAACGTAATATGCGTATATTATACATTTTAATCTTTCTATTGCACCACGCTTTCTCTCTTATGTTAAAATCCTTTGCATAGTTTAAAAAATCTAAGCATACGAGACCAGAAAGCGACTTTATACTATGCAAGAAAGGATATGATATATAATAAAATCGTATGACAAAAGTATATAGAATTTGTATTTAATATTATTAACACAATATTCCTGCCCTTGTGCTTACTGCATGGTTCGATCCAAAACAATTCTATTAATTATTTTGTCAAGTAGCCTCAGGTGCGCAAAAGTTTATCCATTTTAGTACACCCTTACAGTCCCCAATATTGTGATCGATGGACGGTAACACCCTCCTATTTATTGCCTGCTTTTAACCACTAACTCCGTCACACACCCTTGCTGTCAGAATCCTCCCAAGAGACACAGCGTAAAAGATTTAGACATGGATCGACTTCAGTAGTGTACTGTCAATACATATGTATAATAATGTTACATGACATAATGGAGTTTATTTAATACTAGCTGGCCCGGCAACCGTTTCGCCGTGAGCAAATAAAAAAAATGACAAAAAAAAACGATTGGACTCCTTGTGAAAAATAGATGCTGGCCGATTCTTAGAACTACCCGATATGCACACAAAATTTCAAAGTCGGTCTAGCCGTTTCAAAGGAGTTTGTTAACAAATACTGCGACATTAGAATTTTATATATTAGGTATATTATTTTATATATGTATAATCAATGAACCTGACTGACTGATTCATAAACGCAGAGACTACGCCACTGGAGCTACAAACTTGACGATTGATGCTTTGTGTTGTGGGCATATAAAAGAAAAAACATTTTTACAATTGCAACTCCTAAGGGGTTAAAATTGAAAATAAACGATTGCATGGAAATTGTAATTTTAAAAGTTATAAACAAGAAAAAATATTTAACTACTCTAGCGAAGTCGCGGACTACAGCGGCAAATAAAAAGTATAACTTGAAATGTTTTTATGTGAGATATTTTGAATGAATTACCATTAAATTTGTCATTTTATAAAAACAACTCCCGCATTAGGAATATATCCTATGTCACGGGGGATTTTACAAATATAGATATGACATAAAGAATACCCAGTCTTAGAACTATAATTTGTGGATTGCACAAAGTGTTGTCCTGTGTGTTATTTGAGCCCGCAACACTTAGCGCAGTAGAAAACGGCAATAACGGCTATAGCGGTTGGTGTATAGCGACTGCTTATCATGAGGTCTCGGATTCAAATCCCGGGTCGGGCCAAAAACTGTCATTGAGTTTAATGATTATAGAAACGCTTAATAACAGCTCGGGGATAGGAAATTCTGGTCTAACCCCCCCCCCCCCAAGAACACGTAAAGCCTGCGCCTGATCTCTCTCCGGTCGTGTCGCATAACCGTCCCATCGGATTATGAAGGTATGGGAACAGAGAGTGCACCAGTATTTGCGCACACACTTGTACACTATTACATCTCCTGCGTAGTTGGTTGGTCTTGGGCTTGAAGAACATACCATGATAGATTAAAGATTTACTGTACACAAATATTTTGTTGAAACTGATTTCATTTCACTCAATTGTAAAAAATAAATATTAATTTACATAATTAAAGTGTTATATTTATTATATTCTTCACATAACGGTTATATTTGACTATCCCTTAATATTATTCTTAATAAATTTGGGGTTGAAAGAGCATCAATATATAAAAAAAACATCACAATAATAAATGAGCCGTGTTCCGTGAAAAGTTCACGAAGTAATCTCATCAGGGAAGAAACTACTCTCATTTCATATGTTCTTTGTTTCATAATCTTGTTGAATTTATTTGATAAACGATCGGTACTATAGTAGAACTGCTTTGTAAGTTGTAAGGAAGCTACTTAAATTGTTAGACTATTTTATTTCCTAAATATTTTAATAGCAAATAAGTGTATAGAGTTATTATGAGCGGATATTTGCCACAAGTACTATCAGCAATTTCAAGTAATTATTTATTAACTCAGATAGTTTGAATACAAATATACTTTATTAAATATGAAATGTAGAAAAATACTTTGTAAATAGCAATTCTATGCAGTTAAAATTCAAATATTGCGGCAACAATTTCAATTTAATAGCATTAAATAACAGTTGTTACACACAGAAGACTGTGAAGCATTTTAAAAAGAAATAGTAAGTAGTGTTTGTACATTCATTATAATAATCGAAAGTAAATCATTAATTTAGTATCCTTTTTTAAGCAGATGATAATATCAGCATATTAAAGAAATTTATCGGAAAGAAAATTAATTAAAATATGTTAAAACAACATCGTTTAATTTATTTTTCTTTGCAAATTATTAAAACCGTCTTCCACTAGTTTGTTTTAAATAGTTTCTAACAGGCTTTAATGTGGCAAACTCGCCACATATTAGAGCAACTCTCTAAAATCACTCAAATGGACCACAATCTTATCAGAAATTACTGTTATAGGTGTTTCCATCGGCGTCACACAGTTAATTGAGTTCAAACACCCTGACAATGCTCCAATATTTTATCCCCTAATCTCTCAGTCGAGTTAACAGCCATCGTCGCCATTCCCCGTGGCTTTGTCGCCAGCTCGCTCGATTGCTTCCTGGTTATAAAGATATTTTTGTGACTACGTTGCTTCTGACATATAAGGCTAAACTACACTGGTGTTGCAAAATGTATTTTTCATCCCCCCATCTCAGGTGGAGTATTTTTGCTTTTCGATATCTGTGAGCAAAAGCCGTTCTCATCCGCTAGAGGATAAAGAACCTTGAATTTAGAACATAGTGTGTACTAAGTTTGTGAATTCAAAAAATCATCAAACCTTTATACTTCTACCTCCATGGTGCCGAATTTATCATACATCTTTTTTAATTTGTTAAAAACTCAAGCTGAGATTCTCTTGGTGTACTTTTTTTAAATTTTCGTTGTCCGTGCTATTTTATTTTCACTTCATATTGTTAAAACCTTAGGTTAAGAACAAGAAACTTGAAAACTACTGAAACACCTAAAATGG
The DNA here is from genome assembly GCA_003709505.1 of Hyphantria cunea. Taxonomy (NCBI): domain Eukaryota; kingdom Metazoa; phylum Arthropoda; class Insecta; order Lepidoptera; family Erebidae; genus Hyphantria; species Hyphantria cunea. The sequence continues at coordinate 232,666 of PKRV01000785.1, forward strand.
GTCATTCTAGCGACGAGAAAAGTTTATTTGACGCCAACAGAACTAACTGAAATTGTTAACAATGCGCAAATAGCTAAAGTGAAAAAAGTGTCTTGTGATTGTAAATGTTTTTTTTGCATTTAGTCATTTCCTCGCCGCGATTGGATTGAAAATTTTTTTTTGACCTCGTGCTTTTTTTATTCCCTCGCTAATACTCAGTATTCTAATATTTGTATCACCCGCTTGTTCCGTCATCAAAATTGGGTACGAGATCGTTTTTTGTTTTTGCGAAAGACGGTCCCCATTTCATGTCATCCACATTTTTTATATTTTTTATCATTAATTCCATCACGAAGAAAACTTGAAGAGTCGAAGACTTCGAATTGAAGACTTTGAATACTTGAAATTGGCAGAAATAGCTGATCCGGCTGATTGCCATCTCATCAAAAGAAGAAGAAGGAGAAAATTGGATACGCGGTTAACAACTTTGCACACTTGTATAACATATAACTATTTCACGGCGTTTCTATCAATAATGTTAAATGTACACAAATCCGTTTTGGTGCTCTTTTTAACTATTTCCAAGTTCCTCCGTTCTACGTCTACGGCTTCAAAAATAACCTTCACTTAATTTACATTACATATTTTATCGACAGGTACTATTTATTTTTAAATTTCTCCAAGTTTAATAACTATTTTCATTCTGGTTTTTACATTACAACTTAAAAACGTATTCTCTTATTGGTTTTCGATATACTCAAAACCTAACTTCGTTTTTAATTTGAAATATAATCGAAAGATTTTTTGAAGCAGGATCATAAAGTTAACATTACGTTATGGTACTCTGATTTGTAGGTTTACCATCCATAACTTTATTTGACGTAAGTCAGTAGCCTAAGAACGAATGACATAAAAATAATTCAATACAGAGAATTGACGTATTATGGCGCTAATAGAATCACAGAAAACCGAAACAGAAATTCAGCTCTTTGATTGTATTTTGGAATTTACTGTATGATTTTGCAATTAGTAACTGTTGTTACACTACTGCTGGCTATAACATTATGGGCAGGCCTCAATTGCAGGGGAGACTAAAGGAAATTGGCAAAAGACAGAGGGTGAACTGTCGGTCTGGGGTATAAATGGGGTAGTTTACTTCATTACCCGAAGGAGCAATCTTCTCATGATTTTGTTTGTACAGATTACGAACATGGCCCTCTGGTAGGTGACGCAATGGGAGTTTTATGGAATTTGCTGCAAATTTCTATGCTAATTTTTGGAATATATCTCTGTTAAAAGGTAAATTTAAAAAAAAAAACACCTGAATACTTTTGTATAAATTAACATTACGTGCTTAATAAGAGAGATAAAATAATAAATAATAAGTAGATTAAAGTAAGTGTATACAATCTAAATTTGATGCTCATTTTAAATCAAGTAAGTAGGAAGGTAAACTCCTATTCAATTATTTTTGTTCAAACTCTTTAAACTTTTTCTGGTATGTAATTATAATATAGCCTTTTATTCAGATCTCTTAATTAATTACAATGCGTTTCTCTTATAAAATAATAACATAGGACTCTTAAACTAGATAAACTACTTAAACTAACATCTGTTGCTTGATTATCTTTCCTAGATCTGTTTGCCAATCGACAAAGGCCTCCTCCAACCTTTTCCATTCTTTCCTTTCCTGTGTCACTCTATTCCACGTGACTCCAGCCCCTTGTCTAATGTCGTCATCCCATCTGCATTAAGGGATGCTATGTATATTATTGGTTTTTGGTGCTTTTTAACTTTTGGTGTTGGAGGGTTGTGGTCTCTTTCCCCCACGAGGACCAGTCGGCTTGGGGGAGCTTTCTGTTTAGTTGTTTCTTTGTTGTTTGCTTCTTTGATCGGTTTTGGTTTCCGTTTGCGGCTTTTTAGTTGCTATTGTTTTCTTTTAGTATTGGGTGTCGGAGAGGAGTCAGATCTGGATCTCATTATATCAAAAGCTTTAATTCTGATAGACTTAGTTGTGTCTATACTCTGTTGCTTTTTTGCTGGTTGTTATAGTTACAGGGTGAAACGGATATTTCTCTTTTCCTTTTCTCTTGACTGGTATTGTTCTTTTTAACTATTAGTTTATCATATTTCAAGTATGCCGTATTACCCTTTTTCCTCACTTCAACCAACTTTGGTTGTAACTCTTTCCTTCTTTCCAACACTTCTTTCGAGTAGTCCTCATTAATATGGATTGTTTTAAGATTCCTTTTGATTTTAATAATTTCATTCTTCTTCCAGTTATTTATGAATGAACACAATACCGGCCTTGGTTTATTGGTCACTCTTTCTTTGTTTCCCAAGCGGTGGATTTTGTTGACTTCGTACTGTTCTATATTAATCTTTAAATCTTGATTAAAGATTTTCCTAAGGTTTTGTACAAGTTCACAAGAAGATTTTTCTGTTTCTTCTAATCCGTATACTATAATATTGTTGCTTCTTTCAACTCTTTTTAAATACGTTATCTCTTTTTCTAACTTTTCTACGTTCATCTTTAAGTTTTTATTTTCTTCCATAATGATTATTAATTTTTTGTCCATTTTGTCCATAATAGTCTTTGTAATCGAGTCTTTTAATTCAGCATTTTGGTATTGCATCTCGATTTTCATTTTTTCAAATAATATTTTGAATTGGCCTTTCATTGCATATGTTTTGAAATTTATCTACATAAAAAGGAACGTGATGGTAGAAAATGGTAGAAATGATTTCTTTAACTGACAGCAATTTCGAGATGACAGATTCGTAACGTATGTTTCTTTTTTGCACCCACATCTATTTTTGTGTTTTCTAACCTTGAATCGTTGATCTTATACTTGTAAATACTTGCTGGATACCAGTAATCACGCACCACCGATTATTTAAAATCACTTCACAACAGTTATAATATTGTTCTAGACGGAGTCTATACGCCGGAAATCGCGTTAACTATTTCGTTTTGGTTAATTTTTATCGAAAGTTATCACTATGATGTTGACACTTCGAAAGCCGGAAACGGAAATCCCGGTATGTAATTAGTTTTCATTAAAAAAAACACAATAAAAACATTTTACAAAAACTTACAAATTAGGACTGAGTTAAAATACATTTCTGAAAAATAATAGCTGTAAAGAATAAGGTGGTTAGTTCAACGCATCGGCCACGGATAAAAGAATTGCTTAAACTTTTTAAATGGTTCTCTTCAAGTTCAAAACTTGATGAGGCATCTCCGAAATATACATGTGAATGTAGTTAAGCACAGTAATACATACAATAAATGTACTCGTATGCCGGTTAAGGTTCACTTTGCTTATCAGAATTTATGTAACAGAAACGAGGTGTTTGCTAAAGCAAACACCTCGTTTCTTAAAAGATTATTTATTGGCGACTGACTTTACGAACATTATTCTTATCGTTGCAGGCTGTCAAACATGCATACGTAATACTATGTATAATGTGTATGTATTTACAAAAAAATAAGTATTTATGTATTTATATCAGTTTTCTAGTACTCATAATACAAGCTCTGCTTAGTTTGGGACTAGATGGCGTTGTGTGTTAAATGTCCAAAATATTTATTTATTTATTGACTAATATTTTGAGATCGTTTTTTGTTTTTGCGAAAGACGATCCCCATTTCATGTCATCCACATATATTTTATCATTAATTCCATCACGACGAAGACTTGAAAACTCGAAGACTTAGAATTGAAGACTTGAAATACTTGACATTGGCAGCAATAGCTGATCCGGCTGATTGCCATATCATCAAAAGAAGAAGACTAATATTTTCACACATTGATGTTTCTCATTTACAGGTAGTATCGTAAAATATTAGCATGATTCACGAAATAATTTATTTGAAAATAAAATTTGAATCCAACTCTTCAAATCTTTAAATATTTGATTAACAGAAACCAAAATCATTAAAGTAATTTCAATTTAATCAAGGAGGAAAAGGACTCAATTTCCAATATTTTCCATTATACTTTAGAGATTGGATTTTAAATCATGTTAAGATGTAAACCTTTGTCCAACAAAATTTGAAACCACGAGAGGGGGGTGAAATCGGCAATAAATATTTAAAGGCTCTTATGAATTGTTTTGGGATTGTTGAAAATGGTTTGTTTGAACGTTCACAGAATTGATTTTGTCAAACGTTATTAATTTATGATTCGAAGTAAGTTGTTTTGATTTGAAATGGATTTATTGTTCTCCGTGGTTTTGCTTGTATGAATGAATGGTGAAGCTAAATTGACTCCATTTCAAAACAAATTCCATACATTTTCATAGAATAGTATTTTTTCTAAGTCAAAAATTATTTAAAATAATCTTATTTAAATTAATAGCAACTCTGAAAAAATTGTAATATTCTTAAGAATTACAATAATTCTTAATATATATTTTTGCCTTGAGTGATGAAACCATCAATTGAAATGTCTGGTGTACAATAACGTTTGATAATTATTGCATGAATACATCGACAAGTATTTGTTTCGTGTATGTACTGTTTTACTCCAAAAGAGGATTTCCTACTGCCCTGTCTAAACACACTTTACACACACATCATTAAAATAGCCTTAAGTATAAGTAAATTTTTAAGTACATACAATGGGAACAAATAATAATGATCTTACGAACAATCAGGACATTACCGCGCCTTCGCTCGCATTTAATAAAAAGTATCCTATGATACTCTAATACCTCCAAAAATATGTGTACAACACTTCATGATGATTGATCAACTAGTTTTACAAAAAACTTACATTCACATTTATAGTAATAGATAGAAGGATTATATGTAAGAGTTAAAATCGTGGTGAAATAGTTTGTAAAAGTCATTTTTTTAAAAAAACTACAGAAAATTGCATGTATATTTTAAATAGAAGTTACTAGAAACTTATTAACTTGTTAGTAAACTTATTAGTAAACGTGGAAAGCATCGATTTTGGAAGGAAAATTCGGTTGGTTAGAGCTTTCGGTTCCGAAAAACTTAATAATTTTATGTTGGCTCCATTTTCGCATGAAAATACCCTTTATATAAACGAATAATATAATGTAAACTGTACTTGACCTCGAAACTGTTTGCCTCGTGTAGGTTAACCTTTGGGCCATACCCTTGGGTTAATACTTAATTTCCTTCAATATTATACCGGCTAACTATCCACTGAGTAAAATGCAAATTTGGATCAAAGAACTGAAATGGGGGCCCTTGTTTACTGGGTCCTATATTTCTTTAAACGTTAACCTTGAGAGATGACGGTACTTTGATCCTTGCAATGCCTCAGTGCTTTATTTTCATCGAAATTTTAAGCATCACAAAACTCTTTATAATATAATGAAAATGCATTGCTTTTTACCCGACTGCGAAAGAAAGAGGGCTATGTTTTTCGAATGTATGTATGTATATTTCTTTGGCACGCCCTAGAGCCTAAACGGCTTGTCTTATCATTATGAGTGTATTTTTCTAGTCGTGAAAGTGACACGGGTACATCAAAATTAATAAATAAACCTAAATTAAGGAGTTGATAACGGCAAGCGATAACCACCTATGGACAAACGAAACACCAGAGGCGTTACAAGTGCATTGCCGGCTTTTGAGGATGGGGAGGAGGATGTGGGAGAGATTAGGGTATAGGCCTCCGGTCCAGATGGCGTAAGAAAGCGGTTCCCGGATGACTCCCGTCTCAGGCGCAGAGTAGCACTCCGTGTGGTTGTAGTCGGTTCGATTCCGACACACCGCCTCGCCGCAAACCCCGGTGGGGTGAAGGCCGGAGGGGGTTCCGACACGTAAAAAAAAAATAGGCCTCCGGTATCCTCACTCACTCAGTGAAACACAGCGCAAGCGCTGTTTTATCACTCCGGTCGAACTAACCCATTCATACTGAAGCGTGGCTCTCTCTTAACCCGTCACCACACGGTCCATTTATTACACGTTTATAGTTTTAATGATTTTGTAAAAATAAGTTGTAACAATATGTTAGATTTAAGCCCAACATTCGAAAGGAGTATGTAAAGAATAAAACATTTTTATTCCCTATCAGGGTGAATAAGATAGCGAAACATTTTTCTGTCGTGTAGTTCCATTCGTTACCGAACAGGTGATATCAAAACAGGGTAAGTGGTAGGGTAACCATCAGTTGATAGTATTTCCCTAGAAGTACGCCCTGATGATGTGTGAACTAAAGGTTTAACATTCTTTTCTACATATTTTCTAATATTAGTTATTTATCACCTCAGACTACGCCAAAGTTAAAGTCAAAAATCACAAACTGAGACCCAGCTTTGTACATTTTGTTGTTTTATTAGATTATTTATATTAATTGTTAAAGTATGAAAAAGAAAACTTACAGTTAAGAACACTAATTTTCTTAAAAAGTATGGACACTGATATGGGTTTACATAATAAAAGCTACGCTATAATTTTGTTGATTAATTCATAATTTAATGTATCAATTTAAGATCGGTTGAAGCATCTATGCAAGAGCTCAGAAACTTGAACACAATTTTATCCTTTGCGTTTAATAAGCGCTTTTGAAAGTGACAAAAAACAAAAAATAAAAAATCTAAAACACAATGTTTTAGAACAGGAACGAAAAGATTTTTAACTAAAAAGTCTTACCCTGAACGTTCTCATGGCTACCACAACTGAGTCAATGGAAAATCCTGGCATGAATTATTAAAGGACCGATCGATTCTGTCTGCACGCCAAGAGTTACATAATTAAAGCTTTTTTGAGTTCGTTATGATATTGTATTTTAGTTAACCCCCAAGCTGCCTGCAAACTGTAATTTATTTGTAAAATTGCTTTACTAAATTACAGTACTACAATATTTAAAAGTAAATTGTTTGGGAGTTATAAATAGCTATGAAACACATATTCACGTTCATATCATAATATGATTGTGGAGTTTTCTGATATGTATACAATTTATTGTTTTAATATATTAATTTGTATAAAAGAACACAATATTTTCTCATCAGTTTTGTAAAAGTGAGGTAATAATTATTTACGTATTTTATGACGCTTGTATGTAAATACTGTTATTGCTTTTTTCCTAGTATTTTAATGAATGAAATAACTCATTTCATGACGTGTTGGCCATTCTTTTGTGAAAGTACTCAGACAATCAAAATCGGTGTTAAAACGTAAGGAATAAAATTAGTGTATAGTATACTAGCTGATGCACACAATTTTGTCTGCGTCTCTTTTCGGTCATGCGCAGCTAATGTTGGTCCATGCGTGAGGTTAATCGTCCTATCTTGGGCACGACTTCAAAAAACTCACTTGAAAAAAAAACTGAAAATCAGTCAATAAGGTTAAGGTTAAAACTGCACAAACGTGTCGCAAGCTCTGTTTCACACCGGTTTTTTGTGAGGCTGTGTTATCACTCTGGTAGTGCCGGCCATGCCGAAGCGTGGATCTCCCACATTGTTTTCCATTAGTCTCACAATGGACGTCGAGGATTACTTGAGTCGCACATTGGAGATGGGCATGGAATGCAACTCTGTTTGCGAAGCTCTGTACGTTTTCAAGGAAATTTGTTAATGATGCTTTTTGAGACTGAGTTTTAGCTTCCAGTTACTAACAGTTTTTATTCATCATGGTCCTGACACATGACAAAAAATTGTCCACGTTTGCGGCTTGCTGAAGTAATTTCGGAGTTCATCGAGAGCAACAACGTAAGCATTATGTACAATAGATATTTATCAGTAACTAAACTAAATACTTTGCATATCGGCGGGATTAATACTCAGGGCATTTTCTTACAGTAAACCAACCGATGGTGTAGTAATCGTTTGAGGCAGGCGCACATAGGTCTCATACGCAATTAATGACATCATTATATATAGGTATAAGCTTAAAGTACCCTTTATATATTTGTATATTTAAATATATACATATATCGGAGAATGCACGATTACTTCTTCTTCTTTTGATGATATGGCAATCAACCGGATCAGCTATTTCTGCCAATGTCAAGTATGTCAAGTCTTCCACTCTAAGTCTTCGAGTCTTCAAGTCTTCGTCGTGATGGAATTAATGATAAAAAATATAAAAAATGTGGATGACATGAAATGAGGACCGTCTTTCGCAAAAACAAAAAACGATCTCCGAACGATTACTTATTTAATTTGAATGGTAATACTACCCTCATTGTATGACGTTGACAGTCTGTTATAAAGTTGTCGATTTCTGTCACTTCGATCTGTCAGTAGTGTGTACGTTAATAGAGCACTTCACTTGCTCCTGAGACGTCGCCTGCACCGGGTGTGCGCACTGATTGATCAAAAATATAAGATGGCAGACGAAGATATAAACCACGTGGATTCAGATCTTTTTGAATCTGCGACATATACATATACCTCATACATATGTTATCATATTCGTACACTAGCGTGAAGACTTTCGCGTTGGCCATCCGTTAACACTATCAATGAAATTCTGTCCAAATGTTATCAAACCAAAGAAATATCACAAATGTTAATTCAGTTAACTCCTCCTTAAGTCAGAAAACAATTGAATCAATTATAATAAATGACATACTTAGGAAATTGAATAGAAATCGTTATATTAAGGTGGAGATTCATAAATAAAAACTTTATCCTTTTATTATTACATTGCAGTATTTGCGCAAACTTGGTCAAAGCGAACAAAAGAGGATTAAGTTCTTACGGAGAAAACTTCGGAGAGCAATAAAAAAAGTTAAAAAAGAGAATGTATATTTAATATTTCTAAACTCAGTAAATATAATTTTGTTTCTTATCCGGTTTCAGCCAGATAGATCCGGTGTAGCCTTAAGGCTTTGTACATAGAAAAAATATTGAAGTTTTAAAAACATGTTTCAATTATTTGTTTTCTTCAATAGACAATATATTTTATTCATTTTATAGAAAAGATTATAGATATTTTTATTACAAATTACGTTTTATAACGCCCTGACTTCACTATACTCATGCTTTGCAACTGTAATGTGAAAAGTTTCATTCAAAACTACAGGAATAGTTAAACAAGAATGGTTTTTAATCTACATACATTTAGCCGTTTTTCTTGTAACTGGGATGTACCCACGTTTTGAAAGTTTAAATCGTGTTAGGAACCATTTCAGAATTACAAAATGTTTTTTTTTTTTTTTTTTT